>BCJK01000012.1:0-569809 GCA_039545395.1 Filobasidium uniguttulatum | reverse complement strand
AGTCGGTCCGAGATGAACTCGCTCGACTCAAGGCCGAGAGACCTGGACAAGCTGAAAAGGACGATGACCCGGATGCTTACAAGGACTTTGCTTCGCCTCTCACTACGCAATTCAAGGTCGTCCAAAAGCGTGTGTTCCAACAAATTTGGCGATCTCCGGGATACATTTACTCCAAGTTCACTCTGGTCTCGATCGTCGGTCTTCTCATTGGTTTCTCTCTCTTCAAAGCAGGAAGATCTAGACAAGATCTCCAAAACCAAATGTTCAGTATTTTCTTGCTCTACACCGTCTTCGGCCAATTGTGTCAGCAAATCATGCCTCACTTTGTCACTCAACGGTCCATCTACGAGGTCCGTGAGAGGCCCTCCAAGACTTACTCTTGGTTCATCTTTATGGTTGCCAACGTTCTCGTCGAAATTCCTTGGAACACGCTTGCGGGAACGGTTCTCTTCTTCACCTGGTACTATCCCATTGGACTTTATCGAAATGCCGAGCCCACCAACGCTGTTCACGAACGAGGCGCCTTGATGTGGTTGTTTGTGGAATCTTTCATGTGGTTCACGTCCACGTTCGCCCACTTCATCATCGCGGGTATTCCTACTGCCGAAACGGCCGGTAACATCAGTAACATCATGTTCTCTCTGGCCTTGGTGTTCTGTGGTGTCATTGTCCAGAAGCCCGACCTCGGCTGGTGGGTTTGGATGTACTTTGTGTCGCCTTTCACGTGGATGGTCGAGGGAATGCTTACGACAGCTATCCATGGAGCCCCAGTGGAATGCGCTGATAACGAGTTCCTTCAATTCCAACCTGCTCAAGGCACTTGTGGGGAATATATGCAGGCGTACATATCTCAAGCCGGTGGATACCTCAAGGATCCTTCCGCGACTGGACAATGTCAATTCTGTGCATTGGACAATACCGACCAGTATTTGCGTCTCTTTAGTATGAGTTGGGGCCATGCCTGGCGAAACTTTGGTATCGTGGTCGGATACTGTTTCTTCAACGCATTCCTGGCCTTTGTCATTTACTGGATCGTCCGAATGGTGAGTTTTATTGTTTCTCATGCTGCTGATCTCTTCAAGGAGTATTTGGCTGACTGGACTGTGTGTCTTTAATAGCCGCACCCCAAGCTCATGGCAAGGATTCACAATCGCGGCAAGAAGAACAAGGGGGACGAAAAGCCGAAACCAAACGACGAGAAACAGCAGCCTTCGAGCGAAAAGAAGCAGCCAAACGAAAAGCAGCAGCCTCAGTCTGGCAAGCCGCAGCCTCAGTCGTCTGATTCAGACCAGTCTGATGAGACTCTCCGAGCAAGTGAACAATCCAATGGGGATGGCTCTCAGACCAATGGCGATGCCAAAGCAAAGGCTCAAGCCGACAAGCCTAATGGCAAGTCGTAATCGACTGTCATGATGTTCCCCTCGAATGGACCCCATTGCAGAATGTTTTGCTGGCGGTCAGATGTGGTCGCCCAGCAGTTTGGTCAGAACGGGAGGGATGTCCATTTAACAACAATCGACTCACGCCCAATTCATAATAAGGATTTAGTGCCATCCCGGGCTTGCTATATTCAATGTTTTGTACCATGCTGCCATGTAAAGTTTGACCCATACATGTATCTGAAATGTGTTGAACTGGTGATTTCGCACAGTCCCTTTGTGCTCTATAATGGGCTCTGGTGCTGGTTGTTTGTCAGGTCGTCCATTGGATTGATATTGGGTTTGCGTGCCCATATACAGACGACGACCTGGCTTTTCCTGCTTTGGCGTGTCCCGCCAGCAACCATGCAAACACACAACCAAGTTTCATGCTTTATGATTATACTTCTCTGCCTGTTCCAAACGACTCTCTCGCCCGCTCAAGAGGCTCAGAGAGCATGAGTCCTGAAAACAAGTATCTTACGACCCTCGGTTGTCGAGTTGATTACCGACCTTTTGCCAGTCCCAGAAATCGGCCGCCCCGCTACTGGTCAGACTGATAAACGACGCGTGTTTACTTTGTGGTACAAGGCGTAAAGTACAATTCCGGTTGACCTCGCTTGGCCCGTGCCAACTACTCGAGTACATGATGAGACGATGAGACGATGAAATGGAGAGGATGAGACGATGAATGACGAGATGTGACACAGTGCAGTACATTTATGGGTATATCCTTGAACCAATCAGGCAGGGTCACCGAACCGATGGCTTGGCCGTCATCGATTACCTCATACAAGCTTGGATCATCAAGTCATCTGGCGTCCCATTCTTGCCTGATTGGTAGGGTCGACTTTTGACTCGCTCGAGGAAACAGAACGGGTCGTCGTCGTCGTCGTCGTTGCTAGGGATTCGTAGAGCGATTTGGCGCGCGTCTCCTAGAATAAGGAACCCTGCTTGTCTCTTTTCGATGCCTCATTGCTCCACTCTTCCGATACTTCTGACAGTCTTCTGACCGTTTTCTAAAGGTCATTTGACATGGGTATCATGGATTGAGAACAGGGCAGAGCTCACCAAGTTGAGCCTGGTCGGGCTTGGCTCAAAATGGTGCGATTGACATGACATGACGGGAGCAAAATGATGGCAAGGGATTCTTTGAGAACCTACGCAGACATTTGGATCCGCGCGCGTGTTTACCGCCTGATGTTGTCGTCGTCTCAAGCGTAAATGCAGCAAAGTCGTCTGGCTATGACGCTTTGTTTTGACGAGCGGACACTTTTTTGGGTTGGAACTCGTCTTGCAGCAGTTGAAGCTGGATGGTCAGTGGGACGATTCAGCTCTCGCAGGGCGTCCTCAGGCCAATCGTACGGCACTAGGGAGTGAGCATGGTTCCACCTTGCCATGGGGCCGAAAGATACCGTCTTGGACGCAAAGCTCGCAGATAGGGGTTTATAAATCCCAACATTGCAACCCAACTTCACTATGCTTGGACAAGATTCCCTTTTTGATAACAAGATCGTTTGGTCGTATCTCATCAGCGAGCTTGGACTATCACCCAATTTCATAACAAGTCCTCAAGATGGCTTCTTGGGGTATTCCCACCAACCATGATGGGCAGCCGCAGAGCCATGGTATCGGCGGTGCTGCGATGGACTTGTACAAGAGGGCACGAAGCAACTCGGAAGCACCTGTTACTCTTGCGCCGCCAGTCAATGCCTACACAGACGGTGCACAGGCTTACGATGAACACGCTGCACAAGTCACATCGGATGAACAAGTCGGTGAATTGGCTCGTAGACTCACTCGACAATCGTCTAGACATCCCGGGGATGCAGCTTCCCAAAGAGTAAACGATGAAGACGGGGGAGACCTGATCGTCGAAAAGGACTCTGAACTCGACCCATTCTCCAAGAACTTTAGTGCCAAGGCATGGACGCGAAAGATTTTGGGTGTGACGTCTCGTGATCCCGAAAAGTATCCTCAACAAACAGCCGGTGTCGCTTTCAGGAACCTTCAAGTCTTTGGTTACGGTTCCGACTCTGGGTATCAAATGACTGTCGGTAACGCACCTTGGTCCATTTTTGGAACCCTCAAGGATTTGATTGGGGGCAAGAAGCGTAAAGTCGATATTCTCAAGGGCTTTGATGGTATCCTTGATGCTGGAGATATGCTTGTCGTTTTGGGACCTCCAGGAAGGTGAGCCGATTCGAAACTTCCAAGTCTCACATCTTGGATACTAATATTCTTGAATTTTGCAGTGGTTGCTCGACGTTTTTAAAGACTATTGCAGGCGAAACTCACGGTATCAACGTCGATCCTGACTCGTACATCAACTATCAGGGTATCAGCTCCAAGCAAATGGCCAAGAATTTCCGTGGAGAGGCCATCTACACTGCCGAACAAGATGTTCATTTCCCTGCCTTGACCGTGGGGGACACTTTGGCGTTTGCTGCCGAGGCGAGATCTCACAAGAACCCTCCTCCTGGTACGACCCGAAGAGAATTTGCTCACCATTGTCGTGATGTTGTTATGAGCATTTTGGGTATTGCTCACACGATCAACACAAAGGTCGGAAACGAATACGTTCGAGGTGTTTCTGGTGGAGAGTGAGTCTCATTAACGCCGTTTCGGTGCTTGTCACTATGTGCTGAAATCCATGCTTACCTCTATTTTCTCTGTATAGACGAAAGCGTGTCACTATTGCCGAGGCTCTTCTGTCGTCTTCACCGCTACAGTGCTGGGACAACTCTACTCGTGGTCTCGATGCTGCCAACGCTATCGAGTTTTGTAAGACTTTGAAGACGTCTACCGAGTTTGCCGGATCGACCGCTTGTGTCGCCATCTATCAATCGCCTCAGGCTGCTTACGACGTGAGTTTTGGCAAAGTATGCTCCGTTCAGGCCGGCCATGTGTACTGACTCACAAATCTTTCCACAGTACTTCAACAAGGTCATCTTGTTGTACGACGGGTACCAGATCTACTTCGGACCTGCCAACGAGGCCAAGCAATTCTTTGTCGACATGGGATTCCATTGCCCTGAACAACAATCGACACCCGACTTCCTCACATCGCTCACATCTCCCAAGGAGAGGCACCCTCGCGAAGGATGGGAGGACAGGGTTCCCCGAACTGCCGAGGAATTTTACCAGCGTTGGAAAGATAGTGACACTTACAAGGATCTGCAGCACAGACTAGACGAATATGATCAAAAGTATCCGTTTGGGGGTGAGCAGCTAGAACAGTTCTCTACGGCTCGACGTGCCCAGCAATCCAAGAACACGAGGGCGAAGTCTCCCTACACCCTTTCTTATGGTGAACAAATACGATTGTGTCTCTTGAGAGGCTGGTGGCGACTCAAAGCGGATCCTAGTTTGACTCTAAGTATGTTGATTGGTAACACTATTATGGCTTTCATCGTCGCTTCGGTATTCTACAACTTGCAGCCGGTGAGTAGACATCTACTCTGATTTAGAGATCCCATAAGCTGATCATGTCCAATCTTCTCAAACTCTTCAAAGGAAACAAACACTTTTTACAGTCGAGGAGCTCTATTGTTCTTTGCCATCTTGTTGAACGCTTTCGGTTGTGCTCTCGAAGTAAGTATCTGCCCAAATCATTCGATGCGTGACGTCTGAAAATTGACCCATGTACATTTGCCGAATTGCGCACAGATTCTTACTCTGTATGATCAACGTCCCATTGTCGAAAAACACGAACGGTATGCCTTTTACCATCCCTCTTCGGAAGCATGGGCGTCCATGCTGGTCGACATGCCCTACAAGATCGTCAACGCCATCATCTTCAACTTGATCATCTACTTCCTGCCCAACCTGCGACGAGAACCCGGACCATTCTTCTTCTTCCTGCTTGTCAGTTTCCTGACAACCATGTCAATGTCAATGTTCTTCCGGTCTATTGCCGCTCTTTCGAGAAGTTTGGTTGAGGCACTGACCCCCGCGGCCGGTGTCATTCTGCTCATGGTTCTCTACACTGGTTTCGCTCTCCCGCCGACTTACATGCTGGGTTGGATCAAATGGGTCAAGTGGCTCAACCCTATCTACTATGCATTCGAGTCTTTGATGATCAATGAATTCCACGACCGCAACTTTGCGTGCTCGGATCTCGTGCCGCCTCCTGGTGTGGGCCCTTACACGGGCCTCACTCCTGAACAATACGCTTGTTCGTCGGTCGGAGCCCAACCTGGGTCTACGGTGGTAAATGGAGATGACTACATCAACATCAACTACGATTACTACCATAGTCACAAGTGGAGGTGAGTGTTGATGGGCGAGATTGACGTTTGACCTCTTGTGATCTGACTACATCGACTTTGCTATCATTGTGACACACAGAAACGTGGGAATTCAATTTGCATTCATTTTCGGTCTCATGTTTGTCTATCTCGCAGCAACCGAATTGATCAAGGCCAAGAAATCMAAGGGTGAAGTCATCATCTTCCCTCGTACCAAGATGCCCAAACACGGAATGGCCGATGTYGAAGCTGCTGCTCAACAAAAGGCTCAAGAGGCAGCCGAAAACGATGGCAAGGAAGACGAACCCAACATCCGAAGGCAGACGGCGATCTTCCACTGGCAAGATGTTTGTTACGACATTCAAATCAAAAAGGAAACTCGAAGAATTTTGGATCACGTTGATGGATGGGTCAAACCCGGTACGCTCACTGCGTTGATGGGAGTCTCCGGTGCTGGTAAAACGACCCTGCTCGATGTACTTGCCACTCGGGTCACCATGGGTGTTGTGACAGGAGAGATCTTGGTAGACGGCCGCCAGCGTGACGACAGTTTCCAGCGAAAGACGGGTTACTGTATGCAACAAGATGTTCACTTGGCGACTTCGACTGTCCGAGAAGCTCTCGAGTTTTCAGCTCTTCTTCGTCAATCCCGTCACATTCCAAAAGCAGAAAAGCTCGCCTATGTCGACGACGTGCTCAAGTTGCTCGACATGGAACACTACCAACATGCTGTTGTCGGAGACTTGGGTGAAGGACTCAACGTCGAGCAGCGAAAGCGATTGACGATTGGTGTTGARCTGGTCGCTCGACCCGCTTTGTTGCTCTTCTTGGACGAGCCCACGTCAGGTTTGGACTCTCAGACATCCTGGAACATTCTTGATYTGCTCGAAAAGCTCGCCAACCACGGTCAAGCGATCTTGTGTACGATTCATCAACCGTCTGCCATGCTTTTCGAACGTTTCGACCGATTGCTTTTCTTGGCCAAAGGCGGTAGGACCGTCTACTTTGACGAAGTCGGCAAGAACTCGAACAAGTTGATCAGCTACTTTGAAGAGAATGGAGGCCCCAAGTACAAGGACGGACARAACCCTGCTGAATGGATGTTGGAGGTCATTGGTGCTGCGCCTGGTTCGACTACCGAGATTGACTGGCATCAGACCTGGCTTGACAGTCCCCAACGACAGTCGGTCCGAGATGAACTCGCTCGACTCAAGGCCGAGAGACCTGGACAAGCTGAAAAGGACGATGACCCGGATGCTTACAAGGACTTTGCTTCGTCTCTCTTCACGCAATTCAAGGTCGTCCAAAAGCGTGTTTTCCAGCAGATCTGGCGATCTCCGGGATACATTTACTCCAAGTTCACTCTGGTCTCGATCGTCGGTCTTCTGATTGGTTTCTCTCTTTTCAAAGCTGGAAGATCTCAGCAAGAACTGCAGAACCAAATGTTTAGTATCTTTTTGCTCTTCACCGTCTTTGGGCAATTGTGTGAGCAAACGATGCCGCACTTTGTCACTCAGCGATCCATCTACGAGGTCCGTGAGAGACCATCCAAGACGTACTCTTGGTTCATCTTTATGCTCGCCAATGTCATTGTGGAGCTTCTCTGGAACACGCTTGCGGGAACGGTTCTCTTCTTCACCTGGTACTATCCCATTGGACTTTATCGAAATGCCGAGCCAACCGACTCTGTTCACGAACGAGGCGCGTTGATGTGGCTATTCGTCCTTGCCTTTATGTGGTTCTCGTCGACATTTGCGCACATGATCATCTCTGGTATTCCTACTGCCGAAACGGCCGGAAACATTAGCAACATCATGTTCTCCCTCTCCTTGGTGTTTTGTGGTGTTATCGTCCAAAAGCCCAACCTCGGATGGTGGATTTGGATGTACTATGTGTCGCCTTTCACGTGGATGGTCGAGGGAATGCTGGCAACGGCTATTCATGGAGCTCCCGTGGAGTGCGCCGACAATGAGTTTATCCGCTTCCAACCTGCTCAAGGCACTTGTGAGGAATACATGCAACCCTACATTTCTCAAGCTGGTGGCTACCTCCGGGACCCTTCTGCCACTGCGCAGTGTGAATTCTGTCAATTGGATAGCACCGACCAGTACTTGAGCATTTTCAGTATGAGCTGGAGTCATGCTTGGCGAAACTTTGGTATCGTGGTGGCGTACTGTGTCATCAACATTCTCCTGGCCTTTGCGATTTATTACACTGTCCGAATGGTGAGTTGCAAGTGGGTTTTGTGGTTTGACCAGATCAGTTGTGGCTAATGTTTTTCACACACACCCTGCGTACAGCCTCATCCCAAGTTTTGGGCCAAACTCAAGGGTGAAGGCAAGCAAGACAAGGCCGACGACGACTCTAACAATGAAAAGCAGCCCAAGAATGATCAACAGGAACAACGCACTGGGTCTTTTCCCAGTGAGAAAAAGTCACCTCGGTCTGAAATGACGCAGCCACCTCAGCCCTCTGTCTCCCGGCAATCGGATACGACGCTTCAAGCGAGTGAAGGATCAGCTGGATATGGCTCTCAGTTTGAAAAGAAGCCTGTCAATGGATCGTGAAACTCTTGACGCCAGATGAGACACGAAACGCTTGACGTCGTACGACATACCTTCGTACATTACGCACCAGCCATATAGACTGTTGGGATTCTTGTTCAGTCTTTGTTATTCTATAGACGGTAATTTGTAACATGAGAAGAGATACCATTTCCCATCTTTAATTTTTGTTGCTGCCAATGATATGAATCGCCAGAATTGGTACGACAGGCGTCCAAGCATGCATGTCATGGCCGTGACTTGTGGAATCAACGAAAAGGGTCGACATTAGATGATTTATGCATCGTGTGCTCGGGGATTGTCAGTCAAGAATCAATCTCAAGTGCACAGAGAGCCTTGTCCTGTGGTCTTCGGTCATCATCGTGCAGAGTAACAAGTATGTCATGGTTTGTACGTAATCCAACGTCCGGAATATACGGAACATTTGGCCTCTCCACCCGCCATTCATCCATCGTTGTACTTTGTCAGCTCAGTCGCTCAATCTCCCAAAGAGGTCTCTCTCTGAAGCACCGGCCAACGAGCTTAGTAGGACATTTGAACCAGTGACCTGACACTCCATGTCCGTGCAAGTATTCAACAAACGACGTGGGGCCCGGTGAATAGTGCAATAGTAGGTGACCATGCAGTCAACAAGCAAAAGCTGACCCAACAGTGGAGGCCGAGCAGTCTTCGGGCGCCGTGGATGAAGCGCGTAACGTGGTGGTTTGGCAGAGAATGCCTTGTCATCGCGCGTAAACGTCGCCCAACGATCGCCAAGCTGCCTGCAATCGAGATATCGAGACGCGCGGATGGTCGGCGCCTGGCTGCATGGATGCGGGGTAATGCTTTAGGTTGTGTATGTGTGTGTTTGGAATTTGGGAAGCCCCTATATATAACAGAGCATATCGCCTCGATGGTGGAGACGGGTGGTTGACGGGTGGTGAACAAGGACTCGAGCATTGAGAGAGGGAAGCAACATGTTTGGGAGTATCCCAGTCAATCACGATAGGCAAGACCATCAAGGTGGAACAGGTTTTGCTTTTCAAGGACACTTGCAACCATCACACCCTGATGCCGACCCCATCAAACCTGAAATGAACGAAGACGATAAATCGTATCAAGCAGAGTGGAACAGCAACAACCCTTCCCAGCCAAGAGTATTGGGGAAAGCACTCGATATACCTCCAGGGAGTGCCGCCTCTTACCCTTCACAGTACTCTAGTGAAGACACTGCAATGGAACGGGATCATCGTGTAGGCGAGCTCGCAAGACAACTTACCAGGCAATCATCGAAACATGCCATTGAACACTCTAAAACCGGCGTTTCTGGTGTTGAGAGTCAAGACGATGGAAATGATTTCGTGGTCGAAAAGGATTCCGAGCTCGATCCATTCTCTCCCAACTTTAGTGCAAAGGCATGGACTCGACGAATGATTGGCATTACTTCTCGTGACCCCGAAAGGCACCCCAAGAGGACGGCCGGTGTCGCGTTTAAAAACCTCAAGGTCTTTGGTTACGGATCCGATACCGGTTTCCAACAGACTGTCGGTAACATACCCTATGCAGCCTTTGGAGCCGCTCGGGATTTCATCTTGGGAAGACGGCGAAAGGTGGATATTTTAAAGGGATTCGATGGTCTTCTTGATGCCGGAGACATGTTGGTCGTCTTGGGACCTCCTGGAAGGTGGGTTTGAAAGTTGAGATTCATGATCTCTACACAAGACGCTGACTCGATTCTGTCGTACCTTGTAGTGGTTGTACTACGCTCCTCAAGACGATTGCTGGAGAAACCCACGGTTTGTACGTGGATGAAGACTCGTACATCAATTACCAGGGTATCAGTCCCAAGCAAATGACCAAGAACTTCCGTGGAGAGGCCATTTATACTGCCGAGCAAGACGTCCATTTCCCAGCCTTGACTGTAGGAGACACTTTGGCGTTTGCCTCGGAAGCACGATCGCACAAGAATCCTCCTCCTGGTCTGACCCGAAGAGAATTTGCCCATCATACACGTGATGTGATCATGAGCATCTTGGGCATTGGACACACGATCAATACAAAGGTGGGAAACGAATACGTTCGAGGTGTTTCAGGTGGAGAGTGAGTGTGACGCCATGTCGGCAATACTGTCTGTGCCCATGGCTCATCTTTGCCACTCTTTTCCGCATGATCACAGACGAAAGCGTGTCACTATTGCCGAGGCTCTTCTTTCGTCTTCACCGCTACAATGCTGGGACAACTCTACTCGTGGTCTCGATGCTGCCAACGCTATCGAGTTTTGTAAGACTTTGAAGACGTCTACCGAGTTTGCCGGATCGACTGCTTGTGTCGCCATCTATCAATCACCCCAGGCTGCATATGACGTGAGTTTTTTTTTCGTCGAGTATATCATGTGCTGGTCAAGCCTGCTGACAGATTTTGTACACTAGTACTTCAACAAGGTCATTGTGCTTTACGAAGGTTACCAAATCTACTTTGGACCTGCAGATGCCGCCAAGCAGTTCTTTGTCGACATGGGTTTCGATTGTCCCGAACAACAGTCCACTCCCGATTTTTTGACGTCTCTGACATCCCCTCTTGAACGACGCCCTCGCCAAGGATTCGAAAATCAGGTTCCACGAACGGCCCTCGAATTCTACGAGCGATGGAAGGCCAGTGAAACGTACCAGGTGCTTGCTCAAAAGTTGGAAGATTACGACCGCGAATACCCATTCGGAGGAGAACAATACGACCAATTCCTCGCTTCTCGACGTGCTCAACAATCGAAGAACACCAGGCCCAAGTCCCCTTATACTCTTTCATACGGCCAACAAGTCAAGCTTTGTATCGAAAGAGGGGTCTGGAGGTTCAAGGCGGATCCCAGTCTGACCTTGAGTATGTTGTTTGGTAACATTGTCATGGGTCTTATTGTTTCTTCGGTCTTTTACAATTTGGGAACAGTAAGCCTCTCTCTCTCTCGCAAGCCCCTGAGAGACGTTTGACTCATCATTCCATGACACGTCTACAGTCGACGGACACATTTTACAATCGTGGTGCCCTCTTGTTCTTTGCAGTCTTGCTCAACGCCTTTGGGTCAGCTCTTGAGGTCAGTCATTTCCGATTCCGATTCCGCCAAGTCTGAGCATGGCTGATCTTGAAAAAAAAATTACAGATTCTGACATTGTATGCTCAACGTCCCATCGTCGAAAAACACGAACGGTATGCCTTTTACCATCCCTCGGCAGAGGCATTCGCTTCAATGCTGGTCGATATGCCATACAAGATTCTCAACGCCATTTTCTTCAACCTGATCATTTATTTCATGACCAACCTACGACGAGAACCCGGACCATTCTTCTTCTTCCTCTTTGTCAGTTTCCTCGCCACGCTCTCCATGTCAATGTTTTTCAGGTCCATCGCCGCGCTCTCGAGAAGTCTGGTACAGGCTCTTACGCCAGCAGCTGGTCTGATTCTTGCCATGGTTCTCTACACTGGATTCGCGCTTCCTCCCACCTACATGCTGGGCTGGATCAAATGGATTAAATGGCTCAATCCCATTTACTATGCTTTTGAATCTCTCATGGTCAATGAATTTACCGGTCGGGAGTTTGAGTGCAACCAGTTTGTTCCGGCAGGACCTGGAGGCAGCGGTGCTTACGCCAACCTTGCACAAGATCAATTTGCATGCTCTGCCGTCGGCGCACAGCCAGGGTCCAACTTTGTCAATGGAGATGAATATATTGCCAGTGCCTATGACTATTACAAGTCTCACAAGTGGAGGTGAGTTGGTTTCCTTTATCTACTCCCCAGAGGGCCAAGTTGACCCTTTTTTCAACTACTTACTTTTTCACAGAAATGTCGGAATCATGTTTGCCTTTATTGTCGGACTAATGTGTGTATATCTCCTTGCCACCGAGCTGATCAAGGCCAAAAAGTCAAAGGGAGAAGTCATTGTCTTTCCTCGTACCAAGATGCCTAAACGCGGCAAGGCCGACGTCGAAGCTGCTGCGGATGAAAAGGCACTCGCACCTGCTACCAAGGAGCAGGAAAAGGAGGATATCAGTATCCAAAAGCAAACAGCGGTTTTCCACTGGCAAGATGTCTGTTACGATATTCAAATCAAAAAGGAAAACAGACGCATTCTGGATCACGTTGATGGATGGGTCAAACCCGGGACGCTTACTGCGTTGATGGGAGTCTCTGGTGCTGGTAAAACAACCTTGCTCGATGTACTCGCCACTCGTGTCACCATGGGTGTCGTCTCTGGAGATATCTTGGTCGATGGCGAAGAGCGAGACGAGAGTTTCCAGCGAAAGACGGGTTACTGTATGCAACAAGACGTTCACTTGGCTACTTCTTCGGTTCGTGAAGCTTTGGAGTTTTCGGCTCTTCTCCGTCAACCCCGCCACATTCCCAAGCATGAAAAACTCGCCTATGTCGATGAGATTCTCAAATTGTTGGACATGGAACACTACCAGCACGCTGTAGTCGGAGACTTGGGTGAAGGACTCAACGTCGAGCAGCGAAAACGATTGACCATTGGTGTTGAATTGGTAGCGCGACCTCAACTCTTGCTCTTTTTGGATGAGCCCACCTCTGGTTTGGACTCTCAAACATCCTGGAACATTCTTGATTTGCTCGAAAAGCTTGCCAACCACGGTCAAGCGATCCTGTGTACGATTCATCAACCGTCTGCCATGCTTTTCGAACGTTTCGACCGATTGCTCTTCCTTGCCAAGGGCGGAAAGACTGTCTACTTTGACGAAGTCGGCAAGAACTCGAACAAGCTGATCAGCTACTTTGAACGCAACGGCGGACCCAAGTACAGGGATGGACAAAACCCCGCTGAATGGATGTTGGAGGTCATTGGTGCTGCCCCTGGTTCTCATACGGATACCGATTGGCATGCTGCTTGGTTGGAAAGTCCGGAACGAGCTGCGGTCCGCGAAGAGCTTGCTCGTCTGAGGGAGGAACGACCTCAGCTCGCTGGTCCCAAGGATGACGACCCAGCGGCTTACAAGGAGTTTGCCGCTCCCTTGTTTTCACAATTCAAGATTGTCACTAAACGAGTGTTTCAACAAATTTGGAGATCACCCACCTACATTTGGTCCAAGATTGCGTTAGTCTCGATTGTTGGTCTCTTTATTGGGTTCTCCTTGTTCAAAGCCGGACGTACCCAGCAAGGTCTTCAAAACCAGCTCTTTAGTATCTTTTTGCTCTTGACCGTGTTTGGTCAATTGACTCAACAAATCATGCCTCATTTCGTCACTCAGCGATCTCTGTATGAGATTCGGGAACGGCCTTCCAAGACGTACTCGTGGAAGATTTTCATGGCTGCCAACATCTTGGTTGAGCTGCCGTGGAACTCGATCGCCGGAGTCGTCCTCTTCTTTTGCTGGTACTATCCCATTGGTCTCTACCGCAACGCTCAACCCACGGACGCTGTTCACGAGCGAGGAGCATTGATGTTCCTGTTGATCGAAACCTTCCTCTGGTTCACCTCGACTTTTGCCCAAATGATTATCGCAGGTATCCCCACCGCTGAGACTGCTGGTAACATTGGAAACTTGCTATTCTCTCTGTCGCTCATTTTCTGTGGTGTCTTGGTACCCAAGGATCAACTCGGATGGTGGATTTGGATGTACTACGTCTCTCCATTCACCTGGTTGGTCGAAGGAATGCTTACGACCGGTATCGCCGGTGCTCGGGTCAATTGTGCCGACAATGAATATGTTCGCTTCAACCCAGCCCAGGGAACTTGTGCCGAATACATGGAACCGTACATCTCACAGGCGGGCGGTTACCTCAGGGATCCCTCGGCTACCGCAAACTGTCAATTCTGTGCTATCGAGCAGACCGATACTTTTTTGGCTGTCTTTAACATGTACTATTCCCACGCCTGGAGGAACTTTGGGATTATGATTGCCTATTGTGTCGGTAACATTATCCTTGCATTCCTCATCTATTGGTTGGTTCGAGTGGTGAGTCGGCAGGTTCTCATCAACTAGGACGATTTGCAGAGCTAATGTCTTGATTCGTGCGTGTGTACAGCCCAAGAAGAGCAAGGTTCAAAGGGATCAAAAAGCTCAGGCAAAGCGAATTGCCAGTAGACGCCAGTCGGAAGCCGCTGAGAAGACGACCAGCCGGCCATCCCAGTAGAAGAGATTCAGTATGCCAGGCAAATGCAGGCAGACGACTCGAAAGGGCTAGTCGCTGCAAAAACAAAAGGTGTCGCCAAGACAGGACGGACTCTACTTTGCGCAACACTATCAAGTGATACAGTGAAAGGGTCCCTGTTGTTTACAGGTCGATCCTCATACCCCACTTTCCAACATTATGATCAGGCTTGTTATACCGGAATCTTGCGTCAATAATGTAAAGTATAATATACCAAATTTTCATTCGTTGCATTTAGTGGTTGACCAGAAGCGTCCAAACTACTGCCCATCAACTCTCTTTCCGATACAAGTGGTACATTTGAGTCAATTTGGACAGACCGCCATCCTACATGCATGGCACGGCCTGGTGGGGCGAGATGTGAGAGCTCTAGAACCGCGCCTGTCCTGCAGTGCGATGGGCAGTGTGTCAGCCCGAGCATCTAGTCATTTTGTACATTTCCTTTTTGGCAACCCCTACGGGATAACGGGGGGTCATGGGTGTCTAGGAAGAGCAGGAAAGGCTGGAAACTCTGGCATGGGTGGAAACGCAGGAAACGACGAGAATCGATACGCTCCCTCGGTCGTCGCCCCCACGGTCTGCATGCTGATGATGGGTGGCCTAGTGTGAGCAGGTATGGTCGGCTTGGATAACTCGGCTAGAGATGTTTGTGAACCCAGAGTAGATCCTTTCGAGGACGCAGAGTGAGATGAACGGGTTGGGTTGAGAAAGCCTCGTGTGCTCGAACGGACACTCTCCTGTCGTTTGGAGCTACTCGATACTCGGCTCGAGTGTTCCGATCCCCCTGCTCTCCCTAGATCCCGACCGCCGCCAGAGCCACTTTCGGACCTACCTGATGAGGTCGAAAACGTATAGGGCAAGCCGTTTTTGCGCCTGTCGCACATGCGATTAAAGGCCAAATGGTCGGGCGTCCCTATGGGGCCCGTGTAACGTGCGTACACATGGTGTTGTCCGCCCCGAGGGTCTTGACTTTGACGAAAGATGACTCGTTGAGGGTTCTGTCGCAGGAGAGCTAGACACTGAGTCTGCAGCATAGAGAGAACGAGATGGAGAGAATGAAAGACTTACGAGACCCGTTCGTGACTTGTCATACTCGTACACAACGTCCCCGCGACTCGTCATTCGTCTCGGGGGCCCACAATCATTTGCGCTTCTTCCATGTAACCAATTATCCAAGGTTTGTAGTGGAGTCACCATGGTGCTTTATGTGTGCAGCGTCTCAAGATCAAAAAGTTGTGTGTGGCAAATCGTGGTTCATTGTGGTAGCACATCCCAACGACGGGCGCATCGTGTTTTGCCTCCATTTATGAATTTGAATACCGGTCGTTTGTCTGGTTCCGCCCAACCGCTCCTCTACTTTCATCCCCTTTGTGTGTATGGAATCAACCTCGATACCTTGAGCGGCTCTGTCATCCTTTATCTTGTTCATCGGATCGGCTGGTAGGAACAGGCACCAACGCTCATCGTCAAACTGTCAATGAACCTTTGCAAGTCAATAGCAATGGGCGCGCTAAGTTTCGACGTGTTTCAGGTCGACTACCACAGGATCAAGTTGACCACAACCCATTGTCACTGCAACCTGGTTCACCTGCCTACTGTACAAGAGGAGTGACTTCCTTTGATACTGTCAATGATCAGCTTTGCGTTATTCAGGTCGACTGTAGACGGCTGTCATTTCTAGTGGGTAGTGCGTTTTGCGCGGCAGTTTCAAAGCCCCTTTATCATTCCGGAGAGAGCAACAGAGAGGCTCGGTTTCCGAACCGATATTGGCCAGTCATGGAGGGAAATTTATAGTGTGACAGTTACTCCGTGGTACTCCTTTCACGACGAGGGTTGCGATCTGAGATGACCTGGGTTGCAGAATATATACCTTGCAGTAGAATGCTGGTGACATTGAGAGAGTTGGTCATTTTACACTTTGAAGACTTGCTCACCGTATACCACACAATAGCACATATTCTACCAAGCTCCTGAATTCCATCAGATTGGGAAATTCGCCTTCCATAGTCACACAACTGAGCCCCAAAAGACCGGCACAACAGGTTCGAATATCATGGTTGCAGAATTTCAGGAGCAACTTCGGAAGCGAAGAATCATGCAGGTGAGTCGTGATCATGTGTAGAAAGTATTAAGTTTTTTTTGACGGAGAAAGATCAAGCTGGGCTGACCCTCCATCTTTCACATGGCTCTGAAGGACGTGTTGCCAGATGAAGCCATGTGAGTTGTCAGGCATGTAACTCTTATTGTAATCTGTTGTTGACCAATGATGAATGTGAACAGGTGGGATGCATGGAAAAAGACAGACTCCAAAGCTCGTCAAGGCAAAGGTTTTAATCCCAACTTGGACAAGTGCTTTCTCGAATTCCTCGTCGCCACCGAAATTGATTTCCAATCGTATGCTCATGACCTCGAGACCTCCATCCCGGTGGAACGATACATGCGTAATATCGAAAAGGTCCGTCGGGTAGCCCTCAGTCGGATCGGACAAGAACGATTTGAAGCGTACCGTGCAAGAGTGAAGGAGGCGTTTACTTCATACGTTCAAGGTGCAGATTATTGGACGACTTGGGATGGAAGCAGCAGTGCGAGTGCATCGTCGAGTGGTGGGGGTGGTCGGGAGCTGACGGAAGCGACCGCTCTGGTCTCAGAGGACAAGGATGATACGGATCCCCACGTCGCCATGCAAGTCGATGAGGAAGATGAGGCCAGGGGAAGGGACACCACCACTCGCCGATCCAAACGTGAGTATTTTTCAACCTCGATGGATGTCAAGGAACAAAGGAACAAGAGCTGATGGCCGTATGCGCATACCAACCTTTTTTGGTTTCTCAGGTGCAAGATCCGATCATCGAGGATCTATTTCGACTTGCTCTGAAGCATCACTGGCCACACCATGCGGGTCCACATGTGGTGATCGAAACGACGTCTCGGTCGTCCAAGCGAGTCTCAATGTCATTGAAATCGAGATCGACACTCGAGGAGGCAACCTCGATACTGCCATACCCGAGGGGCTCGAATGGAGAGAACAAAAGCTCAACGTTTGAGCGTGAGTGCCGAGGGAAGATCATTCACAGCCTTGTTGGTGTTATCCCTTGTATGAAATAAAAAAAGAATCAAAAGTAGTACCATTGTAGCTTGTGACGAAATGCCTCTTCGAGAATATGTTTCTCAAAATCTTGTGACATTGTACTCAAGTACACGAGTTACTCTTGTCTCGAGAGTCATGATGCGAGTTTGTGATATGGAGGTTGCTTCATACAACCCCTATCAAAGGAATGTTCATGAGCCATCCCTGTGACAGTAGTGGGAGCTGGAAACATGTTGCGTAGGTCTATCGTAGGTTGCATTTGCTGGTGGTACGCGTGGTGAAAGCAAAGGTTGGCGAGGTCTCGTACCAAAGAGCAATCAAGTCGGGACACCATTGCGGAATCGTTGCTGGTCGCTCGCTTCGATAGAGTCGAAATCCGCCGGCAAATGGTCTTCAAGAGGTCCCGGCTTATACGCATTTCTGGTCAAATTATCCTCAAACCATCGGAGAAACATGGCCTGGGCATAATGTGCAAGAGTCCGTGGGTGGCGATAACCGGAAAATAAAGACCAAACAAAAAAGGTTAGCGAGCACGATTGAAGAGGGTGAAGAGAGATGAAAGTGCGACGGAGAAGAGTGGGAATGTTTTGCTGGCCAGGAATTGATACTTACCTGTGGGATGGCGTAGTGTTTCCAGTTCAACCATGACCAACTCAGATGGGCCAGAGTTGACATTTGAAGGACCTCTGGATTATCGTCCCACTTGATGTACAGTTGAAACAAGATTGAGCTTGTTGTTCGTTCGAAATTGTAGGGTTTGGTCGAAACACTCACTTCTCTTCGAGCATCCACGGCATACCCCACGCGGTCGGTAATCAGCCACTGAACACCCCACGTCTTGGCGATTCTCATGTCTTGCTTTTCATTGACAGTCCACGTCATGACCTCTTTCCCAGCGGCCTTGCAGTCTTGAAGAAAACGTTGACCGGTCGTACTTGTGAGCATGGGAAAGGCTATCGAGAATCCATCCATGTCTTGCCAAAAATATTTGCGAGCGATATGCGTGGAAAGCCCGATATGAAACTTTTTCAACGTGGGCAAGTAGCGTTTTGCCGGTTCGATAAAGGCTGGGTGCCATAGACCCAAGAGAAGACGAGGCGATAGAGACGTAGCGTAATCTGGATATGATGCGATACATTTTTGCATCAAAGGAAAAATTTCTTCAGGGTTTGAGAAAATCTTGACGTCAATCTGGATTTTGGCAAAGTTTAGTAGGCGTTACGAGGGCGAATGTGGTGACGAGCCTGAACTTACATTCAAGATCACATGTTGATTCTCCGGCTACGGGAGACCAAGAGTATACAAGGCTCTTCAACGTGAGGCTCGAGTGAGATGATATAATGACTGATGCACTGACCCTCATAATCAGATCAAGCAACTCTTCAAACCTTGGAATGGGCTGTACTGGCTGCTTGTTGGTTCGTACATGCCTGCAACAAGTGGATGTGGAAACATCAGCATGTAACCCCCGAGTGCTGCAACTGACATCACCGCACATACTCGATGCTACCATGCCAATCTTGCTCGCGTATCTTGCCAGTCCCGTTTGTGGTACGATCAAGCGTGGGATCATGAAACATCAAGAGACACTGGTGTAGGTTGATGAGATGTTTAGCCAATGTGCCGGTCGATCAAGTCGTGTACAATACTCACATCATCTCTAGACTTGTGTATATCTGGAAGGAGTGTCGCATACGAATGTGAGAACCATGTTGCATAACAAGGAGCCAGCTGGGATTAGATCCCAAGACATACCGGACTCTATGCCGTCCGCCCCTTCTCTGATGGCTGCCTCGTAACTGGCAAGAGTGTTTTCAGGTAGGTGAGCGGATGCTCCCCGGTGGCCAAGAATCTTGATGCTGGGTTTGTGATTGGCTAGGTTTGATGTGCTTTCCATGGCTTCCTAGACACTACAAGTTCCAATGAGTTGCAAGGACGTACCAGACGTTCCTATTATCCTCTTGTGTTTGCTTGCTTTGTTTGTGCACGTTTGTGGAATTTGCGGCGGTGAATTGCCGTTTCTCTTACTTTCGCTTGATCGCTTGGCCGCAAAGATGACGAATCACAAAAACGTCACCTTTGCTTACGTCAGCGAGATATTACGTCAGCCTGTTCATGTTCACATGTCCACGATTTATGCCTCCAAAGAGTTTGATTCTGGTGGTTGGTACAGGCCATCAACAAGAGAGTCAAGATGGACAGATAGAGCAAGCCTAGTAGTCGTTTGCATTCCCATACAACATGCCCCAGGATCTCTTGGTTTTCCCTCCCTATTATGTCGTAGGCAAGTCTCGCGATCTGATGTTTCGTATAATGAGATCAGCATCGTGCTGACCTTGGCAATGCCACATCCTTGACAACATAGTGGGTGCATATAGATTGGTCACAGATCCACTGATCCGCAAAGCTGTCTGGGACAAGGTCAAACATGCGACCGTCCGTGGTCTCGCCGTCGCAGGCGTTTACTTTTGCCTGTCATATCGAATCCAGAGATGGTTCGTGGCCAAATTCTTGATGGGCTCTCAAAATTGGTTTGCCAAAAAGTTTGGTCCAGATACTTCCCGAGTAGGGAGCGGACTGGGATGGATCAAGCAGGAAAACATGTTGAATTGTGAGTGCTGTGCTTTTTTTTGTGACCTACAAAGTATTGACATGTAGATATTCGATATATTGCTTTGGCTTGTCTCTCAGTTACTGCGCTTCTTTTCATCCTCCCTCAATTGACCTTTATCATGCAATTCTTCCTGAAACGCAACATTCGCATTGCTCGATCTAGAGCATGGGACTTGACAGTCAAGTCACGGAACAAGCCACCAGAGTTTTGGTCTAGAGGTTACATTGAAGAATGGGCACAGCCTCCTACGTCGGCAAATTCAAACGATCCCACTCAGCCAACTCTTCTTCCCGCTAATCTGTTGAACTGGATGATGTTTTGGCCTGTTCAAATCTTCATCAAGTATTGTGAGTCTCTCCATCCTAGTGCATTCACGAGTACTGTACCTTTGGCTGAACGACATGTTTATGTCCATGTGTCTTTTTTCAGTCCTACTTGTTCCCATCTCGCCGTATCTTCCGATAGCCAACACAGCCTTCAACTCGGCCATGCGGGGAGTTACTACCGCTCGCGGGTTGCATTCCGAGTACTTTAAACTCAAGCGAATGACTCCTCAAGAACAAAGGACCTGGCTTCAGGAGCGTCAATGGGCTTATGCAACATTTGGATTCACTGCTTCATTCTTGGAATCCATTCCAGTGTTGGGTCTCGGGTTTTCAGTCTCGAATCGAGTTGGCGCAGCTATGTGGGCGTTTGACTTGGAGAAGAGACAACATTTGTTTGGAAAAGGGGACCTGAAGCCGCTCAAGCCTGAACAAGTCAGCTTTGTAGGAATGACAAAGACTGAATTACCTCCCTTGGCAGGTCCGGATGGAAACATTCCCTCCCAGCCACCGACACAATCGGTCCGGGAAACGAACGTTGCTCCAACGGCAGGCATCAATATTCAGGATCTAGGCCTAGGAAAAGCGCTCTAGGATCAGTGGAAGAGCACAACCGCCACACGAAGCCGCAATTAACATGGACGTCGAAAAATGCAATTGTAAAACAGGACACAGCTGTGTACATGTGCCTAAACACGGCCACTCGGCCATTTCAAGTTGGTTGTATGATACAAGCTATGCCGTCCGAATATGCAGCCAAGACGGCTTGGACGTTGATGCAATCCTTTTCCTGTCAAGACACATGTAAAGACAAGACGTCAGGCTCGGGCTTCTCCGTGCTCATCTGCAACATGTTGCAAGAGTACGACTCACCTCTTGAATCAGGGCAAATGCTACATATGCAAACGAACTTTGATGGACGCCCGACTTTGATGAAGCGGCCCAGGATTTTGCCATGTTGATTTCCTCAAGGACATGGTACCAATCTTCTTTGGCAACAAAGTCTTTAAAAGACTTTCCAATGATCTGGGTCCATGAAACCGTCGGTCGAATTTTAATTTTCGGGTCAGAGAGCACGACTCCCATGTGACGAGCAACAAAAGTCCGACTCACATTGTCAGGGTTTTGGAGCAGAAAATCATTGCTCACATAATATATCGTCTCGCCAATGGCAAATCGATCCAACAAGATGAATGTCCGGGTGCTTGGAGGTGACAGCCGTACAAGCGGTGTCCTGAGCCTCTCTCTGTCTGCCTTTGCAAGAAAAGCATCCGAAGTTCGTCTTGGCGGGGAACTATCAAACCATTTCTGCTGAAGCCGAAAAGAAAGAGTTCCGGGCTGCCCGAGTCAGAATGCGAAAATATTCCAAGAGCGCATCGAATTGGCTCTGCCCTCCCCGTCCGGCTCAAAACAAAAACGTACGTGTTTTCGGAATCGGCCTCGAGCCTCGGAACTGATCTCGATGACTTCCTGAGCAGTGGCTGCTTGGACTGTCGATAGGTCGGAAGAAACACAGGGTCTCAGCGGACTTGCGGGCGAGTGTTGGATGCTTGTCTCGAAAAACAAACAAGAGCACTTACTTTTGGCTTTGGGACCGGGAATGGCAAGGCTCAAACTCGCCAATATCCGATCCGATACTATACTCCTGTGAGGGTTACACACAGAAGTTGGGTACACGGCAATGACATTCAGCGATCTTCGACCACATCTCCAAAGATGGTAACTCGCAGCACTCACAGTCCAAAAGCGCAAAGGGTATAGGAACCGTCCTTGTGCTTGAATTTGCTGAACACCATGGTGGCTATCTGTGTAGACAAGACGAATGGAGTGGTCAATACCGTATCCGATCAACAGGGCGGGCCAGACTCACTTTGTCGTAGGCGATCGCCTGGCTGGGATCAAAGACGGAATAAGCAAGTGCTTTAGGAACGACTCGTCGTAACGTTTACGCCCACCCCACCCCTGGGGTGTTGCTCCTGGACTTACTATCGGACCTCGTGCCATACATCTAATTCATCTGGATGCACCAGCGCGAACAAGGACACTCCGATCAATTCTACTGGAGCATATCCTGCACCCATGCAATAGACAACTTATCAGTCAATGCTTGACACTGGATGCAGAGGTGCAATGTTCCCTCACCCAGAATATCCTTGACCGATGACGAACACCAGAGCCACTCGCAGGATCCGGTAATCTCGACAATGCAGATTGCAGAGGCCACTGATGTTCTCAGCCTCTCAGTGGCAATCTGCGTTGACGTGTCATCTTGCAGACCCAGCCTCGCCATCATCCATTGGCACGAATCTTTTTGTCGATGTGATTCTTCCTACGGCTGACGGAAGCAAGGGACAGGACCTGATTGGACCAAGCTTTGAATGCTGTTTTGTGGGTAACGGAGTTGGCCTTGTGTTATAAGATCATGGGCTTCCGAACAGAGGTTGGTCCTAGGCTACTATGGAATTCAGCAAACTGTCACAAGACCATCAGTGAGAGGAGGCTACATGTCTGCCCATCACAAGAAAAGGAACTTACGACAAGAATGGACGAGTAAAGGTGTGAAGGATAATATTGGTCTAATGCCTGCTTTCCTGCTTGGAGAGTTGAATCTTTTCCCTGGATATGGATTCAGCTCAGAGTCAAGCAAAGGAAATCGTCCTTTTACAGTCAATTTTTCAAAGTGAGCTGTGTCCTCCGTGTATTGACATGCGAATCGACCAGTGATGCAGCAAGCCTTAGTATTCCCTTCTCCCGACATTCTGTTTACTTTTGGCTCGATTGTCTCTGCAACGAGAGCCCTATATACGATGCCATGGGAGGTCCCATAAAATGGGGAGCCGGACCCGGGCCACACCGGACTTGACAGTTGGACGTTGAGACCCCTCCTCCTCTCGAATCGTCATTGGCAGCTATCGGAGATGATGTCTTCTCGTTTAACCTTTTTGCGGTGCCCCCACCCCCGCCAGACTCTACCGTGCCCGGGCTCGTTAGATTACCAAAACGTGCATTGTGCCCGGGCCCCGTTATCAGCCCGCTGTCTGGCCATGTGTCTTTGATGTATTTCATCCTAGCTGCTGCTGCTCCCTCTTGTCCAATTCTCTGATGATGATGATGGGTTCACATGGTCCACTGAAACACGAGAATGCTCCAGTACGGTCATTCAGTCCCGAGGTGACTGTACGAATACACGATAAACGATATGAGGCTGTGAGGAGGGCCGTTCGGAGCCGTCAAAGGCTGTCGTGGATCTTTAACACACCCGGCAGCCGTCCAACGTCTGATATCTGATACCAGCGTACCAGCCACGCCAAGCAGAAACCCCAGAGGTTACTTTACTACATTCGGCACTTGTGAGCAGGCTGTCTGTTTGTCTACCCGGAAGATGAGATCTGGTAGACCCTGGACAGACGATCTGGACAGCAGCGGTTCCGAGGATGGCGTTTGAGACGACGACCAGGTGAGCATTGCATACGGTGAGGTAACGATTCTAAAGTGGCAATGACGACGTTTCGTGATGAGTGACCCCTTTCCTCCTCCTCCTTCTCTTTTTCTTCCGACGGCGACGACGAGTGCCTGACCGACTCTCCGGGATCGAGTTGACGGATATAATCAATTTTGGGATTCATTTGGACAGGGACAGCATCTGGGAGTCCATCTGGGTCTCATCTATCTTCTTCCGTTTTGCGGCCAACCCATATCGTCATATGTGGGATAACTTCCGACGAGAGCGGGGCGTCCCACATGCATGTAAACATACTTTGGATCCTTAAAAGTCATTCTCTACCTGCGAATTCTAGGGAGCGGACGTGCTCTGGTGTCACCTCATGCAGCGCTATGGCGTCGATGTCAATATGAAAATGGAAACGACAACATATGGCGTTGATGGACAGGCACACTTGAATGACGTGGTGACAGGATGACAAGCAAGTCGTACCTGCATGACAATTCAAGCCTTCGAAGGGGACAGACGAACAATCCAATTATCTACGAGATACGAGACGGACTGTTGTCATCAAGGTATTCGCTGGAATTTCATGGCTTGCCAGTTGTCACATGCTTTGCGGCATCCCTCGAGAAATCCTGCAGAGTTTGCCAGTATGCCGCACATGCTCCGCCGGCTATAGGCACCGCCCCGCAGAACGATGGGGTTTGTTTGCGAGTAGATGCAGAGGACTGTTTAAAACTTTGAATATCGACTACGCCAGGCTCGTTTGACCTTTGCTTCGTCGACTCAAGATTCTTCTGAGGTGGCTGCAAGGGTTAATGCTCTATGCATTATGCTTGTGCCCCAATGTCATGTCCATCATCGCGCCAGTGCGACGTCCTTCATCCCTAGCAGATGACAAACTGATATGCAGTTGCTGCATACTCGAGTCGATGTGTCCAACATTTGCTTATTTGACTGAATGTCATCGAGTACATCGAGTAACGAGTATACGACATTCGAGTCCGTTCTTGTTGCATTGACCGAAGTTCTCCCGCAGCCGGAGCGACAAGATACAGCTTTATTTTGCAGCTTGAGAGCGGGGTTTAAAGTGTGGATTAAATAGCTGACACATAAATAGAGGCGAGGCATCAGTTTGCTGACACCACAACCGAGATCCTACCGCAAAATTTCCATGTCTCTTCTTCTTTTCGGCGGGTTCATCCAGACTTGTATCGACAGCGGACGAGCAAGCGAGCAAGCAATTATACAAGGACCTTGAGAAGACATCGGGCTCTCTTGGCTCTCAAATGTCTGATCAGTGGGCTCTCTTTGGCTCTTCACTTTTCAATAATGGATGTAGGTCAAATGTTAAACCTCTTCTCCAATGATCCAATGCTTTCCTTGCCTGGTAACGCGTCACGTGTTCGGAGACTGCTCAGTTCAGCGCAAAGGACAGTCGGTGCGGTGAGCGAGCGAGCGATTGTTGAAAACTGTTTCCTGTAGAGACACGTTACTTGTTCCGAACTCTGTGTGACAGGCTGTTTCCCCTTCTCAGGCGGCGGCTCCAAAGACCCTGAATGGTTTCCAAAGTTTTGTGTAGCTAAATCGCTTTTTTCAACGGTTCTGATGGTACTGGTGTCACAATCCCGCTGAGCTGGACGCACTCAGATGAGCGCGATTGATGTCACAACGCAACTGAGACTGCTTTTGTTTGAGAGGTTGTAGCACTGTACATTTTCAATCATGAGATCCAACCTGAAGTTCCTCTTTTGAACTCCGATTTCATCAAATTCGAGCGGCTATCACTGTGATACTTCCTCAATTTGCGTGATTTCAGCTGCGCGAAATAAAAGGGGTACTCGAAGTTCGAATACTCAAATTTCCTGTTTCTACAGCCTTTTGCTCAAGAATGAATAAAGTTTCGAGTCGATGTCTGGAGCAACTGAACCTAACTGAATTTAACTGGACCCGAGAAACTTATGTTAACGTACCCATGCCTTTGAAACCAGTGTTTTGTCGGAAAACTTCCCAAAGCAAGGCACACAGCTCAGCTGCGCTCAGCTGGGACCGGACCATGGGACGTCAGCTCTCTGTATTGATACCCAAGATTAAATGTTTAGATTTCACTATCCATTCGTGAATATTGAGAAAAACGTTGAAACACTCGCCAAAAATCTTTATAGAGATGACTTTTTGTCACATCTGACAAAAAACATTTCTCCAAACAGCTCTAGTTGGTAAAGATTATTGCATTGATTCGTGGGCGCTAGCGTCGACGTGCAACTTGAGATATCGGCGGCAACGACCTCCAGCCTCCACAACTCCACCTTCTCATGTTGACATTCTCCATTCCGCTCTTTTGCTTGCATTCTGGGTAGCATATCAATAGACTCAAATGGGTCGACGAGGTATGAGGATTGCCTTCCACCCGATATGACTGCTACTACCAAGAGATGCCACTTGAATTCCTCTCGTAGCTCAAAATGTAGTGGCACCCAGCAATTGTTTGTTCCGGGATGCGGAGCTTGGGCTGATTCAAGTCGGTCAATGCTGGCCTCAAATAAGGGCTACACTCGCCTGAGGAGTGATGAAGTGGTAGGTCCAAAAGTCTCAGACCCGTGGTCTCAGTCAAGTGTCTGAATGTGAAACGACCGGGAGCTCGCCTGCCTCACACGTCCGAACCAAATGACTGTCTTATGTTATGTCATATTTCTCAACCCCTACTGATGGCAATGGACACGATTTCTCATAGTCAAAGGTCATCCGCTTCTAGTCTGCTCTTGCCAAGAAACTTGCCCCGCCATCGTTCTTGATCTTTTGTGTAAACGATTCGTACCACTTTTGAAAAACGCCCAGAGGAATCGGTGTTTGAGCCGTCAGAGTCTGTGGGGCACCTTCGAAAGAGTGCAAATAATTGAAAAGCTGTCACCATCGAACAAAATCAGTCAGCAAGATAGCCCCCGAGCACGCTTGGAAAGGTCATAGATGCCCCAAGAGGGCAGCTTGAAGATATGAATACATACATTTCTAACCACCTTTTCTGCCACCACACCAACGTCCGCATTGGCACTGGGTTTGACAAGCGCTCCAGGCTCACTCGATCCCGTTGATGGATCGACGCTTGAAGGTGTTGATCTCAGACTTGTAGCCAGAGCCTGAACTTGTTCCAGTGGAATCACTTGGATGCCCAATGTGCCTGTTGTTAACGCAGGGTCCGAATCTGCCGATGATGGTTGGAAAGGTCGAAGTTTGTAGATTGATGATGGACGTTCATTGGTTAGGGTACCCAGTGGAATGAAGTCCTTTCCGGGGAACTGAAAGTGCACTGAAGCTCCATATCCAGGGGGAAAGGGAACTGAATATTCACATTTAACGTGGTCAGCACTCTTGAAAGTACAGCAACTACAAGTATCAACCAGAATTGAATCGAAGAACTCACCGGTACCCAATAAAAACACGGTCAAATGATTAACTTGATTGGCCTTTTCAATGGTAAAGACAAAGCTTGTCTCGTCGACTTGCTGCAAGTTTGTTTGACTACCTAAGACGGATCGGCATGTTTGAATGACCCACGAGCAATGGCGAAATCATTGTTCCAGCAAGATTACTCACACGAGACGACCTGCGCAAATACAGCCAAACATTATGTTTCAGACAGCTTGAAGCTGGATAAGTTGTTGTCTGGTTGGATCAAACGGAGAGTGTTCACTATCCAATGATGTTGGTAGGATGAGCCCAGTCTTGCAGTTCTCTTGAACATGTCATGACGACACCAGTAATCAAGCAATGTCCAACGATTTGCTTCCGAACAACTAGCGCGTTTGACCTTGTATTCATTCTGTCGAGGCTGAATTTGCAAAGTTCATGGGATCCCTTTGTCTCAGCGAGACCAGTCGGATGAGGTCAAGGTCACCAGCTTGAATAGACCCGTACATCAATCTAGAAAACCACAAGCGGCTGGAAGGAACACGCCATACTCGAGGGAGCAGGGACGTATTGATATGAGTTTTGAGCAATTTGAAGGTGCTTCACAGGTGCGTTTAAAGAGTTTGTCCAAGCTTGATGGCTTTGTATCATGGGAGTCTTGTCCTTTTTCTGTACGGCTGATCCTGAGAACTCTGTGCGTGCTTTTCTTGACACCACTCGATCCTTCCGGCAACTCGTTTCGAACCAACGCCGAATCACACTTTTCATCATATCGCCTCTCATATGCATCCATAGTATGGAGCTGACACTGCTTCAATCTACTCGGCGTCTACCTCCATGCTGGAAAGCGACCAAAATGGTACTGCTCGGGTACCAAAACCGCCACCTTCCGATTATGGAAGCGTTAGTTTGTCGGATATCAACGCCGACATGGACGACCTGGTGTTGGATCGAAAAGCGCAGCATGCAGATACTCGACGGACGGTGGAGCCTACTGACGACTTGACCGAAGGGTCTCGGACTCCAGTGCACGCAAAAGAAGGAGCTTTGGCGCTGGAAAATCTTGATATCTATGATGAAGCTCAAAATCTACCTGAACACGCCTGTGCCTATTGTGGGATTCACTCAACAGCATCTGTGGTTAAGTGCTTGGGATGCAACAAGTGGTTTTGCAATGCTAGGATCGGCTCCGGACTTACGTCTGCCCACGCTCCTGGATCTCAAGGAGGTGCTAGTCATATTGTCAATCACATGGTTCGAGCTCGACACCGTGAAGTCATGCTTCATCCTGATGGACCTTTGGGAGACACCACCCCTGAATGTTACAACTGTGGAGCCAAAAATGTATTCAGTTTGGGTTTCATTCCAGCAAAGAGCGATACTGTGGTCATTCTTCTCTGTCGACAACCATGTGCCGCCATGACAGGAAACAAAGACATTGCTTGGGATGTGTCACAGTGGTCGGCAATCATCGATGACAAGGCATTTTTGCCGTGGTTGGTCAAAACACCCACCCCTCAAGAGGTAGGAAAGGCCAAACACATTGGATTCAAGGAGCTGAACAGGCTCGAAGAAATGTGGAGGTCCAACCCTGAAGCAAAGCTGGAAGATGCCGAGAATGGTGAAGGAGAGGAAGAACTCCAGCCCATTTTGATGAAGTACGAGGATGCTTATCAATATCAAAATATCTTTGGTCCCCTGGTCAAGATTGAAGCTGATTACGACAAACGGTTAAAGGAGTCTCAAACTGAGAATGACATTACCGTCCGTTGGGACATTGGTCTGAATCGAAAACGCATTGCCTACTTTTCTATGCCAAAACTCGAAAGTGGTGAAGTGAGACTTGCGGTCGGAGATGAACTTCGACTCAAGTTTACGGCAAGCGTTTTACACAGCTTCAGTACAAGTAGCGGGTCCACCTGGGAGGGCGACGGAAGTGTCGTCAAGATCCCCAACAATGTTTCGGACGAAGTCGCTCTGGAGCTTCGTAGACCGGACGGCGTGCCCACCGATTGCACCACTGGGTTTTCGGTCGACTATGTCTGGAAATCGACAAGCTTTGACCGGATGCAATCCGCAATGAGGACATTTGCCTTGGATGAAAAGAGTGTCAGTGGTTACATTTACCATAAGCTCCTTGGACATGATCTCGAGCCTCAAGTCCTCCGTACACAACTTCCCAAGCGAATGTCGGCGCCAAACCTTCCCGATCTCAACAGCTCTCAGATGAGCGCTGTAAAGAGTGTACTGCAGAAACCGCTCAGCTTGATTCAGGGGCCTCCGGGGACAGGAAAGACGGTTACATCTGCTTCCATCGTGTTTCATCTTGCTAAAATGAACCCAGGCCAAGTCCTTGTTTGTGCACCATCCAATGTTGCTGTAGACCAGCTCACCGAAAAGATTCACAAGACCGGCCTCAAGGTCGTTCGAGTTGCAGCCAAGTCTCGTGAAGCTCTCGACTCTTCCGTATCTTTTTTGTCTTTACACAATCAGGCTCTCAAAGCTGACACTCACAAGGAATTGCAAAAACTTATCCAGCTCAAGAGCGAACAAGGGGAGTTGAGTGGAAGCGATGAGCGAAAGTATCGAGCTCTCGTTCGGAATGCCGAAAAAGATATCTTGAACGCCGCCGATGTCATTTGCACCACATGTGTCGGTGCAGGAGACCCTCGATTGGCCAAGTTCAAGTTCCGCACTGTGTTGGTGGATGAAGCCACACAGTCTGCCGAGCCAGAATGTATGATTCCGCTTGTCATGGGATGCAAGCAAGTCGTGTTTGTTGGTGATCATCAACAATTGGGACCTGTTATCATGAACAAGAAAGCGGCGCGAGCCGGTCTTTCCCAGTCATTGTTCGAACGACTGGTCGGTCTGGGGAACAAGCCTATTCGGTTACAGGTCCAGTATCGAATGCATCCTTGTCTTTCCGAGTTTCCTTCCAACATGTTTTACGAAGGAACTCTGCAGAATGGTGTTACTGCACCGGAAAGACTACGGAAAAATGTCGATTTCCCATGGCCTGTGGTGGATACGCCCATGTTCTTTTACCAGAACTCAGGCAACGAAGAGATTTCGAGTAGTGGTACCTCGTTCTTGAATAGGTCAGTCTGTCGCGTCTGCGAAAAAAAAGCCACCTTGATTCTTGACTGATCGATTATTCATTGAATCGCCGCAAACAGAACCGAGGCCAGTAACGTTGAAAAGGTCGTCACAAAATTCTTCAAAGCTGGCGTCTTGCCCTCACAAATTGGTGTCATTACTCCTTATGAAGGTCAACGATCATACGTCGTCAACTACTTTCAGTACAATGGCTCACTCAAAAAGGATCTGTACAAAGGCGTTGAAGTGGCGAGTGTAGATGCTTTCCAAGGAAGAGAAAAGGATTACATCATCCTTTCGTGTGTGAGAAGCAATGAGCATCAAGGTATCGGTTTCCTCAACGACCCAAGGCGAATGAATGTGGCGTTGACGCGAGCCAAGTATGGAGTCGTCATTCTTGGAAACCCCAAGGTTTTGAGCAAACATCCTCTCTGGCACTACTTGTTGACTCACTACAAGGAGAAGAACTGTCTAGTCGAAGGTCCTCTCAACAACTTGCAGACGAGCATGATTCAATTTAGCAAGCCCAAAAAGTCATTGCAAAAAGCCATGGAACCGTTCCGGAGGTTCGAAGCCCCAGGCTCAGAATTTGCCGACGGTTCCGGCTTCCCTCCCGAATTTGCGGCCCCAAGTCGTTACGATACGGCATTTGCCAGGACACACGACCCTATTGGCTACATTCCATCGGACGCTCGATCCGTGGTCTCTCAAGCTTACTCGTCTACCTTGCCTGTTTTTCCTCCTGGTGCTCCGTTCTTGCCCCCTCATCTTGGTGGTACAGGTCATCGTGGAACGTATAGCAATTACGCACAGACGTATGCCTCTCAACAAGCTCCCTCGCAGGCTGGAGATACGGCTAGCATTGCCGGTGGCATGGCTCCCTCGGAGCGTATGAGTGTCGTGTCTACTCAATGGGACAGACTCAAACGAAGGACTTCGGCGGGATCGCTCGCGGCTAGTGATGCGCCAGACTACAAGACGATCAACGATGACGCTTCCACCACATATGCCCCGACCAGTTACGCTCAAAGCCAGGCTGGTTACACTGATTTCTGATTCAAGTAGATCGCACATCCGATCCTTGTGAGCCGAAAGGCACAACACGCATCTGGAAGGCAAATGACTTGGTCCCCAATCGTCGAGCAAAGAGTCTCTTCAAGGCTGGCAATCATCCATCAACCGAAAAGGTGGAGAGCTTCTCCAATGGGACAAGAAGCATATTGCGGGCAAATTGCAGTTGCAACTCGAGAGCTTGCAGCTCGCCCGGCGAGCGTTCCGACGTCTGGATGAACAAGTCAAGTCGAGGAAACGGAGATATCTCAGAATAGCTTTGAAGCTGGGCTAAAGAATAGACATTGCCCTTGATTCGGGATGTTTGTAATCAGGTCAGAATGGCATGCCTTATTCTTTGTTATCCTGCATTGCTGTTCCACAATGTCAACAAAACATATTTTAATTCCCATTTCCATTCATCATCCACATCCGTCTGACCACTGTGGTCCATGATCCCCAAGCTAGTCTCACGGGCTTTCAAATGAGTTGCCTCGATGGGTTTGCAACTTTGTATAGACATGTACCGCTGCCCAATTACCGATAATACTGTGGTTGCCGCCGGCGGTGAGGTCGTTGTTGTTATTGTCGAGGGCAGGTCGGGCGCGCTTGAATCGCGATGCTGAACGTGCTGAACGTCAAGCATACTGTAATTCATCCCCAGACCCCTATCTTTGGCAATTCAGCTCACTTGCTACCAACAACAACATTGACCTCGGTCACTCTTCTCATTCCTCTTCCCTTTCAAAACGTAAACATTACGGCGTTGACGGAAGCAATGGACATTCCAGAAGCCGGTCCAAGTCGACAGAGAGATCTATCGCCCATTGATTATGGGACACGGCCAGGTGTTGTCGTCTCCCAGTCCGACATTTCTACCAACGAGGTACCAGCTGAGGTCAAGCTTTTTCACGACGACACGCTCTCACTCCAAGAAGCACTCATTCCTGCTGCGGCGCTCGCAGCAGCAGCTCGCCTTTCGACCCCTGGAAAAGATGAGATGGAAATCGAGCCTTCAGATCTGCCTCGAGCTTCAGGACAGGGCGACGAATCAGAACAATACATTCATGATCTCGGTACCCCGGAACCTGTCACTCTGGAAGGGCCCGAGGCAGTGTGCGACTATTTGACTGAACATGCTCGCCATCACGGGTACGGTATCAGCAGACAGAGCCGATCGTTGAGCAAAAAAGGCGTGGTACGGTCCATGACGTTACGGTGCGGCAAGAGTGGCAAGCATCAAAACTCACACCCATACCTGGCCGAGAGTCGGACAAGACCATTGAGAACGAAAAAGCAAAACTGCCCCTTTCACATTTACGCTCATAGAATTGACTCGAATTCGAATCAATGGACGTTTATCGTCAAGAATGGCACTCACAATCATCCCGCCGATGACGCTTCGGCTTATACGACCAATCGAAAAGTTTCCCCTCACTTGCTTCAATTGATTCATGATCTGGACGATTCAGGGAAAAAAGTCAACGAGATTTACGAAGAAATCCTCCGTCTGGATCCAACGTGTTTGGTCAACAAGACCCAGGTCAGAAATATTCAATATTCACGGAAACGAGCGCGGCGTCACGAAGCGACTCAAGCCATTTTTGATATACACGCTATACAACAACAAGCTGATGCTGCACAAGCGGAAGAAAGTGCTGCTGCGGCTGCCGCGGCGGCTGCTGGAGAAGAGGAAGAAGCCAATCTCAAATCACCCATGATGGTCATTGCACCGGAACTCGAACAGCTCAGTGGTGGCGGAGGGTCAGAAGACGTGTCTACGCAACTCGTCGAGCCGCCTCACACCCTTGACTCGAAACAACTGCCGGTGGATTAGCAAGGCGTCTCGACGAACACAGCTTGGCACCACCATTTGTAATATTACTATTTTGTATAGGGAGCTTCGAGTTCTGAATGTCACTGGTCACCCATGAGATACAACTTTGTATATACCCTTTGCCTCTTGTGACAGACCACCCAAACTACATACAGTACATCTAAGTAAAAGATGAATATCTGACAGCGGAACGAGCCACGCCTCTTCATGGATGACAAAGACATATTTGACAATGACTTTGAGGAAGAGCGGGTCAGTTTTGATGCTTCAAGATCGATTTTGCCCCTCTGGAAGCCCCCTGTCCGTGCACGGTTGAGCTCACGTAATCTTCGATTCAGCACATCAATGGCCTACTCGGAGATACTTTTGTGATGCGTGCACAGAATCTTTGTCCATGCATGAACGCATTCCCGTTGATCAGCTAAGCCGCACAACGAAAACACCCTCTATGGAATGGGGGCTCGGGGCGAAAGGTAACTACTGTAGCTAGCGCATGACGGGTTTCATCCGTTCTTTCAAGACAGTGGCCCAACTTTCAGAAACTCGTCAAGGTCATTGGCGAGAATTTCACGGGGTATCCGTTCCCGTATCTGTCACCCAACAAAAACATGACCATTGAACTCGTGATTCACGGGGCCGTACATGGACGGATAGAAAGGACTCACCTTGGATGCGAGCTCCTTGCCGCCACCCTCCCAACACCTTGCCAAAACGGGGGTCAGACAGGTCCTGACGATCCGGCCGACCAACTCGGCCACCTCCGCAGGAGCAAATCGTCTCCACAAGAGCAAATGATTAATCAAGTTTCGCTGTCGGTTTGTAAACGATTCGAGAGCTGTTCTTGAAGCTGGATCAAATGCTGGGGGAGCAACGGCTTCTGGACCCGTAAGAAAGAAGACGAGAGAGGATGTACTGTCGATGACTGTTGCGAATGCTGCCAAGATGGCCTTCAAGATTCCCTACCAATGACATTGATGAGTGGGTTTCTTTGGCAGACGAGATTCACGTGGGGGATCAACTCACTCTGTACTTGAGTCCGTCTTTGCCGATGTACTCTCCAATGACATCCACAAGATCAGCCAAGCTCCGTGTCTGTTGAGTCGAATACACATCATACACGCCTGCCTCGACAGATTGTTGAATGAGATGGGTCACGGTAGATGAGATCATGGCAGCCGCTAGATCCCCATCCGCTCCTAACGGTGGTTCGTCATCGTCTTCCGAATTCATCCCATCGTCCTCACGAGCGGCCGTTGGCCGAGAGTAGCGAGATAGCTGATCGAACCACGCAAATTCATCTAGCGTCTTGCTTGACCTGCCCGGTTCCCACCCCACCATCTCTTTTCGCGCCCAATACTCCCATCCTTGGACCATGGCAAGACCTCCATAGGCATTGTTGTATTCCTCAGGATATCGCTCCCTCCATCCACCAAACCTCACAGCGAGACCAAGTTGAGGATGGATGAAATCTTCCGCCTTGATATCATCCTCTAGGGCCTTGACGCGGGTCCGAAGGGAATCGAGGGCCATTTCATAGTCTTCGGCATCCCCTGGGCCCAGTGAGCTGTCCGTCGAGAAGCCGTCTTCGTGGTCGACCGCGATGGGTCGTCTTGTGCGACGCGACACTCGTCGGGCGAGTCGATCTTGCCGTCGTTGGCGCCGCACACCAGAATAGGGCCCGGATTCATCGACTCGTCGTATGGTCCGTCCGAGTTCGTCCACTTCAGGTTCGTCGGGCTCAAGTGACGACCCGCTGACGGTTCCAATACATAATGCGAGGTCGTCTGAATCGTCGTCATGTAACCGTTTTGCAAAAGTTGCTTGACGTTCCTTGTAATGAGACATCATGTCGGTTTCAATTTTGGCCAAGATGGGCATCTGTGTGCACGAAAGAAGAGCAAAGGATGAGTCACCGCAAAAACTGAGACGGTTCCAGGCGCGCAAGGCCTAGCCAGACTTGCCTTTTCCTCGAGAAAGCCACCCAACATTTCCACCCAGCCACGAAACTCTTCGACCCATTCTCGCTTGCTCTCAACCATGGTAACTTCCTGCCTGAGATCAGATTCCTGAGCGTCACATGCTGCCAACTCTGCCTGAGCTGCATCGATTTGTTTGCTCTCAAAGGTCTGAGCATCTTCGAGGGCAAGGTGTGCAGTTTCGAGACGAGTCGTGATGGCCGATACGGTCGGAAGCGGTCTTGCCGCTGGCACGAGAGCCGGTTTCCTTGCCTGTCTCTGTTTTGAGTCTTGGCGCTGTGCGATTCCAGCTGTAGGGTCCGCTCGAGCAGCTTGAGCCATTTCCCATGCCATTTCATCTTCATCATCCACATCTTCCATCTCACGCTCATCAATTGCATCCACAATGTCATGTTTGAGTTTCCGGGCGGCCATCTTGTTGGCTTGCTTTCCCAAGGCCATATGAGTGTTGGATTCGGTAAAGTCTGCAAAGTCATCATCCCCGCTTCCGGCCTCATCGTCTGAGCGTTGAAGGCGTGATTCAGGGTGAGGCCCGGGTTGATCAGGATCATAAACTGAAATCTGGCCGTGGGATGGGTCAAGGCTGATGTAATCCGCACTTGAAGAAGACGGTTGACCAACGGCACCCTTTCGTTTTGCTTTGGCAGCGGCTATGTGAGCTTCGTCCGGGATCCCTTGCGTCGTATCGAGTACTGGATGGTTGCTCGAGCTAGCCCATGGTTGTATAGTGTCTTCAGTGTCAATGACCATCGAGTCACTTGCAACGACCTGGCTATCCTTGGGTGCTCTCGTAGGAGTAGCCGCCTTGAGCTCATCGAGATATGCAGAGCTATATGACAATGACGGCGTGGATGGTCGCTGATCATTGTCTGAAGGCCCTGTTGATGTGTTGGAAAGAGCTGAAGCTGTTGTTGCTGACTTCAACATCGACATTGACTGCGACAGTTTCGATTTTTTGGGCACGAATGCTGTCGTTTCGGAATCCTGCGTAACCACGACATTTCGTCTCAGCGGTCCCGGCTTGTGTGGCAGAAAAAGCCGCTCGAGACTCACCTGTTCCTCATCATTGGCGAAGGAAAGATTGACCTGCTTGTTAGTCCCCGTTGAGCTTTTCTTTGGCTTTTGCTTTTTTCGGTTCTTGGCCAGCAACATTGGACTCGGTGATGAATCCTCTTGGTCTACCTGACCCCCATCGCTTTCAATACCGACCGATTTTGACTGAGCCGAGTCGTCCAAACTGCTGTCCTTTTGCCGCACATTTGACCGGTTCTTGGCTCGCTTGATAAATGGCGAGGAAGACATGCTATGGCAGAGATAGAACGAGCTCAGGTCGCCATTGCAGAAATTGTCGACAAGTAGATATTATTGTCACGAATCGAGCCATTGACCGAACGCCGCGCCCGCTCGGAAAACTACTTTACAGCCGTCATCATCGCATCATCATGCTCATCAATCATTTTACATGCATACTGTACTCATTCTTCATGCTTCATGTTTGTATTCAAATATTGCCACAAAGACGATACATTTACAGTGTTCACATTCGCAGACGCATGGTCGAGGTCTAGACCTTGAGCAAGACCTTGCCCATCGTCTTTCGACCCTCCAAGTCCTCATGCGCCCGTCTGACATCCTCAAGGTCGTAAACCCCATGGACCCGTACGTCGAGCTTGTCCTGTTCAAGCCATCCAAACAATTCGTCTGCAAAGGTGACGAATTCGGGTCGAGTGGCAATGTAGCCAAACAACTGTGGTCTGAGGAGACGAATGTTTTTCGGGGACAGTTTGCTGTGTAGCAACGTGTTGAGTCATGAGCCCAATTTGTGTATGAGGACATCTTGAGGTATGACCAGACTCACGAAATGGCTAGTGGGGGAACGGCTCCCGAAGCATTTCCATACGAAATCACGGTTCCCTTTCTTTTGACGGCTTGCAAGTCCCCATCGAATGTACTCTTGCCCACTCCATCCAGTACGACATCAACTCCCTGACCATCGGTCAAATCCAACACTTCCTTGACCCAGTCTTGGGTGGAATAATTGATCAAGAACTCGGCTCCGTTTTTTTTAGCCAAATCAAGCTTTTCAGCCGACGAGGCCGTGGCAATCACCCTGGCGCCGAGACGTGAGAGGATTTGACAGAGCAAGAGCCCCATACCCCCAGCGGCTGCATGGACCAATGCCCAATCTCCCTTTCGAGTCCCATGAGCCTCTCTGACCAAGGTAATGGCCGTCAATCCTTGCAGCAACCCAGCCGCAGCTTTTTGGCTGTCGACACCTTGGGGAATCTTGAAAACGTGGAGAGATGGGACAGCAGTGTATTCGGCATAGGATCCCGTGGCAAGCCAAGCGACCCTGTCTCCGACCTCTAATCCATGCAGTGGCGACGAGGGAGAGGAAGGTCCGAGAGCAACGACGATTCCACTGGCTTCTCGTCCCAGAATCTCAGGTTTGGGTGACGGGTAAAGGCCGGAGCGGAAATAGCTGTCATTTGGCCAGCAACCGATGCGCAGGTGGACAACTCATCAGCTGGTGTGGCTGGAACATGGTGCCAATCCAAACTCTAGGGAAACTTACGTATCAATGTAGTTGACACCAATCCATTCATTCTTGACCAATACCTGCCCTTCTTTGGGTTGGGGTACGGGCAAGTCGGTCTTGTATTCGAGGACCTCTGGCCCGCCTGTCTTGGAGATCAAGATGCCGCGCATCGTAGAGGGTATTTGGGCATTTGACATGATGCAAGTCTAGCTTTTGCAGGTAGTTTTGCTAGAGTCTGAAGGGATAAGAGAAAGGGACACCTCGTTATAATTCAGTACTTGTATGGAATATGGAACTAGCCCTAGCATCCAGGAAGCCTTACTTCAAATGAGTGGGATGAGCAAGAAAGATTGCGCCATGGATGCTGACGAATCAACGAATATCTCGCTATTTCTATCCCAAATATCCACTCTCTTCCCCTTTCTTCGGCCTTTCGGCCCGGCTCTTGTTGCCAGCCAGCATGCAAGTCTCCAAGACAGAGATACCGAACTCAGCACATACTGTATATATCCAGTCAGTCAAATGTATCGTGCAATCAGCTACGGCGAGGTCATCATGCACATCAATTGATATTTCAGTGCGACAAGATACAAGCTTTCAAGCTCGTAAGCATTACAAAAAATCGAAAATATTATGCCGTTTCACATTGTCTTCCTTTTGTGGTTCAGTATTGTCGTCATGCAGTTCAATGCGGCGTTTCGAAGGGTATACTACAGTGGTTGTTGATGTTTTGATGAGTGGTAGACTGTATACAACTTGCGTTTCCAAACGGTCATCGTCGAGGAGCAAGACACGCGTCTAGTCCTCCAAAGGTCCCAAGTAGTCTCCCTTGATAGACCCAATTGCAAACTGAGGTTCACAAATTAGAAGTCAGGAAGAGGTAGACAAGACCAGAATTCAGAAGCAACTCACAAAGTCAGACTGTTCGCCTCTTACACCGACGATCCGTAATCTGATCCGACTGCCACGACGGATGCTTTCACCCGTATGCGTCGAGGTGAACGCAGGGGGGTTGGCTTCCGGTTGAAACTTGAAGTCATCCGGGGTATACTGTGTGGCGGGACATTGAATTAGCTCTCGTCAACAATTTACCAGCAAGGCTGCCATGCTACCGCCAGTCTCGAGTGTCAGGACATTTTTGGATTCATACTACTACATTGAATCTCCCGTACGATCACATCAGTCCGATTAACCGGTAAGATGTCCCTATGCTGTTTTGTCATCATTGACGAGACTGGCGGCGCGGCGGCGAGCAACATGAAAGGCCGAGGCCAAGAGACGATCGAGACAAGGGACTCACATGGGTAGATACAAAAATTTGCATCGGTCCTAGAAGGCAAAAAAAGCCGAGTTTACCGACCTTTTCGACCAGACAGTCAACGACTTCGCCCTTGATAGGTTTCATCACCAAGGCTTGGTAATACAGTGTAAACTGGGCTTCTCCGGTACCATGAATAACCTTGGATCCTGATTGCAGACTGGAGATGTTGAGGAGGTTGGTGATGGCAATGATGTAGCTGTGAAATGCGTCGAATCTCAATATACAGCGCTTCTACTCGCGCCAACGAGACAACTCACCCATCCTGACCCGAAGTTACACCTTCACAGTCGGCGTAGAGCTTTTGCAGGACAATCTCCTGGATTTTCGGCCCAAAGTACGATGGATGCAGCTATTGAAAAGATGCCGGTCAGACGACGAGCCTCAGGCCTGAGCTCCCTTCAAAATGCTCACCGAAATGTCATGCTCTAGGTCCTTCTACACTCACGTCAGACGAGCTGGAGGAGTCAGCATGCAGGCGACGAGGACAGGGGCGGTGTGGGTGGATGGATACCGACCAGAAAGAACATGATCGACGCCGTCCCACGAGCCAACCAGCAGTCTACCAGCCAACAGTCAGCACAGCAGCAAGCAACAACAAAGCCGCTCGCTGGAGTGAGGTAGAAAGATTGTTGATTGGGGGGAAGAGTGTTCACGAGGTAGAAAGAGGCTACACCCTCCGAGTTGAGGAGAGATGTGTGTATATCTCAAGACGAAAAAGGGTTCACTGGCTGGCTGGCTGTTTGGCTCTGACCACGCGTGAGAAAGCGAAACGCGTCATTTAAGGTGAGAGCGGTCTCGACATGAGCAAATGGTCACTTCTCACGTCTTTGCAGCTCAAGTCGACATTCACATACACACACACACACAAACACACACACACACTCACTCACTGCCACAGTAACACAATGTCTGCCATGGATGTCGACAGTAAGCTCATTCTGCTGGCTGGACCCGAGTCTCGAGATGACATGGCTGACCTCGTTTGCCTGCAGAGTCTCTCGAGGATGTACGTCGCCACGCGATTGATTGCCCACTCCACCTGACCACCGACTAAACGTTCGACAAACCTATCCACTATTCACAGATGATTGCTGCCCGCAAGCCCGCTGGTAAGGGAGGACGTCCCGGTCGTGGAGGTCCCCGACGAGGAGGTGCTGCTGCTGGAGGTCGAGGTGGTGCCCAGGCGCCCGGTGGTGCGCGGGCAAGGTATGCCGGAAACGTACCAGGCTCGGCTGCTGCCATGAACCCTGCCGTTCAGGCCGCTAACCAACAAAAGCAAGCCACTTCCGAGGCATTGAAGATCATTATCAGCAACTTGCCTTTGGACGTTGAAGAGGCCGCTGTTCGAGTGAGCACGCCTGATTACCCCTATCTCGAGATCCGCCACCAAACTGACGAGACGTTGACCGCAGGAACTCATGATCACTACCGTCGGTCCTGTCAAGGTGGTCGAGCTGACCTACGACTCGAGAGGTAAATCCAAGGGAGTCGCGACCGTCATCTTCAAGAACCGAGGCAGCGCTCAAAAGGCCTTTGACCAATGTACGCGCACCATCACCATCTCACCGGTCACGGCGTTCTACGTGACACTCAAGAAGATGTTTTCTGACAACCATTTCTTTTCCTTGCTTTTACGTTGATTCGATCATTTGGTTAGACAACAACCGAATGATTGATCAACGTTAGTGGATTTTTTCTTCTTTATTTTCTCTAGTTTCTGCCTCGCTTTCCCCCCGCAAAGGGCGCCACGGCAGCGTTGCCGTGTAGCAACGAGTGCGGACGACGCGTTCAGGTCTCGCAAATCGCGCAAAGCGGGTCGCTCTGGGCTTTGCGGCATGAACGAGCAACTGACGTCGCGGAATCTCAAGACTCGCAGTCGAGTGAGGTCACAGTATTGGCAAACGCCGATTGCAGCGCGAATGTCTGCTGCATTCATGAGCAAACTCAAAGCAAGGCCGCGATTGCTTTATGGGCTAGGGGCAAAAGCATCAATGCTCGGCGAATTCGTCCGAATCTGTGCCACAGCTAACGGACACCGTGGGCCAAATTCGAGCACTGGCTGCATGTCTGAGTGACGACTTGACGACATCGCAGTCACGTGGCAAGTGTAGATGAAAGGGGTCAAATCGACTTGCGAATCTGTGTGGACTCAGGCCATTTTTTGACCGCCGCTTATTCCGGGGGGAAAGGAAGGCTGCAACAAATGAACCGCTTGATCAAGTGACTGACTCTGCTATCGGTCTACTCTGTTTTCCACCCTATGTTTTCCCGTTTTCTCTTCGTGTCTATTCACGTATCATTTCCGACATTTACGACATCCGATCCGCCAATCCGACGACAATCATTCTAACCCGACAACCAATGACATCTCTCCTCACATCCTCAACCTTCGAACGCCAATGTAAATGTCCTCTTCACCCGACTTACTTTCTTCTTTTTCTCAACAACAACACCCGGTCTACCCAACAATTTTCTCGTGTCTGCTTTGACAACAAACCTCACATCGCCCATCTTTGCTCCGCTCAACACTCAATGCTCTGCTCTACGGCCCATCTGGTTACCATATTCTCACCTCAAAACCAACAATTCGTATCAAACGACTGTCCTACTCGATCACCCATATGCTCTCTGTCTCTCTCTCTCTCTTTCTCTGTCGCCCCTGTACCTTTTTTCCAACACCTCTCAGGACGACCCCTCAAGGTCGAGATTATCATTGACCCCTCGAGAGTCCCCTTGGCGGCCCGAGTGGCGCCTTTGCCTGTTGTTGCTCCTGCTCCTCCCCGAGGGTGAGTGTTCACCTCTCACCTACCGCCCTTTCGTGACATGATCAGCTGATGAGACTCGTGCACTCATAGTGGTGCCGGCCCCGTCAGGCGAGGTCGAGCTGCAGCTGCCACCACTAAGCGACCCGCTCCCAGGCCTAAGAAGACTGCTGAAGATTTGGACAAGGAAATGCTCGTAAGTCTATGGTCGTTTGCCCAGAATGTTGGATGGGCCAGTTGAGACTGACTTCCTCTTGCTTTCGGAAATCTTAGGAGTACGCTGCGGCTGGCAACTCCGCCGCTTAGACACCGCATTTGCTCGGCAAATCGTGGCTGGTTGAAGAGTTGGAAATTGCAGATGGGTTGTGTCTTTTGGTTTTTGCTTTGTAACATTGCCGTTTTATACAATTGACCATTATGGTCTTGAAAACTTGATGGGAACTGTCCTCACACCAATGTCTCCACTCTTCCTGCCATTGCGAGTTTGATTTGATGGTTTTCCCTTCAACAATAAATACTGGTGTGATGATGCTTGATGTGATTGTTGCTGTGCTGAGGATCTGACAACCAGTCTCACTGGCTATGCTATTGGGCAGAGAGATTGGCGCACTTTACAGCGTGATGTTGTATGATGATCTCAGACAAAAAGAGATTTCAGTCAAGTCGAAAGGGGGATGGGACAGGTCAATCAACGAAGGATTCTTCCCTTCAAATGTATTCAAGTAAACTCGAGTGATGCGGGCCAATGCATGTATGTGTTGCAAAGGTAGCAGTGGTACGAATGGTTGGTATACAACAAAGGCCATTTCAAAAGATATCGTAAGAGGTTTCTTGGCACAAGAGCACGTTAAGATACTGTAGGTCGTTCTATTCTCGTTATTTCAAGGGTCGTGGTGGTCGTATATAAAGGTCATTGGGCATCCGTTAGTTGACCCGTCGGTTGAATCTCAAGTCTGTATTAGTGTCAAGCAGGGCCGGGCTGAGTCGTCGTGGTAGTGGTCACTGTGAGCCCACGATAACAAAGAGAGACCGTCAGAAACCCGTCAAGCCACTCGGATACGGGACAAGGTTCATGTGATGCTTACTCACGACATTACTAGGAACTGGCAACGGTCGGGACTGGAACACATGAGCAGATGGAAAGAATATGACTTGTCAGCGCATCGGTCCTGTCACTTTGCATCGGACCTCTGAGTGAACTCACACCACCGGGTGGTTTACCGGGCTTGGGCCCGGCTTTTGGCGCACTCGAAGGAGGTGGTGGAGGGACACCTGTCGAAGTCGAAACCAAATGACACTCAGAGACTAGCTGTTGCACGATTCGAAGATGCAAGACTCACCAATGGTCATATTAGGAGGCATGTTGTAGGATTGCCAGGCTGGAGGGGCCGCGGGTGGTGGTGGAGCAGGCTGTCAAAAGGAGATACGTGAATTTTGAACGACTCATGCCTCCCACTTTCGACACAAGAACTTACCTTGGGGGCAGGAGGAGCAGGTTTGGCAGGAGCGGGTTTTGGAAGACTGATACCTGGACCAGCCCCGACACCACCTCCAGACGGGAAAGGAAGCACGGCCATCAAGTCTCCGTGAGATTGTCTTCCCTTGAGCAGCAAGAGTTCCGCCAGCTCGTAATAGAGAGCACGACGGGTTTCTCGTAGATCCCCGACTTCTTTAAGCAGCGCACGGACTTCCGACGAAAGAGCCTTGGAAAAGTCGTCAAGGTAACCACTCAGATTGAATGCCACTTGCTCTCGAGCCCAATTCTTCGCAGCTGCCTGGGTCTGCTGATGTTGGTTAACATTCTGAGCAACGATATCGGCCGCCAAAGCCTTCAAAAAGGTCGTCAAGTCTTCGCTGTGCTTCTTCATATAATCAATCACTGCTTGACTACCTGGCTTCTTGCCTTCGGCTTCACGCCATTTCTTGTCGTCTTCCTTTTCTTGCAATAGCTTGTCAAATGCATCTTGCCACTTCTTATCCCTGTCTCCACGATCAGCACGTCGTTTCTCCTTGGCTTTGGCATCGTCTGCATACGCCGTCTTCCATTTGCTATCATCGAGGCCCCGAGTTTCCATTGTTTTCTTCAAGTCGGCAAGAGCATCAGAGTGCTCCCTGTGTCGATCTGCTGCAAGTTTCAAAGCTTCATCGCGTTCTTTCTGCAATCTTTCCTTTTCCAACCTCTCCTTTTCGGCTGCCTCGGCTTTTGCTTTGGCTTGAGTTGCGATCCGCTCTTTTTCAGCAAGAGCTGCTTCGGGAGACAAGTTGGCCGGTGCACCCGTGCCAGTCGGTACATTGGAAGTGCTCGTTACTGGAGGGACACTGCCCGGTGTCGCCACTTTACCAGGAGGCAAAGAGGTTCCAGACGTGGCTGGCATGCCGGGAGCTGCAGAGGTAGCTGGTATGTTGGGGGCAGCTGAGGCTGCTGGCATACCGGAGGCAGCTGAAGGTGCTGGCATACCAGGAGTAGCAGATGTAGCCGGCAACCCATTCCTAATCGAAGGTGGGGTCGTGACCTTGGTTCCACCGTGAGCTGGATCGGGTACAACACTTCCCACGCCATGCTCTTGAGCAACACCTGATGGAACAGTGGCAAAGTCTTGGCTCGGCAGCTCATGGACACCTTTGGGCGTCGGAGGCCTCTTCTTGAGAACGTTTGGTTTGTTTGCCTGTTCAGTCACATCTGGTACATTGTGGTGCTCATGAACTGTGCCGCCCGGGTGAGGAAGTGACTGTCCTGTATGTACAGAAGGATCGTGGCTGACGGTTGGCATTGGATCATGCACGCTGGGAGCATGAGAGACAGGACGCGCCCCAGATTGAGGAATTGGCGCTGGGGTTTCGTGTGAGACCGCGGGAGGCGCTGAGGGCACAACACTTGTAGGCCTTGAGACAGGTCGGTCACGGACGATAGGTACATTCCCCGTGGGAACGTTGGAAGCTGCGACAGGAGCATCACCAACACTTGCCGGGGCTGTCTGGTGAGGCACGACACTGGGAGGTCTTGATCCGACGTTACTGGAGACAGAGGGTGGTTTTGTCGCTACTGCAGGAGGGGCAGCTTGTTCAACAGGTTCATTAGGAATGTTGCCAATCGCGGTAGGAGCATCTCCCATTGGAGAAGGAGTGAAGTGAACTCTGCGTTCATCGTCTGGGACAACCCCACCCGCAGGGACCCCTTCGGTAGTGACTTTGTCTTTTCGCGAGATTGAGGGCGCTTTCTTGCGCAGCAAACCGGGTTTCTTGGTCTCAGAGTCTGTCTTGGTTGAAACATTAGCCGTCTGAGTGGGGGCATCCGGGACAACTGGAGCCATGTACTCTTCATCTTGAAAGACTGGCTGAGGAGGAGGCGGTTTGCGTTTGCCGGTAGAAGAGGCCACAGAAGGAGCTGTGGGAGGTGCAGGGCTGGCGGTGACTGGAACGTTGGCCATGTGGCCGGTAGGATCAGCACCCACAACTGTTCCAGGTTGCGAAGGTCTGACAGACGGAGCAACTTGGGAGTGAGGATGCCCAGCACTGGCAGGTCTCGAGGGATGTACGGAATGTGGGTGAGCAGGATCTCCAATAACGGTACCGGGCCTGGATGGGGCAACAGTCTGAGGGCGGATCAAGGTGACTCCGTGGCCATCTTCAGAGGCCGGATCGATCGATTCGGGAGCAACATTTCCGAAATGCGTGGGCGGAGGAGCTGAAGCGTGATTTCCGGGTTGTACCACAGGGGCAGGAGAGGGTTGGACAGGAACGTTGGGAACAGTAACAGGTGATTCCCGACGTATAGCAGAGCTTGCGGGCTTGACGTTTGCCGCTGGTTGTACACTCGGCACTACAGTGGGAACAGGTCGGACAGGAAGACCCATGGGCGTAGTCGAAACCGTTGTTCCTGGCCGCTGTGATCCCGAAGGGTCACCCATGACAGTGGCAGGGGTAGCCAACATAGTGGGTTGGGGGCTGGTCGGAACATTGGCGACCGTATGAGCGGGTGTGTGAGAAGGAATGGCTGTTGCGGCCGGAGGGTTGGCAACAGTGGTTGGGGGTGTCATGACAACCTGCGGAGGTGCAACAGTCGTAGGTGGGTTGATGCTAGGACCAGTGGGCATACCTCCAGCGTTGGTACGTGTCGGGACATTTGCAGCAGTAAGGCCGGGTGCTTCAGACATCACTGTCGGAGACTGTCGTTGGGGGACGAAAACGGTTGGCGGTCTACTAGCCACGGGTGGTCCTCCGACTTGAGAGACAGAATCATGCGCCATTACCGTTGGGGCGTTTCCAGAGGGCACCCTGAGAATCTCTTCGTCAACGGTAGTCGTGACCTTGGGTGGTTGCCCACTGAAACCTTCCTCGACTACTACGGTCGTTTTAGGCGCTTGGGTACCGGGCGCAGAGGGGACATTGAACATTTCTTCGTCCACTGTAGTAGTCGTGACCATGGGTTGACCGCTGACACCCTCTTCGACTACCACGGTCGTTCTGGGTGCTTGACTACCGACACGAGACATCTTGGTCGGAGCAACAGATGGAGCAGTACCAATGTTGCCCATCGCAGCTATCGACGTCAAGAGCAACGTCAGCCAATGATAACTTACCTCATCAATATAGATGAAACTCACCAGTGGGTGGGACTGATGACACCGGAACGCGTTTTTGAGATCCAACAGTCGACGGGGGTACGACAGACATTGGCGGAGGGATAGAAGTCATGGGCTGTCCATCATGAAGAACATCCGTTGGCAAAGGATCAGCGATTGCGCCCGAGGACGTAGGCCCAGCAATCATCTCCGTCTCTGTGATTGTCTCGTGTGCTGGAGCTCGACCGGCTGCGACATCACTAGGAGTCCTCACGTATTCGCGGACGGTCTCCTTGTCAACTGTGGTAGCTGTGCCAGGTCCACGTATGACCTGAGGACAAGTCTCAAGAGTCAGCACGGACTCACGACCCCGCAAGGAAAAGATCTACATCAGAAAAACTCACCTCTGTCACAGTTTCTTTGACGTGCTCCGGAGCAAAACGGACAGAAGGGGGAGGTGCCAGAGGCTCGGAAGGAATAATGGTGGGTTGATGTTCGACGATACTCACTGGTACAGGCGACGCAACGGATGCGGGCAGAGGTACGTCGTGCGCCTGGACGGAAGGTGGTGGAGCTGGGCCTCGAAGAACTTCTGTAATTCGAATGCTTTCGACACCATTAGGAGAGTCTCCTTTTGGTAGCATCAATGGACCTGGTATAGATCCGGGCCCATCGAACTTTACAGAGTCCGCTTGTTTAGAAGGAAGCTTTGGTGGCTGCTCGTAAGCAAAGTCTTGCTGTGCGACTGTGGTCGGTTTGGGCTGCGCCAACTGCTTCATCAAAAAGGCCACTAGATTCGAAAGGGTGTTAGAAAGATATTCCCTTGACAAGGATCAATCACGTTCCGACATACCCTTCTTTTGCAAATCACGGAGAGCTCTATCTTGCTCGGATTGCTTCCCATGAGCTACATCCACTGCTGCAATTAGGAATGGGATCAATGAGAGATGTGGCCAAAGTCTCTCGAGGTGGCTACTTACTAGTCTTTGCCGGGCTGCCATGGTCAGAATGCTCAGAGATGGTCATCGTGGCAGCGGGGATATCTTGAGTCGCTACAGGAGCGACGATGGGAGCCGGAGACGCAACAACAGGGGGCGCATTGTTGACCACAACAGTCGCAGCTGGAGGCACGGGCGAACCCAGAGCAGTGGGCATGACGGGGACAACCTTGCGATGAATCTTTTTCTGTGGCGTGCCCACTGACATGGGAGCGATATCCTTTGGCGGTGGTAGGGGTGACTTTTCTTCGGCAGGAGCAATGATCTTGACTTCAGTCTGTGGATTGGGAGGCGGTCGTGAGAGCTGATCGCGAATCCGGCCAATATCTTCATGCAGTGTGAGAAGCTCATTATAGTGATCTTTGCGATTGGAATCCATGACTTCACCGAGTTCGTGAAGGTATCTGCTAATCTCATTGTTTTGTTGTCCTTGAGCTTCCGCCAAGGCTTGAGCCTTGTCCATAAACTCGTGTTGATTGTCTTCGACTTGTTCAATAGCCTCTTTGACTTCCTCCAAAGGCTCCTCCGATGTAGTGACCGACGAAGTGTCCTAAAATATCAAAGTTCAGTTGAGCTAAATACAGGAGCCATGTTTCCCACTCACATCGTAAGAAGCATATGATGGGGTACGAGAAGTCCTTGCTGATTGTGTCAAGGGCGTATAATCGCCTCGAGGAGCGCGATTGGGAAAGAATGGCCTTCGGGGGAGTCCATAGTCACCTCCCGCCTGCCCAGGAACAGGGTAGCCAGGCCGAGGGACAATGTTCTGCAAGGCAGACAAGTCACGCAAGTTAGTTCGCGAAAGCTGTCACCCCTTTGCAATATACTAGTGTGGGAAACAGACGTACAGGTCCAAGAGGGCCTCCGAACCCAGGCATGCCGGGCATACCCCCTGCATAAGGCCCGAGATGGGGTCCTGCCATGACGGGCGGGAACATGGGTGGCGGGAACCCTCGACGGAAGCTACAAGAAATGTTACATGTCAGGTCAGTGGTATTTCGCAAAATCACATTCAAACGAATCGACCCACTAGGTCGTAGTCATGGGTTGCCGTGTTCCTCCCATCCGTGATGCAGGGAGCATAGAGGGACCAGGCATCGGACGGAAACTACCACCTGAAGGCATCCTCGGATGACCATCAAGTCTGACAGGGGACGGAACCCCAAGAGGACGAGGCAAGGGGCCGGGATGATGAAGACGAGGTCTCGGAGGCGTGATCGTGTCTGAGCTTCCGGATGAAGAAGGTGCTCGTTGCATCGCAGGAATAGGTATCGGGGGTGGTACCCTGCGAGGTTCCTGAGGAGGAGGAACCTGCTCTTCCCGATCATTGTACACAACGGTAGATTGGTCGTCATCTTCCGACTGATAATGATCTTCGTGGATCGGGGTCTGAGCATTCGGTTTGCGAAGCAAGTGCGAAAGGTTGGGAGGCATGGCTCGGTGATGGGAACCACTTGTAGGATCGGGAGTTCCACGAGGAAGATTATCCAGTTCCCACTCTTCGTCGAGCTCATCCTCGATACGAGGCGTAGAAATCAAGAGAGAATCGGGAATGTCTCTGTGTCTGGGGTCACCCCGACGAAACGATGATGTAAAGCTTCCGGGAGGCGCAGGGGCACGCAACCCATGCTCGTCCGTAAACTGCGACTGTTCTTCCTCGACATCACTGAACCTCGAATGACCGCTGGCGCTATCTTGCTCCGTCAACGTACGAGATCTGACGGAAGGGTCAAACTGTTTGGGATGTCCTAGTTCAGCCAAGATTTCAGAATCTCCCGAGTTGACAAGTAGTCGTAATAGTAGGTCCTCCAAACGATGTAGCGTAGGAACGCGACCAGCCATCTGGGCCGTATCGGTTGCCAGTCGATCCTCTAGAGCTTGCCTCATTCGTTGTTGGTCTTCCATCATGGCCTCACTTTTGCTAAGCAGATCGTCCATCTTGTGGTCAAGACTGCTAGAGGCACTGATAGGCGTAGCAGGACCACTGGAACTAATCGTGGACGAAGAGTCGGTATCCGAAGTCGAGTCTTCTGTCGATGAAGATGAAAGTGAAGATGATTTTCTCGACGGTCGTGGAGTCGTCGCGGAGGCTTTGGGGGGCTTGACAGCGAGGAAGGAACCGATATCGGCGACTTGGTTCTCGATCCGATCCAATTGCGAACGGATTGCCCGATTGTCTCGCTTTTGACCATGACTCTGGTCCTTTAACACATTCTGTTTCCACAAAGATAAAAACGTATCAGAGCCTGGCAAAAATCATATGCCCACCTGTCTCGACCGCGGCAACTTACCGCTATTCCATCAAAACGCTGAGTCAAGGCCGTCGAAGTCGAACGACTAGTGGTATCGCTATAGTACGACGTCGTGCGACTCGAGGTGGATGAAGAAGACGGGATGGAAGTCGTGGAAGAGACATGCGATGTAGAATTCTTGGATGACGAGGTCGATTTCGAAAACGACTTTTCTCTCACGGTCAAAGAACTAGAACTCGACGATGATGAGGGTACGGGCGCACTGCTCCCGCTTGAAAGTGTGGTCGCCTTTTCAATGGCAGACGCAGCATGAAGTGTAGACGATGCACTCGACTCCCACCTAGGAACTTGGGAATCTGCAGACACATACGACCTCGTTGTCCCTCGACTGGCAGTAAAAAAAGCAGTCCCCGCCGACTTTCTATCTCGCTTGATGGGGTTCCGAGGACCTGACAGAGCCGCTGATGGAGATTTGGACGATATCATCATGCTCTCGCATTGTGAGGCGGTCGCATAAGCTCCCGAAGCGGATTGGCTATCCAAGAAATCCAGGAGATTGGTATCAGCCGTGTCGTATGTAATAACCGACATTTGATCCGACTCGACCCTATTGCTCGAGGCACGAGATGCGGGGGCGGTCACATAACGAGTCGTTGGGGTGCTTGGGGATGGTCTGACTGTGGCTTGACTGTCATTGACAGAGAGATTCGAACGGGCTGTCGAGTATTTTGTACTCTCGCGATCTTCGGTATGTGCACGACTGTCAGCACCTGAGACATGAGACCGCGGGATGCGTTTGGCGGAACGACGGCCCAGAGTCGATTGAGAAGCAGTAGTAGACCCGAAAACATCAAAGTAAGAGTCCTTGGGCGTTTCCCTACGTATTCTTGGGGTCGCAATGGCAGAGACAGACGGGCCGATATCAGTCTCCGTCACGAGGCTGGTGGGTGACAATTGTCCCACCGAGGGATGGAGTCGCTCTTCGACATTCAAGTCCAGCACCTCTATCCGAGTGGACACACCAGGCGTATCGTGAGTCGAGTCCATGGTCGAAAAGACATTATGACCAATTTCGAGATCGGCTTCGGACGCAATTCTTCGAAGAGACGAACCTGAACGGCTGGTGAGTCGTTTGCTCGTGTTTCGTGAGATGCCGTCGTCCAGTGCACGAGACTTGCTGTTATTGCTGTGACGACTATCGCCCCTTTCCAAAGGCGTTGCCGTGTGTAGAGACTCGAATCGAGTCGTCTGAGACCCACCATCCGATGATGTCCGATGAACGGACGAGTGCAAGTCAGAACGCTCAGGACCGTTTTCGAGCACGTCCCTACGATTGTCAAGCGCGGCAAAAAGATGACGAACCATCAACGACCCTGCAAGTTGGAACATGTGCAACGTCCATCGTGACTCACCATATGGCAGATACCCAACGAACACGATCCCGCGCGCTGCCACTGGCGAGCCGTTCCAGCCCATCCTCATAGACCTATACACCTCGGCGGTAAAAACAGTCAGTCTTGTTTGGATATCAAGGTAAGCTGACAAAAGAGACTCCTCGAAACTTGCCATTTGAAAGGGATAAAGACTGTCCGCCAAGTGCGGATGGGAAAGATCTTCCCGAGCAGCCACGCTGCCAATATCATTGTAAGCGCTAGGATGGTTTGGACTGGGCACAGATCGGACCTCTGCCATGGGCATCATCTCATCGATCAGCCAAAACCACCCCTGTCGATACGAGATACAGATCACACACCTTGACAGTGAGCTAAATCCAAGGTGACGATCCCTCGACTGCCCCGTGAGCTAGCAGGGATCCAACTCAAGACGAGACGGTCCGGAAAGAGTTCGGCATCACATTGAATCCACGTATACGGCTGTCCACCGTGAACGTTCAAGTACCAAAGTTCTCCAATGCGCAGAGGCTGTGGAGAGGGACATGATGAGTGGCAAAGTTCCTCAAAGCGACTGGACGCCAGAATCCCCAACTCACTTCAATGTCGAGGGTAGTATAGGTACTAACAATCTTCCCTCGGGGTCGGTTTTCTGGTGCGCCAAGAGACTGGTCACTGAGCTCTTCGATAATCAGTGGCAAAGGTTTTTCGAACCCGGCCACACTATGGGACGCGCCGGACACTTGACGGGACGTGGTAGCGGAAGGCACGGTCTCACTCGAGGGCGATACGGGCCTCGTAGAATTTTGCCTGCGAATCGAGACGAATGCGTCCCTCAGAAAGCTAGAGTTTCCCGTATCGTCCTGCCCGGCGATGAGTTCCGAGTTGTGGTCGCGAGACATTGAGTTTGTCGTAGACGTCGGGGTGGTGGTCGGCTCGGAGCGAGTGTTGGGCACCACACGGCCTCGCCAGGCAGCCACGACATTTCGAGCACTTCTCAGAGGGGACGCAGTCCGCTTTCGTAAATGTGCCAGCACGCCATGTTCATCAGACTCTCTCGATGGGGAACGAGTCGGAAGATGTCCTTGAACAGGCGCATGGGCTGAGCCGGCATGAGCGGGTGACGAGATGGCTTCTTGGTAGCCAGGCAAATGATCTTGCCGGGGAGTGAGTTGTGATCGACTTGGTAAAGCTGGGCCAGTAGTAGCAGAAGGACTACCGGCATTTTCAAAGAATTTGATGAGGTTGGATGCGCGAGCCAAGGGCTTGGGCGTGGTATGATCCGAGAGGCCTGGTACAAACGAGCCCTGGCGAGGATCCTCGTTGAGTGGGACGAGCGGTAGCGGTTTACCTGGAATGTGAAACGCTTGCCGGGTCAATACCCTTTTTGCTGTCTCGGAAAAGAAGATGACACCAACACTACTCACCAGCTTGACTGATTACATTCTCACTCGCCCAACTTTTACTCTTTTCTGTCCTTTCTTCTACCGGCGTCAACAACTCTCTTCGTGGCCCTGAGACGCCCATATTGTCTAGCGTTCTCTGAATATAGGGGTCTCGGACCCAGCTACGAGCTGGAGCAGGGAACGAGGTTCCAGGGCTAGCTTGTGGGCTAGATGATCTTGCATCGAAGCGACGAGGTGTTGAGAACAAGTCTTGAGTCTCTGGGATACTTGTGGTTGGACCTACACGGGAGCGAGCAGGTGAAGATGGCAAGGGAATGTTCCTTGCTGCAAGTGTCGATTCTTCTCGATCGTTGGAACTACTGGAAGTGACGGTGCTCAGTAATGAACCAACCGACGTCGAGGCTTTGGAACCCAGTGACTCGAGCGCCTGTTCGAGATCTCGACCTGCTTGACTGCTTGTACATTCTAAACTCGCTGTCGATACGGAATCCCCCTCGGAAGCATGGGATGATGATGAGGCGGCACTCAAACTCCTCGGAGGAAGAAGAGGACGATCCGACCGGGTTGAACGAACAGAGACGATATCGTCGGATTGACGAGGTGTGTGTTGAATAGGTAGTTTGGTCCGCACTCGAGGTCCAAACAAGTCTTTTGAGGGAGTCAGTGGTTCTCTCGCATGTTCACCTATAGTCTCTTCCCGGGGTGGCGTAGATCTGGGTCGCAAGAGTCTGGTCGTGGTTGGGGTTTGATCCTGATCTCGAGTGAATTCTCCGGCATGTAGGGAAGCCCTGAGGGGCGAAGCGACATGGTCTGAGCTCCTGTTGCGAGATTCAGGCTGAATTTTTGAATGTCCAAAGGCAGACTCTCCTCTTGCCTTGCGCTCGTCGAATAAATCAGACAGGCTTGTTTTCGACTCGGGTTGTTTGAGCATCGATGGTGAGCCCGTGACAAACATGCTCATCCGAGCGGGATCTAGCCTAGATGGACCGGCAGCAGGCCGGGGTCGGAGGGCTTCTGCTGACCGTCGATGACTGAGAAAGGGACGGACAGGCGGTAACAAGTCTTCCTCGGGATCCACCTTTTCAGCATCTGTCGGTCGTCCAGCCTCTTGTTGTTGCAACTCTTTTTCTGCATTTTCAGCTGCCTCGGAGAGTCTGGATAGCATTTGCTCTACATCATCAATGACGGCTTGCGTCCGGACGCCAAATGGTGAATTGCCGGGTGATTTGGCGACTCCGGGGTCACTGTTGCTCGATCCTGCCGGAAGTTGGCTCCATCTTCTCGGAAATGGAGAAAGAGGCTTGTTTTCTGTGTGTCTTGAGGTACTGGAAGCTGCTGACCTATCCGACATGCTGAATTCAGATATTTCCTCGAGTCACCTATGCAGCCATCTATACCTGAAATCAACAAGAATGTGTAAATAATAATGTTAGTACTTTCACACCCACCTTACCTCGAGCGAGTCTTGAGAGCACAAGAATGGTTGGAGCCAGAGGGGCACCGAAATGGACACCGTTGACAGGCTCGATATATCCAACGACGAATTCGAGTATTTTCCCCAATGACAAGTGAACCCGTCTGGCAGCCAATGTTGTGATCGTCCGTTGAGCGTCCATACTACTACCACTGCCACCCTCTGCAAGCTCCATCTGTGTGTATCTGTGTGCTTTGATCTTTTGCCTGCTGTGGCTGCTTAAACGCTGCATTTGCCCTCCTGACCTGCCTCTTGCTGTCGTTTCCATGATCTCCAGCGCGAGTCTAGCATCAACATGAAACACTCCCTGTTTGCTTGATGCTTGATGCTTAATACTTGGTTGACGCGATCAGCAGAGATGGCAAGGCTGGCAGCTTGACAAGTGGTATGTATGTGGATCTTGTTGAATGACAAAGTAACGTACAGCGAAACGAGTCGTCGTTGGTATCATAGTAGTGAATAGCCTGCCGCAAGAGGTGATTCAATGGTTCTTGCATCCATGTCGTGGATGGTCGGTAGTTTCGCTTCCATCTTGCGTGCGTGAGGATAAGCCGAGGCGGCCAACGTCCTGATGCACTACGAGTCTAGGACTCTATGGGCGTTGAAATGAATGCGGTGTGGGCTCATGCACCTGGCCATTACATCGCATCGAGCAGAGCAAGTAAAACGTTGACAATGGCCATTTGTTATTGATGACGAATGGGGTATACGACTATTGTGATATCTGGGAGATAACGGGGTACTAACTGGGCTGGGAAACGGGGCTCCCACAACTGCCTGCTGGTCACGCCTGTGGGCCGAATCTCAACTGCAGTATCATCCTGAGCGCCTGAGCTGTCGACTTTGACAAGAGCACTCGAGTCAAAAATGGATGCCTTGCAAATCTGATCGATCTGATTTTGAACAGAGTCAGCCATATGCGTTGGAGTCGCTCAAGAACCGTGACATTATTGCTCAAGTCTTGTGCTGAATCCGGTTATACACCGGGGTATGAATCCCAGCCACATCTAAAGACTCGAAAGTCTTTTTCAGATTGAGATCGGCGGTGGGGAAGAGAGCGAGCGGAGAGATTGGCGAGCGGACGACATTCGACTTGAAGTTGCTTTGGTTTCGTTGCCCAAGCAAAAAAATGCAGGACCGGTCCCGCCCGGACCAAGGGGCTCGCTGCTTTACTTTTTGCTGCATGCGTTCTTCTTTCACCGCGTACTCAAAACAAACAAAGATAGACCCTACCGACGAGTGGCGGCGGGGCGATTATTTCAGGGCAAGATCTCTCTCACTTTCCTCGTTCCTACCAGCTGTTATACTAGGATCTGGGTCCAAAGAGATCACCAGCTCTTCAGGAGCCTGTTGAAAACTCGGGATGGTTTTCAGGAAAGGCTGTTTGCTAACAATACATTGCGATCACCTTGTCGATGGTTGTAACTTGTCAAGGTCGTCAGGCATGTTTCCGCATTTTCCGGGACAAAAGTTTAAGTCCCAAAAGAAAAGAAAAACAGTCTCGTAGAGATCCAGTCATCCAGGCCATCTCGTCCATTCAAAAGTCCGCTGACTGAGCTGATCAGATGATCTTTTCATACCACAAGACCAAGGTGGTCCATGTGAATGTGAACGGCACTAGGCGCAAAGCTTGCTTCAACAACAAAAGGCTTGAGAAGACCCAGCAGCGAGCTCAAGGACAAGGCCGTCGGTTTCGTTGGCGGTGTTGTTATCACGTTGAGATGTGGCAAATGTTGCGGGTTGTTGTTTATGTCATACGTCATAGCCTCGCGAGCGGAACAACAAGGAAACAACGAACCAACTGATCGAACGAAACGATGTCTAGAGTGACACTAGCTGCTAGCTACAGCTGCCTCTATCTTGCTACATACACAGACAATGTCAGTCGAGGTAGCAGTAGTGGGTGCACAACAGTGGTTTGCTCTTGACGTGTTCATTCGTGTAGTCATCACCTGTCAAAAAGTCTAGCATGCAGGAAAAAGTGTCAATCCTAGTCTGCACAAGTGAAACGTAATAAGTCGTGTGAGTGTGTGCACATGCATAAACGGATGGATCTCATAGAGAACGACAACTTCGGCCGGCTGGAGTCACGGAAACAACATGTCGGGAAAGGACAGAGGGAGGGGACACGACGTTTGTGAGGGCAAGAAAGGGACCTTTATGGCCGGAAGGCTTGTTGTATGTGGGTGTGTCACTCGAGAGTCTACACGCGACCACGGCAGCAGGCAGCAGCAAGAGAGCGAGCGAGCAGCGAGGGTAAAGCTGCGCGAATGTTGAACCAGAGTCTACTTTACCAGCTTGTGCGCGCAACCCAGCCACCCGCCGCCGTGCTACTGCTGCTGCTGCTGCTAGCTAGAGCATCTCTTTGTTCGTTGCACATACATTCTCGAGACGTCTCCAAGGTCTTGGGTCACATTCGCCAACGAGACATTACTCGACGACAGACACACTGGTTTCGACAACTACCAACACTCATTTTCGACTGAAAATTGAAACAAAAAAAAGGTTGGATGGTCCATCGTGAATAGGGCCGGATCTTAATATAGCAAGCACCAAAGCAAGCCATTCGAAGCTTGGCAGCATTTGCATGTCTTGACACCACATCCTTTGGTCAGACATCCTGACGCACCGGCTCCATTCTACAAGACTTTTGGTATCAGTAGCTTTCCATCTCCGATTTACTAAATCTTTGCTCACCTCCAACGGTATGTCGAGGAGCCATTCTCAACGAGTGTCTTGGTTGAAATGTCGACAGTTCTGATTCTCTGTAACAACCTCTCTTGCAGCGAAAAACCCCCTTTTGAGCACCAGGCTGCATTCGGCAGGCAGCCATGTCTGCTCAAGTGTCTCCGAGCTACCATTCCTCACCCTTTGGGACCTTTCTAGCTCCACCTTTACCAAGATGTCTTTCTCCACTCTCGTCTCCTCATCATCAGCATTCACTTGATGATGATGATGATGATGATGATGATCAAATGATGGACACCACTACGCTTCAAGATGACGAAGACGACGACTTGACAAGAGATGTCGACAAGAGTTTCAACGAAGCCATGTCTGTCTCGGAAAGGCCGGCAAGAGCTGCTGCTGCTCCTCCTATTCGACCATGGCCAAAGCCAAGCGGCATGGGCTCGCGGCAACTCTCAGCCGGGTTCCCATCACGTCAAGCACCTCCTATGAGCAAAGTGATGTTGTCTGGACACGACGAGACTGATGGTGAAGATGAGCATGATGATGATGAAAACTACTCTCATGCAGACATGGAAATGTCACCCACAGCAAGAAAGGTCCCCAAAAGACCCTTGTTTAGCCACGCGAATACTACTCAGTCGGTGATTTCGGGACATTCAAAAGTCATGCAGCTCTCTTCAAGGCTAGGACAGATTCAAAAACCATCCAAACCGTGTGACATGACCGGACAAGACCGGCCGCAAAGGACCTTTGGAGGCGAGACGGGGAGGGAAAACGTTTTGCACAATCATCACCAGCGTGATATCCAACACCTCAAACCTGTACCATCATGGAATGCAACAAAGGACATGTACAAGGCACCTCTATCAGCTCCCATTCGAAATTCTTTTAATGTATCCCTATCATCCAACACCTCTCCCATCGAACAGGAGTCTCAGCAGATAAGAGCTCCTATCTTTCTTGGATCCGGTATCCGCAAAACGTCCAGTCCAGGCCGTCTAGATGACCGACCATCTCCTCAACGTGTGTACTCGGTACCAACGCTGGATAACGAAGAGACTGTTGCCATCCGACTTGATGCTCGACGCAGCTCAAAGTCTTTTATGGATGCCTCCATGGACGTGGACTCACCGTCACGGCAGAGTCTTGACTCGACGAGATTTGGAGCTGGTACACCAAGGACAGTAACGTCAAGCTTGGCTGCTTCACCTATTGAATCGCCAGGTCTGGGTGCCTACTTTGGCGCCGACGCCTCCCCCCTGGGGTTCAATGCATCCGGTTTCTCGCAGATGCAGACCGGGGCTGAACGGAGCCCCTCGGTGAATGATTCAGGATCATCACCAGCCTCGATGGCCGACTCGCCTTCTATCATGCGTCCAGCGTTTCAAAGTCGTCTATTTGAAAAATCATATTCGGTTAATTCTGCCGCTCAAGGATCTACTTTTGGTGGTAGTACAAGTCGTTTGGCATCGAATCTCGCTTCACGGCGTCGGGAGCCTTACAATAAGCGACCTCTGTTCATGAGCAGCTCTACCATGTTGGAGACCGGATCCAAGACTGCCCTCGTCGACTCGAAAGCCTCGGGCAAGGAAGATGAAGCAAGCCGCCCGACCACGACACGACCACTCGTCTCTGCCAGGATCCCAGGACCCAACTCGATGCGCAGGGCATACTCTGTATGCTCCCAAGGACCCTCTTTGGAATCTCACCCAGACCAAGAGTCCCGAGCCGAGGATGCCAACAGCCCATCTGCCGTGCCCACAGCCAGAGTTGTTAGCCATTTTGAGACGAGTTCATCTGGCTTGCAATCGTTTCACCAGTTGGGGCGACGTGGCACGCCGGAAAATTCACACTCAAAGGCACTCAACAAGACATCGGCTTCACCATTTGCCCAAGCAGGATTGCTGGGCTTTGGTGCCAATGAAATGGAAGGCAAGATTTTACCTTGTCATCGAGTCAAGGAGGACGGACTAGTGCGCATTTCAAGAGAGACGGTAAGTATCTTGTCTCGAGAGATTGTCGAGCAAGATCAAGGCTGACCATGAGATGTCGTCGAAAAAAAAAAGTTGCGCGATTTGATCGAGGGTAAATATACCGAAAAGATCAGCCGCTATCATATCGTCGACTGTCGATTCCAGTACGAGTACGACGGAGGTCACATTGATGGCGCTCTCAACATTTCAAGCAATCCAGAGGTCGAAAGTCTTTTACTTCAAAATGGTAGCGGTGTGCATTCCAACGGCAAGACGCTGCCAAAACCTACCAAAAGTGGCGAGACGGTCGACGATCTCCCTGCCATCATTGTGTTTCATTGCGAGTTTAGTAACAGGCGAGCACCAGCCTTGTGAGTCGACATTGCCCTCGGGCTTTGAAAGGAAACACATGATGCTCATCGCCACTGCCTTTCTTTTTATGACAGCGCCAAATACTTTCGGTCAAGAGATCGTGCCTTGAACCACCAAGACTACCCAAAAGTCCATTTCCCCGAGCTTTACATTTTGGAAGGTGGCTACTGCGACTTTTTCCAGACGTGTAAAGTAAGTTGATATAGCACGCCTTTTTTTTTCTCATTTGCTGACCCCACCCACTCATCGCCGTTGGCTATTCGTAGGAAAAATGCAACCCTCCCGCCTATGTCGCCATGGACGACCCCAAGCACTGCGAACGACGAGATAATCAACTGCACGATTTTCGCAAATTCACACGGACACGCTCGTTTACGTATGGTGAACATCAGCCGCCGGTCCGGCCTCCCCAGCCTTGTCAGCCACTCGCATTCGGCTTGAATGGAGCTGGAGCTGCCGCTCAGAACCGGCGAGTCGCTTCGGTCAAGGAAGAAGAAGACGTGAGCATGGGGTCCCCTCGGCCCCAGCAGCAGCAGCAGCAGCAGCAGCCAAGATTCAGGAAGCTGGTCGATTGGGATAGTCCAGGCGGCAGTGACGATGGAAGCCCGTGTGCAAAGTTTTTGAATCCAGCAACACGTCCTGAAAAGTCGACTGAAGCAGCAGCAGCCGCACCCTTGTTTGGCTCAATCAAGAAGCGGGCTCTCGGTGGCCGAGCGCTCGGGACCGCTCAGGGCAAACGGCATTTCGATCGAACCATGTCTTATGCTGGCCCCGTCAATTAAAGCACAACTCGGCTGTTTTATCGGGTATCGCCATGGTCGCACCCATTCACCTCAATCTTTTTCTCCTTCGGGTCATTGTCGACTCCGGTCTCCATCTTTTCATCTCGCTCTCGCTCTCTGACTGTCCGCTGAGGCCTACGCATGTCACGCCTCGACAACTACTGTATCTCTATGACGCAGGTTTATTCGCTCGCTCTCACCATTCTTCTCTCTCTCTCTTCACCTTTCCCTCTTTACATCCCTCAACCCTCTTTACCACTTGTCCTGTAATAATAAACCACCGCTTACCCCTCCAACTGGAACAAGGCCCCGTTTATGGCCCTCCAGATGATGTTGATATTCATAATTAATATATCTCGATTCAAATACGGTTGCACCTCTGTACACTTTTTGAACGCATAGGATTTTCAATGTCGACAAGGTCAGTATGGTCAGTGTGACAGCAAACACGAGTGCACGAGATATGCAAAGGTGTGCAGACGCCCCCTTTGAGCACGTGAAAACGACATGCATGGTCGAGTGCTCGACTAGTGAACGGGCGGATATGATTTATAGTTGAAAATAGAACATTCATGGCAAGACTCGACAAGTACACGGGAGGGTTGGGGGGGGGGGATCGATGGTGTGGTAGTAGTACACACAGACACACAAAAACAAGTCGGTTAAATATATTTTTTGTTGAGTAAATTGACACAAGGGGGGGAGGAACGGGATCTTTTTGCAACGAGAGAAACGCACAAGACGAGCCGCGTTTTGGTGTCGAGTACTTGTCTTGCTCTCCCTGTGCCTCGTGCCCGTGGGGTGAAATGAATGGATGGGAGAATCTCTTGTCTCTCTCTCCGGGGGGGGGTCTCTTTTGTTTTGTGAAACCACAAGACTAAAAACGCGCCCCCGCCGTGTGCTTGTTGAAACCAGTGTTGAGACTCTCGACCATGAGACGCATGTTGAGTGAGTGCTGCGCCAATCTATATTAGGAAATGGATGAAGAAAAAGAAAACATGGCTTGGCGAGAGGGGGTGGTATGAGATTGTTGTTGATACATTGGCGAGAGGAAACCCCGTCTCGGTTGAAAATTCGGACACACTTTGATCCATTGGCGAGCATTTGTTTTGGAGAGAGCATTACTCTTGTCCGAATCCGAGAGTCTCTTCCACGGCAATCGTGAGCTTTTGTTCCAATTGCTCATACGTCTTGTACGCTGGCAAGTCGATTCGGTTAAAGCAAGTGTGACTCTTGGGAAGCTGAGTGACTTCTCCGGCTTTTTCAATCGTGAACCTTCTTGGGCCATCTGAACCTTGGAGGTCTTTGAAACCATTGACAGGGATACGAGACGTTCCGGTAGTGAATTGCAACAGCCGTGACTGTAAGAGGCGCGCACAAGGAAATCACAAAAAAAAAATCAATATTATTGTACTGCGGACAAGATGCAAAGACGGGTGGTGACTCACCTTTCGCTCGGCAGGCCACGCCTTGACAATCTTCCAAAACCATTCAATGACTTCGTCAGAGGGGTTGTATCCTCTGTAATCAGTGTGCTTCATCCAGTCATCCACGTCAATCTCTGACATTCCACCAATCAACAATTCAAGCTCCCGCTCATCAAACACATTGATGAGTTCTTGAGGGATCAATTCGTTGAAACCGCTCATGAATGCTTCGAATTGTTCAGCGACTCGTTTTTCGATTCGGTAAGTGGTCACGAGGTCGACGTATTCCTTCTTGTTGTCTTCGGTCACTTGTACGTCTCGACCACCAGGCTTGAGATCGACGGTAACGATTTCTCCGAATCGTTCTTCGGTAGTGCAAAACGTGTCGTCAATGACGTCGGTGATATCATTCTCCAACATCCAAGTCAACCCTCGGTGGAGTTCGGCATCGACAGATTCGAGATCAGCGAGAGTGATCTTCTTCTTCAAGATCATCTTGTAAAAGGCCACGATAAAGTAGGCATCCAAGAATCGACGGTGGAAGATACCCAATCCGAGGACTCGACCAATGAACTTAAAGTAGTTCAAATGCTCGGGGTTGACACCAGAGTTGGGGTTGATTTGAAGGGTGTAATTGTCGTGAGCCGAGTATTCAAACAGACAGTAGAATGGGTTGAACATTTCGTGAGAAAGCAAAAAGAAGAACTCTCTTGACAGACCACCATAATCGAGACCGTCTTCACCCTCAAACTTGATCATGAGCCTCTTCTTCAGGTCATTAGGGGTTTGCCTCATGATTTCACTATAGGATCCTTCGAAAATAGTTTCTCGCGAGACCTTGATGTGACATTGTCCGGTGTTGGTTCGCAAAGCAGGTTGAGACCTAAAGTAAATCAGCTTTCGTCTAAAGTCTCGCTTGTACTGAGGAGTGTTTTGATCCAAGGAAGAAGGAAGCCTAGGATCGTCCCATGTCGTCGTCTTTGTATTGTGATCGACAAAGTAGACTCGCGCGGTGCTCGTCAACCTCATTTCCCATCCGCTGGGCAAGGGACCCAGTTGACTGACAGTCTGAGGCTTGACAGTCAAGTTGCTTCGTGACGGCGAAATGACACGAAGCAGTTGCTGACGGCGTGGATCGACCCATGTTGTTGTTCGTGTGTTGTGGTCTACAAAGTAAGGTCGGCCCTCGGGAGTGAATCTCTGCTCCCAACCTTGGGGCAGAGGGCCGGCACCAGCCTGAGTGACGGTAGGACCAGTAGGCAAGACATTGCTACCACCTGCTTGATTGTTGCTGGCAGTCGAAGGAGATCCGGGAGCCGAAGTTTGGTTTTGTGTCTGATTGGCGGGAGTGTTTGAGCCGGAGCCACCACCAGTGTCCAACATGTCATCAGCCAGAGTCCTTTGGTTGTGTCTGTTACGAGCATCAGTGGCCGAGTTGGCAGCATTTGCATTGTTGGCAAGTTGATCAATGGATGGTCGGTTCCAAGTGGTTGTTCGCGTATTGTGATCGACATAGTATTGTCTGCCGAGGTGATCGATTCGTCGCTCCCAGCCTTCGGGCAAAGGTCCGAGATGGTCCATGTGAGGATCAAAGTTGGAGTTGCCATTGTTGTTGTTGCTGTTGGATGGCGTTCCAGTGACACCTGTCGTGGAAGCTTGCGCAGTGGGGTTGGTCGCAGGGGCACCTGCGTTTCCAGACGAATTGACATTGATGGCTGGGGCTGCTCCAGCTGGTTCTGGTGCGGGTGGCACAGGTGCGGTGGAGACGCCCGTCTGGATGGCAGAGGGTTGAGCAGCAGCAGCAGCAGTGTCATTTGGTGTCGAGGTGGAAGCACCAGAAGAGGTGTTGGCCGCCGTGTTGGAGGAAGCCGCAGGACCGGGATTCTGGATCGGGCCGGATGTGTTGGTGGTGACGTATAGAATGAGCTTGCCGTGGACCGGAAGGTTCTCACTCGATTTCTTCAACTCTCGAGTGAGCATCTCTGGATCAATGCAAAACATTTTGAGACATGCAAACTTTTCATACATTGGTCAAGGTCACACACTCACCCTGTCCACCAGAGTCCAAGTCGATTACATCAGCAACCTTGATGTTGATCACTCCGAGGAACCCTTGATCCTTTCTCTTGAATTTACGTTGGTCAAACACCTGAACGGCAACGACCGAGGAGTCCTTGACGGTGATATCAAAGTTTTCGTTCCAATAAGGGTTCAAGGTCTTTTTGATGACCGAAGTGGTGTGTGTTTGCTCTCCATCGACGGTGATGACCGCAAACGGATCCGGGAGACGAAAGACATCCCGCTTGACGAGGCTGTCGGCAGCGACCACTGTCAGCCTAATAGTCTTGTTGACGTTGGCACCCGTTCTCGCCGACATGGCTGCACAGCGATGAGAATGGGAGGATGATAGAGAGGATGATTGAAATGCGGCAAATCAAGATCCCACACCTCTTACTACTTACTACTGGTGCTCGTCGATGAATGACCAAGCTGCTCCTCCTGCCTGGCTGCTCCTAAGCGTGCGTGCAAGTAAGCCAGCCGTTTTAAGCTGGATGGCGTCGGCGCCGGTCGTGCGTCGCCCCGAAGAAAAAGTGACTTTTACAGATCGCCCCGTCATTCTGCACCGCGGCTAACTATGACTGACGTAAGCAGCTTCTGGTTGCAAATGCTTTGAGCGTATTGGTTATCGAAAAGCTTCCCCGCACGTGGAAATTATCTCCACAGAGAGAGAGAATAGAGAGAGAGACGAAAGCGAAAGATGTTGCGGTCAGCAGCAGCAGCAGAGAGTAGCGAGTGAGAATTCGCTGGTTCGTTCAGATGTTCAATTGACTGGTCACAAGTGTCTCGTAGACTGTAAAACAGCTTGTTGAATCAAAAAACCCAATCAAAATCTTGCAGTGTATAGGGTGAGTGTCTTGTTGAACCTCAAAGGCAAGCTCGAGCGAGCGCAAGAGAGAGAGAGAGAAAAGAGATTGGCGAATGGGCAAACTAGACTGATGCTGATCTTGGACTGAAACATTAACCTTGTCAACTCTTTTTTTCTCTCTTGCACCTTGCCGCTCGCTTTTCATTGAAACTCTGGACGCTCTGAATACATATACACACACACAAACACATACGCATCCAATCATTGCCATGACAAAACGACTTTCAACTGGATTCATCTTTACGGTCATGGTTTGTGTATCGGCAGCTTCAAGAGAATAATACCTAGTTCTCACCATCCCTCAAAACCCAACTTCAGCTCGTGGCTGGCGGACCCTCGTTCTTGACCTTTCTTGGAGCTGATTAATCAAAAGGCAGCATCAAACACATTATGCCTCAAAACGGTGGAAAGAGCATCAAGTTGCTCACAGGTGAGCTCTCATCATGTCCTACAAGGGATTCACATTGTCTCAAGACTGAATCACTACATATTATTTCCATCCACCAGGGAACTCTCACCTGTCTCTGGCAGAAGAGGTCGCTCAACGTCTTGGAATCACCCTGACACCCTGCAACGTCGGAAAATTCTCTGCTCTCGAGACATCTGTCCAAATCAACTCTTCGGTCCGGGACGAGGACGTGTTCATCCTTCAAAGCCCGAGTCCACCTGACATTAATGACCACTTGATGGAATTGTTGATTCTCGTCAGTGCATGCAAGACGGCCTCAGCCAAGCGAATCACGGCCGTCATCCCGTGTTTCCCCTATGCCAGGCAAGACAAAAAGGACAAGTCGAGAGCACCCATCACCGCCAAGTGAGTATCGTTGTAGAAAACGGCCCGTATTCTCATGCTAAAGCGTCTTGCGTGCAGACTCGTTGCCAACCTTTTGGCCGTAGCTGGATGTGACCACGTCATCACCATGGATTTGCACGCCTCTCAAATCCAAGGGTTCTTTGACATTCCTTGTGACAATCTGCTTTCCGAAATGGCCATGGTCTCATACATCAAGACCGAAATTGACGGCTGGCGGGAAGGAATCATTGTTTCTCCCGACGCTGGAGGTGCCAAACGAGCAACCGCCTTGGCAGACAGATTGAACCTCGACTTTGCCTTGATCAACCGAAAACGAAAGAACCGACAACACCAGCTCGCCGGCGGGTGTGCAGGCAGCGGCAGTCAAATGTCGGGAAGCATCTACTCACAATTGGGATCCAACAGTGGTACCCAGACCCCAACCCAGATCCCCACCGGTGCTACCACGCCCTCGGTTGACTCTTCATCCATCTTCGCCAACGGAGGATCTTTGTTATCCAATGCATCTTCCGCCGCCGCTGCTGCTGTAGCAGCAGCTGTTGCAGCTGCAGAAGACGAAGATGACCGACCCGATAACATGGAGCTTCTCGTCGGAGATGTCCGAGGCAAGACTGCCATTTTGATTGATGACATGATTGATACCGGACACACGGTCAAGCTCGCCACAGAAGTTTTGAAAGAATCGGGAGCAAAGGAGATCTATGTCTTGATTTGCCACGGTCTCTTGTCCGACTTGACGATGAAGACGCTCAAGGACCTCCCCATTAAAAAGTTGATGGTGAGTGGGATTGATCACTCGGCGTCGTGTGACTCAAACTTTGTTGCTGATAAACTTGAACCCCAAATGACTCAGGTCACCAACTCAATTGACCAATCCTCTCGCGTTCAAGAGACCGAGGGCAAAATGGGCACCATCGATATTGCCCCTCTCATTGCAGAATCCATTCGGAGAACGCACAATGGGTGAGTCGCGTTGATTGTGATGTAGCCTATTGACAGTCCACGTCTAATCTTGTTCGTCTTCCCCACGACAGAGAATCCATTTCTGCATTGTTCCGTGCAGACCCAATCTTTTTGTAGCTCATGACATGACTCTTTATTACAAACAAAACAACGACCATCTTATATCACGTCCTGACCTTGTCGCTGCCATCTTGCAAGCATATGAGATTAGAGCGGCGGGACTTCATCCCATCCTTCGGCTGATTTCACAAAAGTGAAGAGGACAAGAGCACATGGCGTGCCACGGTTAGTATCTCCACCGATCTCGCACGCACTTGCATTCGCATACCGAGATCAAAACCTTGCCTCAAGTCATCCTCGGCGACTCCATTATCACGAAGGAGCTTGAAGAGCACAAGAGCATTATCTGTGGGAGTCAAACAGCTGAGGTGGCCGAATGTCTGACGTTTGAAAGATAGGGGTCATACCAGTCCAGAGAACACAGGCTTCGCGAGCGAGCTCGATAGCTTGTTTCTTGTTTTCCAACTTGATAGGATCTGCTTCTCCATAGGCTTCCAGCTTGATTTTGTGTTGTGCGTTGAGCTCTTGGAGGGAGACGAGCTGCAGCAGCAGCGCAGCTCGTTCAGCCTACATGGCAACAGTGGTGTAAACACCAGAATGTTAGAAACCCAGACACGCCCAGTTCTTTGCAGCAAAGCGTAACGCAAACCGTTTCCTCCCGTCCTGCAAGCTCCGTTGTATATTGCGCCTCCATCTCTTTGACCTTCAAGTCCAGCACCGACAGCTCTGCTCTGAGCTTGTCAAGTCTTGCTTGTTTCTATTCACTGAAATAATGAGCAGGCCGAACCAATGGTCCTCAATCAAACTCTGCCTTTTTCACTGACAATGGCACCCGCTGCAGAGGGAAAGCTCCAAAAGTCTGTCGACGCAGGCAGATGTCAGTGTTGGCGAGCCGGCAACCATCGGACAGAACATACAGTTGCTCGTGCCAATCTTGTCAAAATCAACCAGACCATCACCCTTCAAGTCGTCCAAGACATCTTTCACTGATTGTTGGACTGACAGCGAGGACATGCAGTCGTATCCGATGAGGCTCATTTCAGGTCGCACAAGCAACGAATACAGCCATGTCTCACCGATCCCTTTCGTCTCTTGATACCATCATCAACGCTTCAGTATCAACCACCTGTAATCGACAGCCACTTCAAAGTTGCTCACTGGGTGCAATTTTTTCAAGCTCCTTGAGCTGATAAAAGTCTTTCTGTCAAATTGTCACAGCGTTAGATTGCGAGCAGCTTAGAATAATTCAAAGGAGTGTCACCGTCTCATGAAAACTCTCCAACACTATCCACAAGGTTGAAGAGGCAGTTTGGATTCAGTCACTATTCACCAGCAAAGGATTGAGCAGCTTACTTACTCTTGCGTTTCTTTTCCTCCAGAGAAAGCCCCTTTTTGGACATGACTATTGACTCGCTTGCTGAATGGTTCTCAGTGGCACTCGCTGTATCTTCAGCGATGGAAAACGAACAAAGTCGAACAATACTCTCGGTAGCTTAGAGGACCGACTTGGGAAACTCTCAAGAGTATTCACTCAGACTCCATTGCAAGACAGCAGACATGTATACTCGGACCAGCAAGGCAAAACACAAATGTCAACATGAAACTCCAACCACGCCAAAGCGAATTTAGCGCGAGGATCCGGGTAAAGCGGATTTAGGGCTTTCCCAAGAACGATATCGACCTCTCTCCCATCCAAAAGTTCCCGTCGAGCGATAGTCTACAAAGACGGTCATTGATTCACTCTGATCTAATCGCCAGTCTTCTCGACGAACAAGACGAGTGATCACAGCATCAAGCCTTCTTGCCTGTGTCTTCGACGTTGAACAATCTTCAAAACCCCACAGCGCCAAGTGCATTCCACAACTTGATAGAGGAAAAAAAAATGTCTAGTACAGAGTCTCAATATGCCTGTGAGTACCGGCCCTCATGCATACACTCAGAGCGATCTTTCCAATGTCTGAGAATGCTTATCGTATATGCCTTCTCTAGTCCGGGCGCAAAAGAGTGTGGGTATGGTAGATGGCTGCCCTGAATTCGACGTCTGCTCCAGTCTACCAGTGTATGTCGCTTTTGCAGCTCTATCAACTCCAACCATTGCACTGTTTTGACACGATCTTTGTCTCGCTGTATCAACAGAGAAGCTGGAAGTGCCAAAGTGTACAGATACTCTCCGTCGGGAAAGCAGTTCGCCTACGTCATGGGCTCAACGTGAGTGCTCGACTAGATACGCTATATCAAGCTCTCCAAACTGATTACCTTGCCTGATACAGAATAAAGATTGTTTCCCTGACTGGATCTGCTCGACGATCGATTGAAGTGCCGTCTGTTATCGACATTGCGTTCTCCCCGCTCGGATCATACTTGTTCACGTGGGAACGACTCGTCAAGGTCGAAGATGGTCAACCGGCTCATCGGAATCTGAAGGTGTGGTGGATTGGCAAAGAGGAGGAGAATGGCGAGGATCATATCCGAGAGGCTGCAGGCTTCAGCCAAAAGAGCTTCGACGGATGGTAAGTTCGAGCCAATGTCAGCTACTCACTTGAAAATGGTTTTTCATGAATGCTTATCCGTTCATCACAGGGCCCCTCAAGTAACGGGTGACGAGACGTACATGGTCCGACTATCCGGACCCTCTGAAATCTCCATCTTTGCATTGCAACCATTGCCTACGAATCCGGAAGACACCTCAGTCAAAGCGCTCGCTGATCTCGCCGGTTTGTCTTCCCCTATTTCAAAAGTCCGCACTGATAACACCATCCGGGGTTTGACTCTCGGTCCCGCCAAGCGATTTGGAAACGGTCCTGGAGAAGTTGACACTCTGGCTGGAGGATTGGCGGTCTGGATGGGAGAGTACAAGGGTCAGCCAGCGAGCGTCAGCATTTATACCCTGAGGTCCCTGCGGGACATTAAGAACGGCAATCTGCCCATCACCCCAGCGAGGAAGAGCTTTTACAAGGGCGACAAGGTCGTTGTCAAGTGGAACAGGATTGGAACAATGGCAATGTTCTTGACCCAATCTGATGTTGACAACTCTGGCAAGTCATACTATGGGGAAACCAACCTCTACCTGATCGCGCTTTCCGGACAGTTTGACTGCAAAGTCGATCTCGACAAGGAAGGACCAATCCATGACTACGCCTGGCATCCGAACTCGAGGGAGTTCACAGTGTGCTACGGCTACATGCCTGCCCGGACGGTCACATTTGACATCAAGGCCAACCCAATTCACTCCTTTGAGCCCAAATCCCGAAACTTTATCTCATACCAACCTCAGGGTCGCCTCATAATCATTGCAGGATTTGGAAACTTGTCAGGTACCGTTGACGTCTACGACCTCCAGTCAAAGCAAAAGGTCACCGAGTTCCAAGCTTCCAACTCAACATGCTGCGAATGGAGTCCCGACGGAAAGTACATTTTGACTGGAACGCTCTCCCCCCGACTTCGTGTCGACAACGGAGTCAAGATCTGGTGGTGCGCTGGACAACTGTTGCATGTCGAATTGATCGACGAGCTCTACCAAATCTCCTGGAGACCTGGCCCTGTCGAATCATTCGCACCATTCCCATCCCAAATCCCTCCCGCCCCGGAGGCTCATGCCTCGGTTGCCAAATTTGGCCCTGCTAGCAAAAAGACTGCCTCTGGAACAGACGGCGCCCCAGCCAAGCCCGCCGGTGCTTACCGGCCGCCTGGAGCCCGAGGAACTGCTACTCCTTCCGCATACAAGAGGGAAGACGGTGATGTCGGCTCAACCCCCCCAGGTGCTAGCAGTCCTGCTTATGTCCCTGGTACCAGGACACCCCGATCTAGGCACGTTCCAGGTGCACCCCCAGGAGCCCAAAACTACCAAAAGACAAACGGCGCTGGTGGAAAGAAGGGCAAGAAAAACGGAGCCAATGGTCAGGCACCTGCAGCTACCCCTACCCCTGCACCCGAAATGACTGGGCTAGAGGTCTTCAACCTTGATGGTGATGCCGACGCTACCCACAAAAAGATTCGCAACTTGAACAAAAAGGTAAGATCGTCGGTTTTGATATATTGCATTCGCAAGGCTAACTGCGATCGCGTCTTTCACAGCTCAAAGCTATCACTGAGCTCGTAGAGCGCAAGAACAAGGGTGAGACTCTCGAGGCCACTCAGCTCAAGAAGATTGAGGGCGAGAGTGCCATTCAAAAGGAGTTGAGGACCCTAGAGGCTTCTTTGAAAAAGTAGTCGCGCACGATGCGCTTGACATACGACATTGACGAGGACAGTAAAACATCATTCCAGGGGCACCGCATACACCCAGAGTTTTCATTCTCCTGGGTCCAGCGTCTCTGTAGATTTGGAAACATTCTCCTACCACTTTGTATCGAGTTCTCGTTGGCATTGTCATTCACAATCATCGATCCTTATCGTGCATCGCAAGCTTTGCGAATCTTTCCAAGTGGACTGAGGCCGTACCTTGCCTGCTTCAGATTCACCCAGACGGGGCATGCCGTCAAGCAATGCAAAGCATGAATGTCATAAGCAACTCACAGGTAGATTACGGATGTCATGCAGCGGGGCATCGATTGTGAACTGAATAAAAAGAGTTGATCATGCATCAACGATTAGCAATCAGCGAGTGAGCTCGGTGACAGTCAACGCTAGTCACTCTTTTGAGAACAACTGAGGTAATACCCACGACGTTGACGAGCCCCAACAACGACGCTGTGCCTTCATCCGGACCCAAGCTCTGCATTGCTCTCCGCTCAGAAGGTCGCTAATCAGGGCCGGGGAAGATGAGGACCCGTCAACCGCTCGGAATTGTCGACCGGATATGGTGAGTCGTGACACCAAGAGTCGGATCGTCATCAGACCGATAGACTGAGAATGGCATCTTGAACAGGATCACGGGAACCCTCTCCCTGATATGCTTCCTAGTCTATGGAGCACAAATCTTTTGTGTGTGGCCTTGGTATAGAAGCCGTATAAGTTGGGATTTGATCAAGCTTTTGGGTCCTTTCAAGTGGGTACCGAACAGAGCCAACCAAACTCAATGGACTACAGTATTGATTGGACGTTTTTCGACCAAAGTATCCTTTCAGGACTGTTACTCTGGAACTACTACCTATGTGTGTCAACACCTCCGGGTGCTGTCCCTGCAGAATGGGTGAGTATCGACATTGCACACTTGAACAACCGCCGGAAGGTCCTCATCACGTCTGCGCTGCTTGCCAATACTTGTCACAGCAACCACCGGATGATCCAAATGTTCCACAAGAGCTAAAGGACAAGACCGGTCAACGGAGATTTTGCAAGACTTGTCGCATCCATAAACCACCGCGGGCTCATCATTGCCGGAAATGTGGCCACTGTGTGGTACGTCTCATGTCAGTTCATATAGAGGAGCGTGAGAACCAACTTGACAATGATTTTTCCTTACAGCTGAAGATGGATCACCACTGCCCATGGATTGCCAACTGTGAGCCTCAAATTTCTCGTATGCACACAATTTCAATACTGTTGCTCAGCTCTTGGTATCGTATCAGGCGTCGGATTCTACAATCAAGGTCATTTCATCAGATTTCTGCTCTATGTGGACTTTGCAACGTCCTATCATCTCGTCATGCTGGCGAGGAGAGCTTACACCATGACAGATTGGACTTCGGTGCGTTTTTCTGTCATGCCGTCATCGCTCAAAATCAGGACTGACCTTGTGATGACCTCTCGGCGTGTCGCAGCCACCACCAACGAACTTTGAGCTAGCCCTACTCATTGTGCAACTATGCGTTTGCGTTCCAGTGTCCCTCATGGTTGGATGTTTCTCGATTTACCATTTGTATTGTACAGGAAGCAACTCCACGACGATTGAAGGTTGGGAGAAGGACCGAGTTGCAACTATGATAAGGAGAGGGACGATCAGGGAAGTCAAATACCCCTATGTGAGTCGTCTTGTCTCAGAGACAAGGGGTCAGCCTCTGACCCTTTATCATTCACAGAACGTAGGGCTCGTTCAAAATTTCCGAGCCGTGCTCGGGCCGAACGCGTTGCTCTGGCTTTGGCCACAAAAAATGCAAGGCACAGGACTGTCGTATCCTGTCTCGATGAAACTCGACGGTGAGTTTGTGCTTTCCCTTACCTTGGCAGGCTCTTGTCGAGCTGTACGGACTTCATCTGTGAGATATCCTTCGCGAAGATGGTGTCTGCTTGCTCTCGATTCACACGGCCAGTCCTGCTGTAATACGACTGTGGCGAAAGCTGCCGAACGACCCCCTTTGCTTATGCATGATCCTTGGGCAATGACTGAAACTGACCGGACTTGCTGTACATTTACAGCCTTTGAGCAATTTACTTGGCCGCCACAAGATCCTTCGCGCTGTCCACCGCCGAAAACTCTCCCCTACTCGAGGGATTCAGGCAATCGTTCGGCCTTTACATTTGGAAGTGAACAGCTTAATCCGAATTTGGTACCGAGTTCGGCCGCAAGAAGAAGAGCGGGCAAGCAGTCGTCTGCAGCGAATGATCAGTCGACAGACGCTCCAGAGTTTCCAGAAGAGTATCATCCTGGTCCACTTCCTCCATCGATCTCTGGAAGACCTCCCAAGCCCGAGGCTGATGGCCATGACGGCTACTCATCCGGTGAAGATCGGCGACGGGAGGACAAGATGGTCGACTCGGATTGGGAGGATGATGATGACGATGGCCTTGCAGGCGAGACGGATTCACCTCAACAATACCTGTCCGACTATGATGATTCAAACGATGGTCATCTAGACCAGTCTAGCTTACAGAACTCTGCTGATGACGATGAGGAATTTGGGCCGGCTGCAGCGAGAAGAGTGAGAGTGAGAAGGGGCAGTGAAGGCTACGAGATTGCCCCTGTCAGGCGTTGGGATGCTGAGCTCATGATACTGGAAAGCTCACAGCCTCGAACCGGAGACGAGTCGACATACAGTGCACAGCATATAGAATTTGACGAGTTGTAGCATTTTTGACTTTGATCATACAAGCATTATGCTTTGAGACGAGGTTGAGTCTATCTGTTGACGTTGTGAAACGATGACGTTTGGAAGATTCACGATATCTAAGCGCGCAGATGGTAAAGGTCGGTGCCACTACGTCCTCGTTGCCGGTTGTTGGTGACAGGGGCACCCATTCGACATCACTGTCTTTGTACTCAAAGAGATAGCAGGACCCGTGTCCCATCTGATCTGGAGCGGAAAAATGACAGAGATGCGCAAAATCACGACCGACGCCGACCTCGCTGCGTTTCGAAAGACACCTGGCTACCTCGACTTTATTCAATGGGTGACTACTCGGTCCTACCGGATAAGAGGTCGAGCTGTTTCGACCCACTTGTCTTTACCTAGACCATGTAGCAATCGGACAAAGCTGCTGATGACCATGCTGGATCAACTCATGCACCTGGCAAGCTCTATACCTCCCCAACCGGACCCACACCGGAGGTTTGGTTCAAAGCAATTTACACAGTTTATAGAGTCAATTTCGGACTCTTCGGGACGATACTATCTGCCCACACTTGTTCTATCCGGATCCAATGAGGATGCAGCCCTTGCACAGGAAGCCCGGTCAGCGGTGGAGCAAGTGTGTCAACTTTGGATCCAGGGCTCTGCTTTTGGGCATGGAATTCGGCTAGACTATGGGACAGGCCACGAAGCGACGTTTGTGCTCGGCTTGTGGATGCTCGGGAAGCTGGGCTGGGGAGGCCCCGACGGAAAGATGGGCGAACCAGAACAAGTGGATGAAAGGTGGGAGTTGGAAGAGGACGATCTCGTATTAAAAGTCTTTACCAGGTGAGTTGATGAGGGATTTTTGTCTGTCTTGAAGAGCAGACAATCTCAAGGTGAAAACGTTTCTGAAACCTTGTCAACAGATACCTTGACCTGACTCATCGCCTCCAAGCTCAGTATAGCCTAGAACCTGCTGGTTCACATGGGGTGTGGGGCTTGGATGACTATGTCTTTTTGCCCTATCTTTTTGGCGCCGGGCAACTCCTCCCCACTGAAGCTCACTCTGGTCCATCGACATCATCACAGGTCCCCGATCCGCTAGCCGAAAACCGAGCAACACATCATGCCACCGCTGTTGAGATGAAATCACCCCTCGACAGCTTATTCCGCGTGGACTCCATGACTCCTCAACAAGCTCTCGAGTTGGCAAAGAAGCGAGCAAAAGCAGTGCAAGAGAATCGAATCGGCGACGAAGATCTCAAACCGCCTCTTCCCGCTGGGTTCCACACGACCTTGCCGCTGCAAAATCTTCCAGATCAAGAGCTTGCGCAACAACAACAGCCACAACAACATTCGACGTTGGTCCGTCCAGAGGGTGAGGCTGTAGGGGATCTTTGGACGATTGCATTGAGTCGGGTATTCGGATTCAAAAAAGGTCCATTTTTTGAACATAGCGTGAGTGTCTCATCAAAAGGACTCGCTGCGCATTCTTGAGATGTTGCGTTCCATGAAATCCGATACTCACACACACACGTCCCGCCCCCTTTTGCAGCCTCTGCTTCACAACCTTTCGACTTCGTTTCCTCAGTTCCGCAAAATACATGGTGGACTCATCAAAATGTACGTGGAAGAAGTGTGGAACAAGCGAGTCGTGGTCCAACACATCCCAACGCCGCAGTGGATGTGGGACGGGCAACGGCCTGTACAAGATGTCGCCTAGATTGGACCCACTCCCCCTCAACGGACTGGCATGATGAACGGGCGTAGATGAGAAACGACGTTCGGCTTGATTTGATCGTTTCAGCATTCCCAACGATACAAGTGGTACATGATCAAAAGACACAAGATTGCATTGGCAAGCAGTAGGTTGTAATCGCCTATCCGACTCGAGGCATGACCTTGTTCGTTTATCGAAACATTCCGATATTGGCATGGGTTCCTGAGTGCAAATCATGGGAAATTTTACTCGCAACACTCGATTGTCTCCCATTCATGTCGACTCACCCCATCGTGGCAGGTTTGGCAGTCAATGGTTGAGGAATCCACCCATAGGTGATGCCGTCCTGGAACGCCCACTCGCTCGCTCCTTCCGTCTTCCACGTCCTGCCAAGTGTTCAACGTGAGCAGCGCCAGTGAGACAAGGGATCAAACAAGTGTCACAAAGAACAACTCACCAGTAGATCCAACCGGAAGCCTGCTCGTACACCCACGTCTGAGTCTCGAAACTCTTGGCCATAAAGTCTGTATATTCTTTCGAGAATCCTGCTGCTGCTCCGGACTTGCCTTTACAACTCCCCGTTAGATTTGACGGACTGTTTGCGGATCGTCACCGACAGATTCAAGCCAAAACATGAGCCACCGGAATGGTACGCGTAATGAGGACATGACTTGCGGGTCAGTTGTGGAATCCCAACGTGCACCTTTTCCCCTACCATTGAGGTACGCGGCGCCTATTTTCCAGTCCAAAGGCTCTCGTCAAACACAAACGCCATCGAGTATCGGGACCAAAGCCAAACTTGCTCACAGTCTGTGGAAGCCGTCGTCCACTCTCCCACAATGGTCCAGAGATTTCGGTTGGATCTCGACAACTCGTCTCGCTTACCACAAAACGTTTTGAGTTTGTCGGCATACCCTTGCTCAATCAGGTCGATGGTGAACCTAGAGTCTCAATGGTTGGCTGGGTCGAGTAACGCGTTGGAGACGTTGATTATACTCACATGGAGTAAATGTGCTACTCATTGCCAAATGATCGAGCCATTGAGCATCACAGATATTCCACGGTGGCGCGTTCAGCAAATGTCCAACTTACGACATCTAGGGCGACTCCCTTGTACCTATCGCCAGGCATAAAGTTTTCCCAATCCGACAGACCTCGGAATGCTTCCGACAAGACCACCACGATCCCGTCGCCCTGTGTATCGTCTGCACTTCTTACCACCTGATAACCAGCTTCGTAGTAGCGCCGCAAGACCGCCAACTGGTCGCTTGTCCAAGGAAAAGGCTCGTTGATCAGTTGTATAGCCACCACTGTGCCATTGTAGGTGTCACGAGAGCTGAACTCAGAGGTGAGGATCGAAATGGCGGTCAGAGTACGAGTGACAGCCCCGTCGTTGCCAAACCAATCTCGGCTGTTGGTCTGGCCTCTGTGTCAAAAAGTTTTGGATACGTGTGAGTGTGTGCCTTGTCGAATCTCGATTTCAGGACCAAAACTCACGAGTTGTCGAATCCATTTTGTCCACCAGGAGCTCCATGAAGATCGATCATCTGCTCATTTTGGATCGTCAAGTTGGGTCATACAGCATGATTCTCCCCACTCACCACAGCCAGATTCAAGTCTCTACACCAGCGGACAGCCCTTTGCAAGTACTCAAACGCCCCAGTCATGAACGGTTCATCATTGTTTAGAGGCACAATAGACCAATCTGGACACCCATGAAGACATAAACTATGATCGCGCCAAAAGGAGACACGATCACTCACAAGCAATGGGGATCCGAACCATGTTGAGGCCTAATTGTTTCATATTCCGAAAGTCTGAATACCCTATCCATCTACACACACACGATAGAAAATAATTTGTGTCAATTTCCACACTTGGGACCGGGATGCGACGAGGATTGTGCCTACGTGGCCCAATGTCTTGATAGCTGTTGGAAGCCAGTGACATAATCTTTTTGCCTCCAGTATGCACCATATGTCCTGTTTTGATAGACATCATAGATTGTGGGTACCAGGCTGACGGTCGTTGTACAGGTGTGCCTCTCCTCACTTTTCATCCACGACCCAATCCGGCTTTCCATCAAACATTGAAGGTGTTATCCAGGGTTCCAATACTAGCCTTTACACGCAACATGTACAATGCTTTTAGTACAAGTGTCTCTCAACGTCTCAACACTGCTTGAAGCGCGCAACACCAAGAGGCTCACCATCCACCCACGTTGACTCCTCGTACCGGATCTCTTCCCCATGCAAAGTCACCATACGACGCCATCTTGTTGGGGCTTATGGCTTATCAGTTGGCTGTACACACACCAAAGGCAGCATCAGCAGCACAACATTGTTAGATCTAGCAAGCTAGCACCACGGTGTGATGATGCGCGCGGAAGCAACTACAACCTGAAACGCGAAATCTGCAAGGGCATCGACTGGTTGAATTCATCAGTGTCTTGGACATCTGCTGCTGTTGGACACTTTTCAAGAAGCTCAAGAGGTTCAGCAAGCACAATGTATGTGGTCGCTCAGAACAGCTAGATGGCTGGAAGCCGGGCGCCAAGAATTCGAAATCAAAGCCTTCAAGTCAAGTGTCGACCGATTCTGGGTCCGTCTCTCGTCCTTCCTGCAACCATGACCGCTTCAACAAGCGGGTGATGGATCTATGCCAGTCAATAAACGAGGACATGACTTGTCCAGAGATGGCTGGGTAAGACAAATGACATTTGGCTGCGAATTGATTTACTCCCGAGGACATCAATGCCTGACAGGGACATGGGGGCGGCCCAACAGCAGGGCATCGACGCGACTTGTTGCGTATGTACATACAGGGCAGCCATCGGTGTTCTTTGGGAAGCCCCTATTTTTTCAATGGGAGGAACCCCTATCATTTCGATCTCACCACTGCAATGTATGTTGCTCCTCAACCGACAAGGGCAGCTCGAGGTCGTACAACGTCCTCTTGTTCTCACCACGGTCCATCCTGGACTGTCGCGACAGGACTCGACTTGACCCTGTCACTCACCTACTCGATCTCATATTCAAGAGGACTGATCAAAAGCACCGAATTTCGCCACTGACCAGCCACACCTTAGCGCGGAAAGATTCAAGCAACTTGGTCTCGGTCTAGACGTCATGGATAACCACTGACAACGTCACAAGACGGAGATCAGGCCAGCCATTCGAGAGAAACTCATTTAGATCAGACCAGCCACTCCGGACAGACAGTATGTTGACGTCGACAAACACAGGCTCGCCATCTCTTTGGGTGCGTATATATACCTCGCCCTTTTCTTGTCGTTTTCATCTCTTTTCCTGTCACCTTCCTCACCGCTAAACGTTAAACGTCCAAGCACTACCCCTATTCCCTTTCCTTGCTTTCAAGCACTCACAAACCACACTCACACACACACACACGCACACAAACCAACCATCTAAAATGTTTTCAGTCTTTCCTTCATCTTCTACCAAGACCAACAGCACGACCAAGGGACGCAAGTTTCTTCGGTCGGGAAAGCTGTCTGGGCTATCCCAGCGGTTCGCCAAGCTCGCAGTCATCGCCAAACTCCATCGATCCAGCCAATCCAGCCAGTCTAGGAGCCCTTCGAGTCTGTCTTTGCTCGGTTCTGATTTTGACAATGATGAATCTGACAATGACGACTTGATGGAATCTGAAGTGGCTTCATTCTCCACCGAAGTATCATCCCTCGAGATTCAGTCATTGACTGTCGAACCCCTAATTTCTGAATGCACCCCTTCTTTCATGCCTGGGTCACCGTCACTTACGTCTTGCTCTGCTTCGTTTTATTCTTGTGTTTCAGGTTCTAGTGAAAGTCTTCCCATTCCTCAAGAGATTCAGCAAGTCGGAGTAGTGTTTGTCGAAGAGAATGGTCAGCAAGCGCAAAAGGAGGCTGTGGTCGAACAAGTCGTTGCAGCAACCCCTATTGCAACGAACGACCTCGTTGAACAGCGAGGACTCTGTCAACCGATGCACACTTTCCGAGTCCCCATCAAGAGCGCACTCAAAGTAAAGACCTGTCCGCAGTGGGTAAGTAAGAGGATGACCATTTTTCATTGAATGTTGTGCTCACTTTTGTTTTAAAAAGGATGAGACGATCGACCGAATTGTCCCAGACGTTTATTCGGATGAATGGTTTATGGTAAGTTTACTGGTTGATTTGAATCAGGTCTGAAACATTGGCTTATCATTGGTGTTATAGGATGTGAGTTTGGTCGACTATTGCCTTGCGAACAATTGCTCAATCTTGCTCCATGCACGTCAACTGCAGAACCTCATCGAGGATGCCGTGAGTTTGGTGTTGACATGGTCTCATTCTACACGAATGCTGACAAGAATGTCGACAGTGCTATGCGGCGTCTCTCAATGAAAACAATGTCTTTGCAACCCAGGACGACCACGAACCTACCTGGTGCCGACCAGAATTCAAGCCCACAAGCGGGCGAGCTCTTTGCAGCAAGCAAAAAAGGATTCCGTTTGGCAAGCACGTCTTTTTCAAGATTGATCTTTGCGCCACTCTTGAAATTCCCTCACGGACCAACATTGTCTGGTACGAGTCCACGACTGCAGCGACGCAACTGGACGAAGACGCAATCGAAGTTCTCAAGGACGAATACACTGTGCAAGAAGTCGACACTATGCGAATGTCACTGGGAAACCGGTCCATGTTTGATGTCTAGTAGTGCAGACGTACAGTAGGCTAGGGCGCTGGTTTTTCCCCACTATGGTCTAGGATGGGGTTTTTTCATCAGCGTCTCGACAGTTTTGTGGCACAAGTCTTTGGAAGGAAATGTAGAATCTTTTGATCACATAATCATCAGCCTGGTAGGCTGCCACTACACACCAAGTGTGACGCACACGATTCATAAAGTTTGGACATGGATACTCGTACTCGTACATCACTCTGACGGTTTCCATTATAACATTGGCTCACAGATGACATATGTGGTATGCCTTGCATGCCTTGTCTGCCTTGTCTATTGTCTGCCCTGGGGAGGTTGTAAGCACTGGACGCGGTGATGATTGGTTCTATCGAGTCGTTGCGGGCAGTAGCTGGGAACTGACGCCAGATAAAAGGGCGATAAGAGGGCTGTTTAAAAGAAAAAAAGAGTGTGTGAATGTTTTGTTGGCTTGCGGTTTTGAATGTGCCGCGCGCGTTTTCAAATCAACTAGTCTGATCGGAATGGTTGCGCATTGGGATCCACCCTCTCATGACGCTGCATTCTCACAAACACTCGCTTGTGCGTTCCAGAGGCCAGCGGCAGCAACGGCAGCAGCAGCAAAAGCCAGGCCGCCTGCCTTCCCGCCCGCGCGCAACAAACAGTCCAAGTAAACTCGAGAGTAGACCTGTTTCACGTCCCACTAGTAGCCAAGCAAGTAATAGACAAGCAATCTAGACTTGCTAGACTTGCTTCAAGCACGCTGCTTTGCTTGATCAATAACCCACAGTCCTTTTCAACCTTTTCACTATCTCGTGCACTTGGACTGCTGGCAATGTCGCCTTGCATCTAGCACAGTCTCTCATTGGCACCAAAGACATCCATCCACACACCTTGCACACACAGTTTTACTTTTGCCAGTGCAAGCATCATCCAGGCGTGTGAACGACGTGAACGAAAGAGGCGTTCAAGATCACGCCTCATCACCATCTTGGCTGGGTCAACCAACGCAACGACACACACAACTGCTTGTTTCCTTTAGCAAGCATCTCTCGAAGCTTCAAACCGCCTCGTGGCTTGGGTTCTTTCAATACACACACCGTAAACGACACTTGACGACAACTCGAGACCTCTTTTTTTCTCTTTACGTCTTCACCACCTCTCTGACACCCCTTTGGCAAGAAAGACATACACATACCGGTACACACGTATACAGACACACACATCGTCACGACCCCGTCACGCTCGTTTTTTTGGGTTCATCAGCCATCTTCTCCTCCCTTGACGCACACAGTAGACATTTTCAATACCCAACGTGTTGGCAGTCCTACAGTAGACACGACGACCACAACGGCCACTCTCGACTCCACTCGACCCCGCCATCATGTCTTATCTCCAAGATCCCTACAGCGATCCGCCTCCTCTTGACCAAGGTCAACAGCAGCAGTACCCGGGCCAGCAGGAAAACTTGTATCCTGTTCGAACGACATCGCGACCAGGCGTGTCATTCCAAGATACACAGCACCCTCGCTATGAATCTGATCACCCAAAACACCCAGACAACAAGTCATCTTCGTCGCTAGGAGCTCCACCCCCTATTCCACCCAAGTTTGTCAGTCACCCGTCTTCATCTGGTTTCTCGTCATCAACAAATGGCTATGACCAAGAGCCACAGCTTGGGTATGGTAACACCGAGGGATATGGCCAAGCTTATCAGCCTACTCCTGGAGGAGTGAGCGGCATGTTTGGTATCGGTCAGCCCGGTGGGTTGGGCGGAGGTGCAAGTGATGTGAGGAGGAAAAAGTCCCTCGTTAGGCCTGACCGTGAAAGGATCGATCCAAACCATAGGCTGTACCATTACCGGGAACGTGTCGCTCAAGAGAATCAAGCTGGCGGCGGCGTGAATGTTTTGCCCAGTACGACTGGCAACGCACCTCCTGGGCTCAGACGAGGCAAGTCGTTGCTTGCACGAGAACCTACTGAAGCGCAAGAATCCGGCCTCAACATCTTTCGACGCGGAGCGACCCTGAGGAGGAAAGCAAGCCAAATTAACAGGAACGAAGCGTCGGCAGCATCTGGCCGACCCGCTGGAGGCAAGCAGGAAAAGCACGGGTGTTTGGGCGACTTTGCCCCTGGGCCCAAGAATGCTTGGATGGTCTATTGTTACCTATTGACCATTTGTGTGCCTGGATTTGTGCTGCGTGGGGTCTTTAGTAAGTCTTGCATCTAGTCTTGTTCATTGGCTACGACTCATCTCAGCCTCTCTTGTTGCCGCATGAACAGAAAAAACGACTCGAGAAGCTCAACGTGCTTGGCGAGAAAAGATGGGTCTTGTGTCCATTATTCTCTGCCTCATGGCCCTAGTCGGTTTCATCACATTCGGATTCACTCAAACCGTGTGTGATACCAAGGGATCTCGAGTCAAGGCTGGCGAAGTTCCCACAGAATTCCTCGTCATTAATGGTCGCGCCTACGATCTCGGAAACTGGACTCATCCAGTCGCAGAACCCGCTTTCAATGGAAGCACTAATCCGCTCTATTCGGAAACCTGGCAAGCTGGTGGAAAAGATGCCAGTTTCTTGTTTCAAAAGGTCAATGAAAATTGTCAAGGCGTGTTCACCCCTGCGCCCAACTCGGCTATCGCTTCCGATGGTGACAGGATGGGCTGGTACTTTCCTTGCAACCTGCACGATGCCAACGACCAATCTCCCGTGGACAAGACTGGTTATGACAACGCGACGACATGTCATACCAGCGGCGCGGCTCGAGACGCTTTGCGAGATGAGCGGATCGCTGGAGATGTGTACTACAAGTGGTCACAGGTGAAGAACACTTCGCGAAACTTGGCTGTTTATGAAAAGTACGTTGATTTTGACCAGTACAGTTGGAAAGTCGGCCCCAATGCTGACACGATTGCTCTTTCAAAACAGCTCGGTCGTTGACCTCAACCTCTTGCAGTGGCTTGATACCTCCCAGGTTGAATTCCCGTCTCTCTTTGAATCCATGAGCAAGCCCAACGAGACCTTCCAGGGCAAAGACATTACCATGTTCATGTATCGTTCCGACTTGGAAAGGACAGCAAATTGTCTTGTCGACACTATCCGGGTCGGTTTCATTGACCAAAAATCCATTGGTTGTGTGGCGTCGGACGTCTTGCTCTACCTCTCTCTGATCTTCATTCTCGGTGTCGTCCTCATCAAGTTTTTCATGGCTGTCATCTTTGGATGGTTCTTGTCCTGGAAGCTCGGCAATTTCAAGCAAGAAACTTATGCCCAACGAATGGCTCGTGCTCAGGAGATTGAGAACTGGACAGACGACATTTACAGGCCTGCACCCGGTCGTTACCGACCCAACACCGCGCCGGTCGGGGGTGAAAAGTCGGGCAAGAAAAAGTTTTACCTCCCGACCACCAGTAGGTTCAGTAAAGGCGATCACTTGGTCGTCGGCAATAACTCGAGACCCGGCACTGCGTATGGGGCAATCAATGATCGACAGCGTAACAGTAGCTTTTATGGTCACAAGTTGCTCAAGACTACGCCGCCCGAATCTCCCATCTTGCGCTCCACCAGAAGCTCACATTCGTTGGCCTATCCACGAGACGAATCCAGAATGTCATTGGCCGAAGACTCAAACGGAAGCTCCAATGGTTGCCCCTTTCCATTGGGTGATATCGTTCCGCAACCGCCCATTGACTATGAACCTTTTGGCTTCCCTCTGTGTCAATCCATCTGTCTCGTCACCGCTTACTCGGAATCCATCGAAGGTCTTAGAACGACTATTGACTCGCTGGCTACCACCGACTATCCCAACAGTCACAAGGTCATTTTGGTCATTTGTGATGGTGTGGTCAAAGGTTCCGGGTCCAAACTTGCTACCCCCGATATCGTGCTCGGCATGATGAAGGACCTCATTACTCCCGAACACGAAGTCGAGGCTCATTCGTACGTTGCCATTGCCGATGGACACAAGCGTCACAACATGGCCAAGGTCTACGCCGGATTCTATGATTACGACAACAATACGGTCGAGCTCTCCAAGCAGCAAAAGGTACCCATCATTCTCGTTGCCAAGGTCGGAAACCCGCTCGAAGTCAATGAGGCCAAGCCCGGTAACCGAGGCAAGCGTGACTCTCAAATCGTTCTCATGTCGTTTTTGCAAAAGGTCATGTTTGACGAACGTATGACGACGTTTGATTACGAGTTTTTCAATGCCATGTGGAGGGTGACGGGTGTCAGTCCTGACAAGTATGAAACGGTTCTGTGTGTCGATGCGGATACCAAGGTCTTCCCGGACGCTTTGAGTCGGATGAATGCTTGTATGGTGCATGATCCCGAGATCATGGGTTTGTGTGGTGAAACCAAGATTGCCAACAAGACCGAGACATGGGTAACGATGATTCAAGGTGAGATTTTTGCGTGTCTTTCTGAATCTACAATGACAGACAAGGCTGATTATGTTTCTGTGCTCTAGTCTTTGAATACTACATTTCCCATCATTTGACCAAGGCATTCGAATCATTGTTTGGAGGTGTCACTTGTCTGCCCGGTTGTTTCAGTATCTATCGAATCAAGGCTCCCAAGGGAGATTCCGGGTACTGGGTCCCCATCTTGGCCAACCCCGACATTTGCGAACACTACGCCGAAAACGTTGTCGACACGTTGCACAAGAAGAACTTGTTGCTCCTTGGAGAAGATCGTTACCTCTCAACTCTCATGTTGAGGACTTTCCCCAAGCGAAAAATGGTCTTTTGTCCTCAAGCTGTGTGCAAGACCATCGTTCCCGACACATTCCGCGTGTTGCTTTCTCAACGTCGACGATGGATTAATTCAACGGTACACAACTTGTCCGAGCTTGTCCTTGTTCGAGACCTGTGTGGAACGTTTTGCTTCTCCATGCAATTCGTTGTCGGCATGGAATTGATTGGTACCTTGGTCTTGCCCGCCGCTATCGCCTTCACCATCTACTTGTGCATTGTCGCATGTATCCCCAGCATGACCACGCCGACCTTGTCGCTCATCTTGCTCGCCTTCATTTTGGGTCTCCCTGGTCTCTTGATCGTCATCACTTCGAGGAAGATTGTCTACGTCGGATGGATGCTCATCTACCTCTGTTCGCTCCCCATTTGGAACTTTGTTTTACCTGCATATGCGTTTTGGCACTTTGACGACTTTAGTTGGGGAGAGACGCGAAAGATTGAAGGAGAAAAGGTTGAAACTGCACACGGAGACAAGGAAGGTGTCTTTGATTCTTCTCACATTGTCATGAAGCGATGGGTTGAATTCGAACGTGAACGGCGATGGAAGAGCGGGCAAATGTCTAGGGACTCCTACTCTGATGTTCACTATCGTTCGTCATCCCCCAAACCTGGCATGGCTCGAGACAGATACTCGATGACCTCGACCGGCGAAACATACTATAGTAGCGGAGCCCTGAGCTCCGAGGCCGGCACGGGTTACCTCGCTCGGCCCAGTCAATCCGTTGCAGGATTCAGCGACTATCAGATGCAACAAGAAGCCCCCCTCTTGTCTCAACCACGCGTTCCCTTCCGTGGAGGTCGTCAATCACCGGCATCATCAGAATCTGCTGGTCACTATGCCGATCGTTATAGGTCCAATTCTGGTGATGTACGAGCCGTCGGGGGAGACGCCGATACTCTCAACAATTATTCGGCTGGTTATGGCAACAATACCGCCCCAGGCTACGCAAACAACCTGGCCCCATCCCCTTATATTGGTCAGCAAACGCCTCAGCAGTCAATGCCTCCTACTACACAAGCCCCTGCGCGACATTATCGTCGAATCTCGCTGGCGGATCAGGGTCCAGTCAGCCCACCCGGCGGATCATCGCCTGTACAGGGTGTGAGACGGGTACCCAACAAAGGCCGAAGGACGTCTTCACAGGGACATCAAGCTTTCATGTAGGGCTCGGCAGCATCGCCGCGCGACTGAAGCACATTGAAAATAGTTGAACCAAACGACATTTGACTGTAGCGCCTGTGACGATCTGAGTTCCCTTTTTCTTTTCTCGTTCTCTTCCCGGCGCCTCGAACATTTTTACTTTCATATAGAACCCGTGATGTTTTGGCTGTCGCGTTAACGTGAGACGGTCCATGTACGATACGACTCCTTGATATATACGAACGCGTGGATACCAAATAGCACATTTGTGGGTTTGCCCGTTTCAGCTGTGGGGTGGAATGTCTGATCTAGTTTCTGGCGCAGCACAAGTCAATTGTGCCATTGAAATGGGCAAGACATACAGGTGCTCAGGGCAGTGCGGTTATTAGTCCTTTGCCCGAATAGGTGCGCATAGTCAATGCGACATTCAAAACAAACATCGATTGTACGCACAACATTATTGTCATCACAAGACCACTACAAGTTTGATATTCTTCCCTATTGACCACTGACTCGTTCACTGTGATCACCATCATGCAGACCCCACCGGCTGCCACTCCAAGAGACCTAAATTCACCGTCGGGAAGCTCACGTCCATATCGACTGCGCTCATCTCGACGTTCTTCAGATGTCATAACTTCACGGCGCAGCACCCGGTTCTCGTTTAGCGGTTCACCTCTGACGGGTAGCCCTCACGATCTCATCTCAGAGCTATCCATGGCTCGTTACAATGTCATGGCCAAGAGTGAAGCAACACTGGCGTCTCAAGGACCAAGGGAAGGCGGCGAGCAACCTATTTTATCTCCGCCCATTGATTCGCAAGCACAAGATCAAGCGGCAGGGGATCAGTCCATGGAAACGGACCGATCATACAACCACAATGGGACGACCTCTCCTCTATTTCAAAATCTGAACAAGAAGAGAAAAGTCAATCCCGGGTTCGATCATGCTGTCTTGCTGAATCTGGCCGCTGAACAGGGAAATTCTGGTCTCTTGTCAGTGTCCCCCAAGCTACTCGGACCGCCTCTGTCACCATCCAGACACCGTCAGTATGCGATAGGTGGGTCTCCTGCTGGAGAAGAAGGATCGGGAGGGGGATCTCTTGCCAGGGTATCGCTTTCACCACTTCGTCATTTGAAACGCCCTCGGTATAGCGAGGCTTCTTCGGGGGAATTCTCGACCACAACAGGGGTAGATTCACCTTTACCAGCAAATCACCAGTACAATGGCGCCTCCTCTTCGAGACCGATGATGCTCACAGGAAGGTTGGGCGGACTGAGGAGCAGTCGAGTTAGTGGGGAGTACCAGGCTAGAGGTAGTGGAGGCGGAGAGTTGTTGAGATTAGCAACGGGAAGGAATCTCAACAAGCCTGCGACTGCCTCGGGAAAGGACGACGCTGGGGACCCAAGTACCATGGAAGCACAAGCGAGTTCATTTGAGACTCCACCCCCGGCAGACGCTCGTAGGACGACTCGACTAAACCGTCAAAAACCCTCTGCCCTGGCAAGCCCACAGAAAGCTGATGAGGCGGAAGGACACAAGATGCCAAAGCCCGACGAGACACAAAATGAATTGTGGGGCGATGCTGAAAAGATGATGCTGGACGAAGATTTCGTTGGGTTTGACGATCAGAGCGACGATGGGGATCAAGAAACAGAATGGGTCGATCCAACCTGGGAAATGGTTGCCCGGATTCGGACATGGCGTCATGATGCGATTCATCAGCACCTGTACGAAACTGCTGCTTTCTGGGGCGACAAGGTGTTTACATGGACTGGAGAACCCAACGACGCTTTCTGGCTTGCTCAAGCACACTTTTTGATGGGCCATTACTTGAGAGCTGAAAAGATCCTCACTGGACCACTGCCTCCAGCAAGAATGCCCAGGCTGGCCACCGAGGAAGATGCGGCGGGTGAACAACAGGAGCAACTATCAGAACAGCCTGATCAGTACGCGGCAGGGCCGTCGCACGGACGAGGGCTCAAGGGAAAAGGTAGAGCGCCACGGGAAGTCTCGGACTTGAGTATGATGCTGCCACGTCCAGAAGAGACTCATCGACCAGATCCAAACAAGGTTAGAGGTCGACGTTCAGAACTCAATCGAGTGCCAAACACTACGTTTATGAATGCCCCTGTCCCGGATCTCCAGGAGCAGGATCAAACGTGGATAGCGGATCTTGTCAAGAATACTAATGGTGGTCTTTGGGGGGCATTAGGCTCCGAGAGCCGCAAGTCTGGCAGGCAGATTGTAGCCGAACGAGTCGGTAGCGGAAAGGGCAAAGAAGCTCTTACCGAATGGAGTATGCCTTGCAAATACCTAGCCGCCCTATGCATGGTACGTGAGCTTTGAAACAATGAGGAAGCGAGACTACAACAATGGCTCAGACTCGAATCAACATAGGTACATCAGGAACGGTTCACAGACGCGCTTGAACTGATTGGCGAGTCGAACCCGTTTGCTACGACTGGTGAGTAGTTTCAAGTCGATCAAGTCGATGGCATACTCACACTTTGGTGTCGTCACTGTGATAGGCCTGAACGGTGCCAAAGTTCGAAGTGAAGCAGGGGATTTGAAGATGGAAGCCTCGCTCTGCCGTTTGCGTGGGGTTTTATATCTTCGATTAAACTCCTTACAAATGGCCAAAGAAAGCTATATGGAAGCCCTCTCACTAGACGTGCGAAATTACGACGTGTTCAATGAGCTGGTCAACGAGATGATGCTCCCCGAAGAGGAATGGGAGTTTATCCAAAGCTTGTCATACCGCGAACAGCTGGCGGAAGATGATGCTACGTTTGTCAGACTGGTCTATACTTCGAGGCTGAACAAGGTGAGTCGCCATGTGCGCATCACGGACACTGAGATGCTCGTCGAAAGACTGACTCGACTACCGCGGCAGACAATGTATGGCAAACAGATAAGGGAAGCTCGAAGAAGACTCGCCCATGAATACAATTTGGGCACCAACTCTGATATCTGGGTCGCAGCCGCCGAAGATTTGTTCGCCAAGAGCAAGTATGAAGAATGCTATTTGATCACCAGTCGAATCATTGCCAAGGAGCCCGGGCACGCCACAGGTCTTCCACTCCATCTAGCTTGTCTTGCCCAGATTCCTAGACTGGCATCGTCGCTGTTCATGCTCGCTCACAAGCTCGTGGAGCAGGAACCGACTTCGCCTGTTTCGTGGTATGCTGTCGGCTTGTGGTATTACCTGGGAGAAAGATATGCTGAAGCTAGGAGATACTTTGCGTGGGTCATTTTCGATCGCCAGTCATCCGGTATGCAAACGAAAAAAAAAATCCTAATCTCAACGTCTTTTGAAAATCTTGATCTAGTGCCACGCACGATGAGGATACCAGGTTTGCACCTGCATGGATCACATTTGCGCACTGCTTTGCGTATGAAAAGGAGCATGAACAGGCAATTACGGCTTACTCTACCACGGCTAGGTTGTTCCCTGGGTGAGCAGTGTCGTTGATCGAGGATACTTGAAAGAATCAAGAATTGACAGGAGATTCTGCATTTCTCTTCAGTTCCTACTTTCCCCATGTCTGTATTGGTACGGAACACTTGCATTTGAACAATCTCGATTTGGCCAAGGAAAGTTTTGATCTCGCGTACAAAATGAACTCGACGGATCCTCTGCTATTGAACGAGCTGGGTGTCTGCAGCTACAATCGAGAAGAGTGAGTCCCAAGAGCTTTCGTTTATGAGCATCAACGGGGGCCACACTTATGCCACGGCGCATGTGCAGCTATGACGCGGCCATTCAGTATTATGAACGAGCGATTGAAGGTAGTAGGAAAATGCAAGGTGTGACGTCTGAATGGGCGGTGACGTATAATAACCTCGGACACGCCTATCGACGGTCAAAGTGAGTGCCTCTAGAATCTTATAGATTTTGTTCCCAGTCAGAGCTCATTTCGGTGTCGAATCCAGTCGTTTTCAAGAGGCAGCAGCTGCCTACCAGAATGCGATTAAGCTGGACGCCCTCAACATTTCCGCTCTGACAAGTCTTGGAATGTTGGCTCAGGAATGCGATGACATCAAGACTGCAGTTGAACGTTATCATCAGGCACTGGCTATCGAGACGACGAACCCTATCGCCACCTTTTTGCTGGAAAGAGCGCTTAAGGAACAAGTCGACTTTGGATCACATCGCTTCGACGGTCTACCGGCTGCTCTGACAGATCCTACGCTGAATCCATTCAAGTCTGAGGATATCCAGGGGCATCCATTGGCCCAAAACCGGTTGTTACAGTTGCCACCTTTTCCCAACTTTGGCAAGCTTGAAGCCGAAGAACAGAGGTCGAGGCAGCAACAGGCCGCTGGGGTACATGCAGAGGACAGCGACGAGAGTCTCGCCGTGGAAGAGACGACAATGGACGAGGCGACAATGGACGAGACTCGGATGGACGGGAGCGCAGTCCATGACACGGAAGCTGGAGATGGTACTGCCATGAGCGTCAGTATGAGTGTCAGCATGGATGATGTGGACGAAAGCCGTACTGCGGGAGGTGACAGTCTTGGGGAAGGCAGCACGATGGATCTGGAGTAGATCATGGTGGCTCTCTAAAAGATGTATCTAGATGACCGTTTGATGACAAGAGCATACAACGGCTGGCAAGTTGTCAAATGAATCTTGAGCACGTTTGTCTCGTACCTGTGTGTCATCCCACCTATAAAAAGCGAAACAGACCTTTTGTACTGCTACTGACTCTGTGAGACTCTATCCCAAGCGTCCACCTCGACAGCTGCTTGATTGCTGTATCTGCTGCTGCATGCTGTCGAGAGTCAGCTACCTCGTTTCGCGCTAAGCAGCGCTGCTCAAGACCAAATCTCACCAGATAGAGCTTCTTCACTACCTGCTCTTGTTTATCAGAAAGGAACTTTGTACTACACTGTACACTTCTCCCTGTTACTCGCTGGCACTATCCTGCTGGCGGAAGAAAAAGGTCTCCGGGAACGTATTGAAACCCTTGTTAGTTAGGGAGACATTCGGTTCTGCAAGGTCAGTATCATCACATACCTGATTTAAAAGCACCTCGTTCCTGAAGTGATGCCGTATGACGCTACTACAATTGGCCATCTCAATCGACTACGAATGTATTGCTCATCATAGTGATTTTGCCCGAAACAGATAGTCGTTTGATGTATCTGTTAACCTAGGAGCAACGGTAACATGTCAACTCAAGAGAACAAGACAGAGAAAGATTCTGCTCAGGAGCAGCCAGTGGACAAGGAGACTTTACCTGAATCGAATCAGAAACGATCATCAGATCACGACGACGAAGACACTATGGCACATTCACCTGAAGAAAGCAAAACCGAAGACAAGGATTTGAAAGCTCCGTCTGAACAGGCAGACATGGACGGGCATGATGAGGATCTCCAGGCCGCATCAAAATCGGTAGAGGAAGAGTCCAAGCCAGATCAGGAAGCTGCCACCTCACCGGTCGACCCTGCGTTGGATTCCAGCGAGACACTGGCTCAGTTACGCAAATCTCTGGTGGACACTCAACGTGAAGCAAGCCGACTGGTGCTGCTCAATTCTGAAATGGAGGAACAGCTTTCAGAAGCGCACTGGAAAGTCGATGACTTGGAGAAGAAAAACACATTCCTAGCTGCTTCCAAAGAAGCCATCGAAATACAGCTGAGGGAGGAGAAAACAAAACGAGAGACTGCCGAAGAAAATGTGGAAATGTTGAGAGGCAGACTCGATGAAGCTCGTTCGGCAGTGGGGACCATGAGAAAGGGCGAGGACAGACGTCTAAGCGGTCTTGGTTTCAGCAGTACGATTCCTGAGGGTTTCCTTTCACCTGAAATAGGATACCAAGAGGAGCCTACTTCTCGCAAAGCCAAACGAGCCAGCTCACTATTTGCCCAACAAGGTGGCGTCCCAACAGCAAGGAAATCCAGTGCCAACATCGAGACTGCGGATCACACTCCGGCCTCCCCGAATATTGGCACACCATCATTGCGGGGAGGTCTTCGAGAGTTGCGCCTGGGAGCAAACAAGGATGTCCCTGCCTCACCTGGTGTCAATGCATCTGGTACCAAGGATACCGCTACTACTCCTACCGTGGCCACCAACACCGGTCTGTTACAGGCGGTCGAGTTGACTCCCCGGGATCCCAACCGAAGATCTCAAGGTGAACAATCCACGTCCCCCATCACACGTGCATCGCCACCTCCTGCTCGTCAAGACCTGGCAGACGACCCAGCTCGTCGAAATGTTGCCGAAAGACTTAGCTCATTGACTTCAAGCTCTGATCTATCAACATTTTCGGGAGACAACCAAGGTTCTGCGCCTTATCACCGCGAGCACCAGTACGACCAGTATGTGGACCTGAACCAAGACGACAATATCGCTCTTACCTTGAAGTCCGAAATCTCGTTGCTCAAGGCTCAACTCACGGAAGCTCATGAAGCAAGGGAAGCAAGTGAAGAGTGTCTCAAGGTGCTTCGAGAGTTTATCGCATCTATGAACGGGGGTAGTACGGGCGAAGAAGAAGCGAATAGTAGCGTTCAAGGAATCAAGTTGCCCCCTCTTCCCACAGACCGTGATGTGGGGCACGAACAACACTTGAGGCAACAGCAGGAACGAGCCGACAGCGAGACGCGCAAGAGCGGGTGGGGCTTTAGTCTCGGTGGATGGGGTGGTGGTGGAGCGACTGGTCAAGGTCAGACTCCTGCGACGCAAACCACTCGAGATTCCAGAGCCAACTCTGTAGCAGCTCCATCAGTTCTTTCCGAAACAGCGGGTCATCACCATGAACCCCCAAGTGCCAGGTCGAGCGTGAAAAACTTGCCCCTCGAGACATCTAGCACGGTCGACTCGGCCACCTCGAATCCTCTATCAAGCTTTGTCGCGAGTTGGAGTCGAGGTATCACAGGAACGAGTGCCGCCACAACAGGTGCAACCGGTGTTGGTGATGCTGCCGGCAGCAACCCATCTCACACGGGCAGTCCAATGAAGGACCACGCGACAAGCCCACCTGCAACAGGCTCTGTCGCGGCGGAATCGGCACCTGTGAAAAATTTCTTGTCGTACTTTAGCAGCAAATCTCAGCCTGTAGAGTCCCAGACAACGCCTGCTGAGCAGGTGAAAAGGGAAGCCGAGGTGGTCACTCGAGAGCTTGAACAAGGCGAGCAGGAAGCTCGAGCACCGCCGACGACGGACAAGGATCAACGAGATCAAATTGAACCCAATGGTCGTCATCCCGACCAACGTGATGATGACAATACTGAAACGAACCCCACCCGACCAGATCAATACGAGTCTGTCGCGTTATGAGAAAAAGAAAACAAAAGAATCGAATGTTTTCCCGAGTACAGATAAATTTCCGGCACTCCCGTTATGTACAGTACGGTTTAGATGTTGGTAACGAGTGACCCTTATGATATTATGATGCTGTCGAAGTCCATATCATGTACAACTAGTTGATACGACGAGTCAATCGCCTGCTCCTGTCGTTCTCTATCAGTCGGATACACACACCATGGGCGTCTACTCGGCTTCGGTGAAAATGCCCGCAGCGAGGCAGAGGTTACGTGGCGTAAAATGAGTCGTGGTAATCGGCGTACGTTTGGTATAATACGTCGTGAGAAGGTCAACCCTGGAAGTCACCGGACAAAAACCAAGCTCAGCACTTTGAGCAAGTTCCCCTACGATAGAAAGACGCATGAAAATGACTCACGTTTGAGGTTCCTGTACACTCGCGTGATCCGACCGTTTTCCACCCATGGTTTTGGCGTCCCAAACTCGTACGGTGCAATCCGCACCTCCGCTCACAATCACCGACGAATCGGCACTAAACGATAGCGAGTGGATGGGTTGGGTATGACCGAGCATGGATTTGATCATTCGGCCGGAATTTGAATCCCACAGTTTGATGGTCAAATCTTGGCCTGCTCAACAATGGGTTCGTTTGTCAGGGATCCGAGGGAGCCAACGAGAAACCCCATAGAAAGGGATGCATGGCATCAACTTACTCGCACTGGCCAAGTACCGTCCATCGGGACTCATGGCTAAGCAATCGACTGCATCCTCGTGGCCCATAAACACTCGAACGCATTCTCCCCGCTGAACGTCCCATAAACGACATGTTCGATCTGACGAACCCGTCGCGAGGTAGAGCGAGTTGGGATGGAATTTGAGGCACTAGGTGGTGGTTTCAACACGGAGGGAAACACAGAGTGAGCTGTGCGGCCCGAAATGCGAAACAATTGAAAAACAAGGGGCCTAGACTCACGTCGACATCGGACAAGTGCCCGGCAAACATTCGCACAGGCGCGACCCGATCTGTGATCCACAACCTGGCGGTTCGATCCCGACTCGCCGTAGCAAAATGCGCTCCATAGGGTCCCCACTCGACGGCCCAGACGGGGTCAGCGTGGCCTTTGTAAACAGCCAAGTTCTTCCATGTATCGAGGGACCATAACCGGACGGATCCGTCTTGAGAGGATGAGAGGAGGTGGGACGGGGGGTAAGCTGAACCTGCAATCGGGTCGAACGCGACCGAGTAGACTGGTCCAGAGTGTCCGACCAATTTTCGGACAGTGTGTGATGAAGATGTCGTTGCTTTCTCTTGTGGGGCCTCACCGCTACCGCTAGGGGATGCCTGTTCTCGCTTCATGTCAGGACGTGATTGTCCACCTTGGGCAATTTTGGTCGCGTAGCCATATTCGTGGGTTGGCAAGTCTTGGCCCTTGAGCGACCATAATCGGATCACACTCTCGGAAGATCCTGCTGCCATGTACGATGCGTCGTCTGAAATGGCTGTGGATGTGGTACTGCGAGGTAGCCAGGAGCCAACGTATAGCGTTAGCACTTGTTGCAAGTGGTAAGACTTATCATGAGCGCAACTTACCCCTCTCCGCCGTCAAAAATGGTGTAGCAACACACGCTGGGCAACGTCGGCGGGCGCAAGTACCCTCCGACAACGTTGCCATTGGCCGCAACCATGTGTTTATCACCCAACTTGATCCTCTTTCGTGCATCTGTCACGGCCTTGACTTCCTTGGCCAAATCGATGGATGAAAAGTTTCCCGAGGATCCGAAGCCAATGACTTGTGATCGGGAGATGGGTTCCAAGTGGGGGGGCAGGGTTTCTGTGGTCGTCTTTTTGTTTTCGGATGACGGAACCTGCCCTTTCTCTGTGGAACCGTCGGCCGGCGTGTCCTTGACGCCAGTCATCTCGGAACCCTTCATCTCGACATCTCCAGACCCATTGGATACAACACCACCTGGTTGATCTGTGGTTGTGTCCTCCATTGCCGTCTCGGGAGCTGACTCTTGAGCGGCGGTCTCATCTTTGCTCAGACTATCGAGCACCATCTCAGTATGTTTTGCCAGGCCGGGTCCAACGGTAGGCTTCCCTAGTTTGAGGGTAGGCTCGAGTGCGTTGAACGCCTCGACAGAAGACTGAGCGGAAGGAAGGGAAGTGGACGACGACAGCAAGCCCTGAATGAGTCCATTTTGCCGAGCTGTCGATGGCATGGGCAGAGGCGAAGAGGATTCGGATACTTGAAGTTTGATGCGGTTATTGACGATTTGTCGAATTGCTTCCTTGTACCTTCCCGTTCCCTTGCTGACATCCCACAAGCCTTCGAGGCCGATATCGGACAACCATCCTACCAAAAGACCAAAGGATGATTTGGAGAGGTTGATGACGTATTTTTCGGTCCTGAATCGTTTGAACAAGGGGTTCATGAGAATATGCGCCGGTGAGTTGATCGTGGCTAGCGTGGCTAGTTCTCGAGAGTGCAAAGTAATGTGAGATGGGGATTGTACGGTGAAGAATTCGAGAGCGGCTGATCGAGAGGCCGTGTCGATGAGGTCGAGAAAGGTGTGAACAAACACAGGAAACAAGAGTTCCGACAACTCGGGTCTCCAACCCGAGAGCGATGCGGCCAGCCAACGTGCAAATTCAGTGTATCCGCGAATTCGATCGGTAGAATCAAGGAGAGGGAAAGACGAGGGGTCAGTTGCGGAAGGGCCAGCTTCTTGAGTTTTTTGAACCTTTTCCAATTGCATACGGACAACGCTTTCGGCTTGGGCGATGAACTCGGGCGTGAGGTTGTACGACGCGGTGGACGTGCTTGCCGCAAATGCTTGAGGTAAGTTACGCCGTACGAGCTCTTCCAGTGGGAGAGATGGATTCTCTGGAATAGGCTGAGGTTTGGATGAGCCTGAAACATCCTTTTTGGTCGTAGCGGCCGTCGTTGTTGTTGATGTTGTTGCAGCAGCATTATTTCCATTAACGCTTGTTCCCGGGACAGAGCTCTCTGCTTCAGCGGTCTTGTCTGCACCTGCATTCGAGTTGGCGGCCTTTTGTGCAATCAATGAATTCCTAAGCGTCTCTGCACCTTTGCGGTTTCCTGTCCGTTCGAGTATCGCGAGGGCTTGCTCATTGGCAGACCATGGCCTCGACTCTTCCGACCCGTTGCCCTGGGGAGCTGCTGCCGCTGTCGCTGAGGGCGCTGCTGCAATGTTGGTCGGTGTCTGATTACCGGACATGTTGTCTCCTCCAAATGGCCTGTTTGTCTTGGACTGCATGTTTCTACTGTGAATGTCATTCCTCTACTCTCTGTACTTTACAACTGTATGTAGTCATGTGGGCGAAATCAGATTTAGATTAACAGTCTTGCTTTAGACGAGGTCATTTCATTGATCTAAATCTCAAGTCCATTTCTTTCAAGTTTTGTTACCTTGTGTTTGTGTACATGTAGAGTTTTCTGTACGTTCAGGATCATTGCAGCATGGCATTTGTGAGCCAGTTCTCGTTTGATTCGCCAACGAAGCACTTGTACTAAACCTCTCCTCAAACAGCTTGTTCCATCGCTTCCTACATGGCTCAACACAGCGGCCAAGGCAGGTCCTTCGTCAACCGAGGAATCTCGGTCAAACGAGAAAGATTACGACGATACACCACCTCAGTTCCCACTACCTGGATCCGCTCAGCGGTCACAAGTGCCAAACAGTATCAATGTCCCCACATTCGAAATTGACGAACCAGAACATATTGATGATGATGACGAGGATAATGACCCACCGACGCCCAAAGCTCAGGCTCAAGCTCCCGCACCTGCCTCCAGCTTGCCCGCTCCCACAACAACGACCAAGAAGCCAACACACTATCCTGGTGCGCCGCCAGCCCCAGCGAATTCCATTGTTGGCAAAAAGCGCCGCAAAATTGCCCTCGCACCTGGATGTTCCCCGCTCGATTGGGCACGTCTGAAATCAAGCGGTCAAGATCTCCGTGGGATTCCAAGCTCGGCCTTGGATCCATTCGGCGGAGGCTACCTCCGAGTGACCATGGAAGAGCTGAAAAAGCATAACACGAAATCGGATGCGTGGTCGGCGTTTCACGGTAAAGTGTACAATATCACCCAATATGTCAGGTTTCACCCTGGTGGCGAGGAAGAATTGCTCCGAGTGGCCGGAAGAGATGGGACCAAACTGTTTAGTGAGTCTCTTGTGTGCCCGAGAATCCACTAACGTCATTTTAATTGACCCTGTTGTTACCTATCAGTGTTGACTCATGCATGGGTCAATGTCGACTACATGCTAGATTCTTGCTTGATTGGATTCTTGGTCCCCGGATAAACGCACGACATGGCCACATCTCATACCTAACGACCTACGTACCCGGTCAATGCACTGACCGGATACCACGAAGTACAAGCTGGAAATGCGACTGAGTGTTTTTGAATCTTGAAAACATTCACACTGTATCAATGTACCCTTATGCACTGTGTACACTGTACATGCCCCCTTGCACATACCAAACCTGCCCCTGGCTCGTGTGCGCTCCTAGACATTCGCGGGGTCCTATTGATCCCCTCGCTGGACCCATAAAATCTTCTTTTCACTCTTGCCCAATCCCAACACTGCAAACGTATCCTTTACCAAGTCCGCCCGTTCCAACACTTTTTGCTCGTCCGTGACCTTGTGGCCATTCAAGTACAGGCCGCCCGCCTTGAGCGCTCGAACCGCTTCTTTCCGTGTCTTGCATAACCCAAAGGAAGAGTATAGCTTGGTCAAATGAGTTCCCATGACAGCAACTGCTGGTGGCGATTCGTCCGACGTTGACGACTGTGGCGGTGTAAGGGCATCTTGAACGACAATCAGGCGCGACTTGTCCCCATGGAATGCGTCCCATACGTCTCGAGGATCCAAGGCCTCGAGGTCAGGAGTATACAAGACCGTACTCGCCGTTTGAGCCTTGACTCGATTCGCAGCTGTGTATACCCAATCAAATTTTCCCCCCGACCGGAAACACAACACCGTATCAGCCACGGTGACAACTCGAGCGGCGCAACATTGAATAATCAAGCCAGATACGAGGAGAAACACACTGACCACCGTGAACGAGCTCGGTAACTTCGCCCGCCAAAACCCGCTGAGCGATCCGGGCAGATGGATCAGCCTGATGTTTCTTGACAATCGTCTCGGTCCATTCGAGCGGCAACAAGGTGAACAATCGTAAAAACTTGGCGACATCGGCGTCGGTCGTGCGGAAAAAGTACTGCGGGAGCCCAGAATTTTTATTAGCACGACTTTGGCTCAGATCTTGCCAAACTTGAGCGGAAAGCGTACTTGCCTGGTAAAAGTCAAACACGCTGGTCATTTCGGGATCGAGCCATACGGCATTCCCAGCGCTCTTGCCAAACTTTTCACCTGAACTCGTTGTCAGCAGCGGAATTGTGAGGCCATAGGCCGCCGGTTCCTCTTCCCCCTCCAACGCTTTCGTATCAACTCCCTTGGCTTCCTGCTGCCCTTGCATCGTCGTCGTGGTGGTGGTGGTGGTGGTGGTGGTAGTCGACATCATTCCTTTCCTGACCTGGGCGGGCTTCATCCGTTTAATCATGTCGATTCCTGAGACGATATTCCCCCACTGATCCGAGCCGCCCAACTGCACTTTGCACCCGTACGCATCATGGAGATGCTTGAAATCATGTGCTTGAAGCAGCTGATAACTAAACTCGGTGAATGAAATGCCGTGTTCCGAACTCAGTCGGTTTTTCACGCTATCCCGTGCGAGCATCGAGTTGACCTTGGACCGTTTACCGACCGTTTTGAGGAAATCGAGGAGGGTTATTTGAGCCGTCCAGTCGTAGTTGTTGACAACGTCGAGACTTCCCGTGACAGGCTCGTCGACAGGCTCGTCGTTGGTTTGAACCGGTTCAACTGTGGCGTCGTTGGTAGCAGCAGCAGCAGCAGTGGTAGCTTCTCTAGTCTTTGATTCAGCGTACGTCTGACCTCGTTGGAAAAATCTCTCAACTTGGGTGGTAATTCCACCGACATTGTGAGCGAGTTGGACAGGATCTAGCGCTTGTCGCTCAGTCGACCGTCCCGAAGGGTCTCCAATAAACCCGGTAGCACCCCCAATCTGTTTCCCGCACAGCAACACGATCAGCTTTATCCTGTCCATTCTCCTCTTTTTCTGGCAGCATATCCGACTGCGACTCACGAGTGCCAGTGCGTGGTGCCCGGCTTGTTTAAAGTGTAATAGGCATAACAGTGGTAACAGGTTCCCGACATGAAGTGAGCTCGCTGAAGGGTCGAATCCTACGTATACTGCCGTTTTTTCCCTGTTCAATTGTTCGGCCAATAAAGGACTGCAAGTTGCCGGAGGGAGATATGATCATCGATCAGTGCCCCAGCTCAACACACGGTTGAAAGATGGTTTTCCCACCTCGTCGTCGCTGCTACAAATCCCCGGGCATCTAACTCGTCAAGTAGACCAGGTGTAATGTGCGTCGAAGAAACGAATCGTCGGCGGATAGGAACGCTCGCAACAGGTATTCGTGCCCATCTGCGACAAGCTACTGCTACCAGCATAGTTGATTACTTGTTGATGTCACTCACTTGTTGCCTTGGCAGACATTTCAGAATCTCTTGTTGCCCTTTGGTCATGTCTGCCTCTGTCTACAGTATCTACTAGCGCGGGATCCATAAATCTCAAGCAAAGCAACCTCCACCTCATTTGTGTCCATTTGGTCGTATTTGGTCGAGCAAACACAGTTGCTGACCTTGTTGTTGGTCACAATAATACAACATACACAAGCACGGCTTGTCGATAAAACATGAGACGCAAAAAATTACAAAGCACCAAGTCTCAACAAGTGTCCTTTGACCAACACACGCTCTAGCAATCAAAACCATTACATGCACAGACTGGAATGCATGACACACAGTCCCCTCGACCAAATCATTCTCCAAAGTGTCCAATCATAGATACAAACGACCATCGTACCCATTCGTCGACGGATCGCTCTCCGGCCCTGCGATCGAAACCGTCCGCCCTCTACCGTAATCCATCTCGTACCCGATGTCAGGCATCACACTTTTCACATTATCTCCCTCCATTCCAGCAGGTTGCTGCGACTGCTGTTGTGGCTGCCCATTGTCGCGAAACGATGGCTTGGTCGTGTTCAACATCATGACTTGCCCATTATTATCCCGCCATGGCGATGATGGCTGGTATTGGACAGCAAGGTTTTGCCCATGACCAGGACCCGTAGGCGTGGGGTGTTGACTCGAATACGGCTGGTGGTGACCACTAGGAGTACCAAACGGTGAGCTCAACCCATGTGCACTGGATACCGCTCTTGAAGCTGACCGGACCATCAAAGGGGAGACGGCTGGTTGCATGGGGCTAGCATGTCCAATGCCCAGGTTCCCGCGAGGCGATCCCGAATATGGCTGCTGCTGAGACAATGGCGTGTACAAGTGGCGACGATTTGGCGTCATGGGGGTCCCTTGCTGCGCTGCTTGCTGCTCCATTGTCTGTCGTGAAGCATGCGATGGATCCCGTTCCTCGGAGTAGTCGTTGCTAAACACATCGTCACTCGTATGAAGGCGTAGCCTTGGTTGTCGATTACTGCTGCTACCACCGCCACCCATGTCGTGTCTCGAGGCTTTACGGTTCAACACATGGCTTCGTTTTCTCGATACTATCCGGTGGCGAGACATTTCCATGGACAACTGAGCATCATCTGTGGCGGGGTCAAGAGGCGGTGACGATAGTACGATTCCCTCCAAGTCGTTGGCAGGATCAGCGTTTTCACAGCCTGCCGTCCACTCGACCATGCCCTCTTCAATAGGTGACCATTTGCCTTTGCCAAGATGTCTACCCCATTGTTTCCCACATCGTCAGTCATGGTCAATGTGGCAACATCGTAGCGAAACATCAAGTCGGACTCACTTGTTGAGGATATCACGACGAGTATACTTGTAGTTTTCACACCGCTCGACTCCCTTTCTCCGCACATCCCGAATCGCAATCTTGACTTCCGGCGTCAATGGCTTCCACCGCTGTCCTGGACCTTCGTACCGTTTATCACACCTGGATGTGAATGCGTCCAGCTGCGCCAAAGCTCGCCGTCCTTTATGGAAATAGTCTTGGAGATGGGCTGCCTTGTCCACCGGGCCGCAACTCGAGGGGACGGATCCGATGAGAGGAAATGTGTCATTGTCAATCACCAACTCTGGCGTCAAGATGTGATAGAATAGTGGGAATGTGGTCCGCAGCTCGGGATGATCGTTGACTAGGTCACGCAATGTAGGGTGACTGTTTCTTTGACGCTGTTGCATGGGAATGCATAATCTCATCAGATTCCCTTGCGCCACTGTGACAGACTTTATGATCATGCAAGAGATAAAGACTCACTCCACCACCATCATATCCCGACACCGTCCGCTCCTTCCATCTCGGATACCCTCTCCGATGGTAACCTCGTTTTCGATCCCGCTTTCCTCGTCGGTGGTCCTGGGAACTATCACTCCCATCATAGTCGTCGTCTCCTTGGTCCATTTCCTCGGAGCTAAACGAGTCGTCACTCGAGTCCATACGATCCCTCTCGTCGAGGTCTGCATATGAAATACTCCGGCCCATGGATGCGAGTCGGCTTGATGTTCGAACTGTGTGGCCATACACACACACACAAGAAATCTCAGCTGAATGGTCTTTTCGAGACGCTCATGGAATGAAATATGGCAACACGTACCTCCTCCCATGCTCGAAGGCACTCTGCTCTTGTACCTGGATTTCCGATCGGACGGGTGCTGGGACTTCATATTCATGTTGGAAGGTTTACGTTTCATCATCTTGGAAGGGGATCGAGACTGGGTCAAAAAACAGGACAAGTCGTCAACATGTGTGCACCTTGAGAATTCACAGAAACAAAAACACACAGCGAAGCTTACATGACGACTCGGCTGCTGCTGCTGACTGGGACTTTGAGCCAACCCCAAACTCTCGAGCAACCTCTCGTTGGCTCGGATGTTTCGCATTCGTTCGACTTCATACTCTGGCAATTCACCATACTCGTCGTCCATCTCCATCCGGCATGCTGCATCATCCAGTCGACTCTGGCTCGAAGATGGAGGCTGACGACTCTGTACAACACTTTGTGGCGTGCAGCCGCCTTGATACGCCATCATGAACGCCGACGGGACCTCGGGCTCTGGAGCAGCAGACCTCAGCATTTGTTGCCCGTGGTAGTGGTGATGGTCTGGGTGTGCATTCGGATCGAACCCATCGCGTTTCGACGAGCAAGGCGTTCGAGGGTAGGCAGCTGTGTGAATAGGGGTTGGTAAAGCGCTTCCAAAGCTTTCTAGGCTCCGACTGGGTTGGATTTGATGGGTCGGGATGATCAAACGATTTCCAGGGTTATTGTACTGCTGCTGCTGGGGGAGCCCAGCTGTCATGGGATACCCAAGTTGATGGCTTTCTGACCCAGCAAAGGCACCACCACCACCACCACCTGCACTCATGGGGCCAAGGGTGGCAAATAATGCTGCCTCTTGTTGGCCATTCTCGGTGAGTCCGTGGTACGACCGCGAAAACTGAGGGATCAGATTTTGCTGGGATAGCGAGTCGTTGGCAGATCTTGAACCTGCTCCTCCTCCTCCTCCTCCTCCAAGACCGAGACTCGCCTGTTGTCGTTGTTGAAAGGAACCACCTGCTGAGAGTTGGCCTCCATCACCTCCTCCTCCACCGTTATGACTGACCGGAGCAGCCGCGCCAAACGTATACGATGCAGCCGACGTTATGGGATACTCTGGGTCATAATAGTATTGATCACCGCGTTGGACGACAGGGACGAGATACCCTTGAGTACCAGCACCCACAGCTGAGTTTGTAGAGGCATGTATGGGAACGGAGTCACTGGGAACCTGCAAAGGCCTTTCCATGCCTTCAAGGGGTGATGCTGAAGGGTGGTGCCCGTATATGGTTTGCTGTTGTTGGTTTGACGAGGTCATGTTGGACTCCGCTCTCAACGTTCTCTGTGAGTTGAATGATGTTTGGGCAGACTCTTGTTCATGACTTGTAGTAGTACTCGACATGTCGATTTGTTCTTCTGCAATGAGAGATTCCAATGCCACTTCTCCCCACAAGTCACTCGATTCATGCCTTGCTGCTCCGATATCTGTGTTATATTCAGATGACAAAGGATCTCCTACCCTTTGTCCTTTGAATTCGTCCTCTGATGATGTACCGTGGTCTGACAAGCAGCTGCTCATGCTTCCGGTCGACAGGTGGTCACTTGAAACACGACTGCCCAGTGCGGAAGCGTGTTCGTCGTTTAACCAGTGTTTTTCGTCATCCCAGTCGTGACTCGTGAGTGGAAAGGGACTCGGAGCAAGTCCATCGGAGAGAAGGGGATCGGCTTTCATGATGATGACGCTCATCTGTTTCTTTGTGCCCTTCAAAGGTTGGGCGGTCAAGTGCGGGTCAACCTGGTCTCGAAGCCCACTGGGAACGTTTGCCTGGTGGTGAATGTTCGGTCGATGTCCTAGCGAATCACCAGGTTGCAGCGGGGTATGCAAGTTGGCGTGCTCTAGGTGATCAAGAGAATCTCCGTTTAAAGGAAGTATCTGTATACCTTGAGCGGGATTCTTGACTTGAAAGGGGGGCTGCAGGGTGTAAAGCGTCAGCTATTGCGACCTACACAGTCTTGTAGAATCCACCCACGACTCACAATCGCAATCTTGCCAGGATATGTACAGCGTCTTTGAGCTAGACTTGGATAGTGTGTGTGGGGTGGTAGAGGAGGTACGACAAACGAGTCCTTGGCCAAGGCTGAGGGACGGGTAGAAAGTGCTTGAACCTTGCGTTTGTCAGGATCCAAAGGAGTGGCAAACGAACCGGGGCCGGTAGGGTGCTCGGAATGGACTGGATCTCTACCGTGTAAGAGTCGTGGTAACAGAGGTGGGAGTCCTCCTGAAAGAAACGAATGGGGATGTGCGGCGGCGATGGGCGCAAGTCTGTTGGAATCGATTACTCCCAAAGGTGTCCTCGAGTATCCTTTGAAGGAGGACTGGGACGGTTTGGTAGTATATAAATCAATGGTGGTCGTGTTTGGCTTGAGACTCGGGATCTTGTGTTTATGCTGATCATCTGTTGTTGTTGACATGGTAGATGCTCCTTGGACCATGTCTGTTATTCCCTCTCACACGTATCCCACTTGCTAAGGGCAAAAAACCCTGAGCTGGGTCTGGAGGCGAAAAGAGGATCCAGCCGTGGCCGCTTGTCTGTGGTGTATGTGTAACCTGCCAGGGAAGATGATTGCAGTTTGTTGCGCCTCGTACCAGTCGACCTGTTTCACTTGTCTCTTCCAATAACAAATGAGTACTCGACTCTTGCCTCTTCAGCTTACTAGTGGAGTCTATCACGACCCAGCAGTCAAGTCTATGTTTGCCTCGTCTTGTCTGATTGCGAATATCTTGCTCTGGAGGAGGAGAGACGGAGGCAAGTACGTGGGCAAATGATCAACCGTGACGAGGCAAAAAGAGGCAATCCCGGGATGGTGGTGATCAACGTCGTCGAGTGTTCAACATTTGGTTCTTTTACATGAAGCGATATCATCTACACTATGGACCCCCCACTGTTTTCACCTTTGCACTATCAATACCACCTAGTCTATCCTAGATGACACTTGGTCATGACCCATCTAGCTAGATATATCGAGTAGTTCTTGGTGGTTCAACATCAACCATTGACTCTTTGAATGATAGCAGGCGCGACTACTTGTTTCAGGATGAGCGCGCTAAATATCCGCTGCCCTTTTCCGCCTTGGACGATCAATAATGGCCCAACTGACGCGATATACCTGTACATGCAAAGTACGTCTCGCTCAATGACAGAGAGTTGAATGGCTGTTCATTGGATGAATCATGTAAAGCATTCGACGCGTTCAACAAGCTGGGATAACGTCTAGTGTAGGTATCACGCAGATACAGTAGCCATACCATTCAAACCTTGGCCACTTCGCTGCATACCATCCACTAGCATCCCATGACTTGTGCTCTCACCATCACCTCCCTGACCCAATTGATCAACCTGGTTGGAAATGAGTGGCATGGCGGCAGCCAGTAATTCATGTGCCGTCGTTCCAGCTGTGTGTGTGTGTGTGCAGGTGCAATTTCAGTAGCCCGTTTCCAGACTCGTCGGAGACCATGTACGAGTTGTACACGATAGAGAGAAAACAAACTCACGCAGTGTCTCGATTTGCGTTCCTAGTCGTTTCTTGAGTATTCGGTCGTCTAATACGGGGTGCCCTTGAGGAAGGTACAACTTGGAGTGCTACAAGGCCCCGTCATCAAGTCAGCATCATCTCCTTTTCATACGATTCATCATCATCATCATCATCAATATTCGAGACTGACCTTTCTAAACCACGCCCGCCTATCATCATTGTCAGGATCCGGTCTGACCAATGAATTCATCCCACCGACTTGAAAGACCATTCCAACCTTGTCTTGAACATCTACATTCAACAACAACGCACAAGCGTCAGAGTTTTTGCTGCTGCTGCTGCTGAAACGAGGAAACGGGGAGCACACGTACGTCGTTCATTCACAAGCGAGACTACGGCTTGGCAGCCCGTCCCGTACCCCAAAAGAATGATGTTCTTGCAATCACAAAGCCTATTTCATAAAAAGACCCGTGTGTGTGTCAAGAGTCATTCTCACTTCATCTATCAAGCTGCCATGTCCACTCACTCGAGGTAATTGTCCCAAATGTACTTCATCAACCCGACATATGCCTTTAGAGGCTGTTTCGTGACCCACGTATTTCGAGCCCCCGTAAGGAGCTGCCAGGACACCATTCCATTCGTCAGCAAGTAGGCCCCAGCAAACCATTGAAACCCACCGGTGCGCGAGCCCGACTTACTGCCCGATGGGTTGGATAGGGTAATGATGTATTCACATCAATGATGCTGTAACCTTTACTCTTTGTCCAGTTGACGACACGGTGACTGCTCTCAATCTATGATTCGTGATGCTGCATAAACACATGCGCCGATCGAGCCGCTGCATTAATGTCAACCCCCAACTCACCAGCCGTGACTTGACCAAATCTGTCTCGACATAGAGCCCATTACTTTGTTCAACTTGTAAATTTCCACTAGGTGTTTATATCCACGTCGTGTAAGCACCCGAGAACACATTGCTCTACACACCAGAATAAAGTTATTGAAACCCCACTCACAAGTCGTGTACAAACAAGACCACAGTTTCAGCCGTGTACAGTTTCCCATCCGTCATGACTTGCTCAGCAAATGTTTGCTCGAGCATTTCACTGGCCAAAGGGACGACAAAGAGCTTGTGGTGTTCGTACATGGCTTTTGATCGGTATGCCTTGAGGACATCTGGCGTAGAGAAACAAGTGAGCGTCAGGGGGAAAAAGTTATCGTGGAAAAAGAGTATCCACAGCGTTTCAACACACAAGCCCACTGACCTCGGATATCCACCACGTCTTCCTTGATGACCTCTTCCTCTATTGTGTGAGAACTCAATCCGTCAGATGACGCCAGAAAAGACACAATGTCGAGCCGATTCAACTTACGTCCAAGAGGCTCGCACGTCTTGATATTGATACTCTTCCAATACCGGCTCTGCACCCGGGCCACCTGGTAGACGGTTTCGGTCGCCAAATCACTCGCCTGCATGGGTCCAAGCACCGGAAGTTCTTGCCCGACCAGCGTCCTCGCCACCGCCTGGGCCGAGTTTGAAATCGCATCCAAATTGTAACCCCCCTCGAGCGCGACCACGACCTTGCCCCCGGCCAAGCTCATCAACATGTGAGTCATGTGAGCGTACGCCGACGGTGTCACTTTACACTCTCCCAAAATGTCGCCGTCGGCTGCATCGAATCCAGCAGAGATGATCACAAGCTCGGGGCTGAATTCATAGGCGATGGGCATGACGATTTGTTGAAATGCGTATAGATAATCCGCATCGCCAAACCCATTGGTCGGCCATGGGATATTCACGCTCTTGCCCTCTCCTGCACCTTCCCCAGTGACATTGAGCGATCCAAAATCAGAGGCAGGGTAAAATGTTCCGCCATCATGCCGGTGAATGGAAATGTACAAGACATTGGGGTCATTGAAAAACGCGCGTTGGGTGCCGTTGCCATGATGAACGTCCCAATCGAGGATCAAGACTTTTCCTACGCCGAGCGTCTTTTGCACACTCTTGGTGGCAACGGCGACATTGTTTAGAAAACTGAAACCCATGCTCTGGTCTGGCTCGGCGTGGTGTCCTGGTGGTCGAACTACGGCGATGGCATTACGGACATGACCTTGGAGAACGGCTTCACAGGCTGAAATCACTCCACCGCAAGATAGTCGGGCGGCGAGTGCAGTTTGTCTATTGACATAGAGAGATTGGTGTTCGTATAACGCCCTATCACGTTCAATTTCCTGGTCCGTTAAATCTTGTTGGAATAAACATGGAATCGTAAATATCGTATACAAGAATAGAAACCAAACCAAGTAGAAATGAAATCAGGAAAAAAATGTAACACTCACAAAATGTTGATTCTAGAGCTTGCCATAGTTGTAACGAATGTACGAGCAAGACTTGTTCGGGTGTGACTTCTGGGCACGGTAAATCGACCATTTGTAATACCAAATTGGCTTCTTTTAGTTTTGCATAGATTCTTGATATTCTTCTAGGCTCCTCGGGATGTGACGCTTGATATTCTTGCTCCGACGTCAAGTCATCTGCTCCGCCATCGGGAGATACGTTTTGAGCGGCCACGACATGACCTTCGTCTTGCCGATAATCAGCCGGAGCGTGCAACATCATTCGCACATCGTAAACGATACCCGTCTTGCGCGTTTGGGGGTATGAAGCCAATGTCGGACGGACCGGGGGATAGTCGCGGTTCGTCGTCGGGTCGTCCCCTTGAGAGCTTGAACTTGAGCTTGAAGCGAATAGGGATCTAGTTGTATCGAACAAGCCTGTGCCGTTGGATGTAACACCCTGGCCAAAGTTGTTTGATCCTGAAAAGACGTCTCTTGGGTCGGCTGCCTCTGTGGGCATCAAGTCCATGGGATGATCGATCATGGTGTATTGACAAGAGGACAAGGAATGGAGAGACTCGGGACCCCCAAACGGCGAGGTGGTGAACGTGTACAAGTACACTCTTTGTCCTCTACCGACACCCCGTATCTCCAAGTGGCTCCCAGTCTGGCCAGGACGATGCTTGAGCTCGCTGCTTAACCTTGGATGCGCGTCGCCCCTTGTTCCAGCTTCAGCCCTGATATTCATGGTCAATTCATCTGTTCCAGACCATGACTACATTCAGACAGGTAGACTCGTGAGCGATTGATACACTCGACTGTCAACATGGTGAGTAATTGCATTGCCTGTCATACAAGCACGCGACTGACAATCCGCTGCAGTCCATCAATATAGCTACTCAGACTCATGATATCACCAAGATGGAGAGAATTGGCAAGTGGTAGACTTACGTTTCCTGTTCTGGCAACAGCTACTCATATACCGCCAATACTTTTTCCAATAGGTGCCCACTCTCACATCCAAGGACTCGGACTGGATGACAACCTCGAACCTCGGGAATCTGCTCAGGGCATGATTGGTCAAGGACCTGCTCGTCGGGCAGCCGGTATCATTTTGAGGATGGTTCAAGAAGGTCGAATCGCCGGTCGATCCATTCTCATGGCTGGACCACCATCTACGGGAAAGACGGCTATCGCCATGGGAATGGCACAAACGCTGGGCAAGGACGTGCCCTTTGTTTCGCTTGCTGCGAGTGAGATTTTTAGCTTGGAAATGTCCAAGACGGAATCCTTGACTCAGGCTTTTAGGAGAGCGATTGGTGTACGGATAAAGGAGGAAACGGAAATCATTGAAGGAGAAGTGGTCGAGATTCAAGTGGATAGAAGCGTGACGGGCGCCACCAAGACAGGACGTTTGACCCTCAAGACAACGGACATGGAAACGGTGTATGACCTCGGCAACAAGATGATTGATCAGCTTACAAAAGAAAAGGTACTTGCCGGGGATGTTGTACAGATTGACAAGACTTCAGGTCGAATCATCAAGCTGGGGAGAAGTTTTGGAAGGGCAAGGGACTATGATGCTCTAGGTGCAGACGTAAGTAGTGGGACTTTTGCGTTGGATCACAAAGAGTTTTGGATTCTAAAAAGCTCTCTTGCCTATTCGTAGACCAAGTTTGTGCAATGTCCCGACGGCGAACTCCAAACTCGTAAAGAAGTTCAGCACACGGTCTCGCTCCACGAAATTGATGTCATTAATAGCAAGAGTCAAGGCTTCCTTGCCTTGTTCGCCGGTGATACGGGAGAGATCAAGCCCGAACTTCGTGAACAAATCAACGGCAAGGTATCGGATTGGAGGGAAGAAGGCAAGGCCGAAATCGTGCCCGGTGTCTTGTTCATTGACGAGGTTCACATGCTCGATATCGAGTGCTTTTCGTTTCTCAATCGAGCGTTGGAATCTGAACTGGCCCCTTTGGTCGTCATGGCGTCCAACAGGGGAATGACGCAAATCCGTGGAACAAAGTATCAGTCGCCTCATGGTATCCCTCTGGATTTGTTGGACCGAGTGTTGATTATCAGTACGCAAAAGTATACTGATGATGAGATCAAGGGGATTATCCGAGTTCGGTGAGTCTTGTCGAGTGCTACGTCGGAGAATCAAATCCTAATGAGCCTGTTGAACGGACGTTTTAGAGCCACCGAGGAAGACGTCACATTTGAAGAGGACGCCCTTGACTCGCTGACAACGATTGGAGCGACCGCATCCCTTCGATACGCCCTCAACTTGATCGCCCCCAGCTCTCTTTCGGCGACTCGAAGAAAGGCCTCGAGTGTTGCGGTTGAAGACGTGCGCAACGCGTTCCGACTATTTGCGGATACTCAACGATCATTGCAATTCATCGAGGAGCAACAGGATTTGATGATGTTTGGGCAAAAGTTGCTTAATGGAGCTGCTGCTGCTGCTGCTACCACCACCACCAAGGCTAGTAGTGAAGACGCCATGCAGACGGATTGAGTAGCAGACTTGGTTCATTACTGTCGTTGTACATTCCACCGTCTTGTTTGAGCGTGTGTCAAGATTATACAAGGTAGCGTTTACAAGTGTAGTTCAAAGTCGAGTTTTGCGGGAGATTGTGCGCGGCTCAAAGATACAGCAGCAGTCAATACGATGCTACGATGCTACGATGCTACGATGCATACGATGCAAAGCAGCGCACAGGCAGGTCACTCAAAGCTGAACCGCGCAATGGATCACTTTCCGGGCCGCGCACATAATTCAACTTTGAACTCGACTCCGTGTGAGTTTTGGCCTGGTACTTGCTTGATAGCAGCAGATTCCCATTCATCGCGTGCTGTGCGTGCTGTGCTAGGTTCGGGCGCCGCCAAACGTTGCTTCGCTTGCCATGGCTCGTGGCCACGCGAAACCAGGTGAATATTGGCATCCATCGCCTCGACAAGCATGGAATACAAGTAGAGCTGTATTTGTTGGGACAAGCAGTAGTCATGTGGGGCAATCGCAACCAATTCAAGGCAAATGGGTCACTGAATCGATTCCAAATCAACGAGCTTGCGAGCTTGTACTCGAGTATATATCCATTGCGTTTATATCCTCCGAGTACTGGGTCAAGTCTTTGGCTGTGACACTTTGCATCGGATTCACTGAATAGTATATAGCAGTGGCATACACTCGTCCACACGCCAGACCATTCCGGGGTCCCCGCCACACACACACACACACAAACACACACAAACAGACATACACACACCGGCACAGCTGCGCCATCGACCATGTCATGGACAAGCAACACTTGTCGTCGAGTGCCCATCTACCTCTTGCTAGCCATCCTCTGCGGTACACTCGCCGTCAGTGCCAGAACCGACAAGCCTTGGTGCGTCGACGACCCGTATGAGAACCCGAGGGAAGATACGTGCAACCCGGTCCGATACATTCCTCAATTATGGGGCGCCATTTTATCCCTCACCCTCTACTTTGTCGCTTCGATCCTCTTGACCGTTCAGTTTTGGCGGTATGGTGGCAAATACTTTCTCTGTCTTGTCATCGGAGGTTACTGCGAGGGGATTGGATTGACCATGCGGATACCGTTTAGAAACGATCCTCATAATACCGCCATTTATATTGTTCAGTACTTGTTTATCGTCCTTTCTGTGAGTCTATCCTGTGTGTCTTGTCTCTCCATCTTCACCTCTGCTGATCGCTTTTCGCCCGCTACGACTACAGCCATGTGCATTCCTCGCAGCTGATTATATCCTGCTAGGACGAATCGTCCGTCACTTGGCGGCCGACCGTCATCTCCGGCCCATCAAACCTCAACGCATCACCCTCTTCTTTGTCATGTCAGACGTCATTACCTTTTGCATCCAAGCTGCCGGAGGAGGCTTGTCGTCATCGCAAAACCGTGATGCTGCCGATGTCGGGCAAAAGATTTTCTTGGCGGGAATCATCATTCAGTTGGCAAGTTTTGCCGTGTTTACATGTCTGTATCTCTTGTTTGGGTGGCGAGTGTGAGTTTCTTTGTCTGTGTTGGCTTATCATGGCCGGATGGGACTAATCATTGTCGTGGAAATGTGCACAGATACAAGCATGATCCGGCTCTGCGAGCTCAGAAATGGTGGAGGCCTCTCTACCTTGCCCTCGGTTTCACCTGTATCATGTTTTTGGTGAGTCTGCTCACTCCATCTTCCCAGTGTACGTGTGTGTTTGCAGGTTTGCTGAATCTTTTACTACGCCATCGCCTTGTGGATGATTAGATTCGAAGTGTCTTTAGAGCTGTCGAATTGAGTCAAGGGTACACGGGCTACCTCGCTACTCACGAGATTTACGTCTATCTTCTTGACACGGTGAGTTTGAATCCCTGACTCTTGTGATTTGATCATTGACTGATTGTTCTCCGACTCGATGCTTGACCAGCTCCCTCTTTGGCTCGGCCTCATCACCTACATTCCCTTTTGGCCCGCCCGGTTCCTCACTCACGAAACCAGGATCCCTTATGAGCAAGACGAAACGATCAAGGTGGACGCGTTGACATTGACCGAGGGGTCGTCGGTCGAGATGGCCGCCGCCACGACACCGATGACGGAATACGAAAAGACGCATCAAGACGGCGACGGCGACGGCGTCAAGGGTGAACAAGGTGTACTGACGACGTGTCTCGAGGCGCCCGTCGCGCAAGAAGATCGAGCGACCATGACGCCGTCACCACCACCACACAAGTAGGGGTCGCTCATTGGACCATGGGTATTTATTTTATTATTCAAAAGGGTACGGGGCCGTTGGTGAACCCGTGTGTACTTGTATTCACAACAATGTGCTGTGCTTGCCCGTCATTATGACGATACCATATACCATCATGTACGTCTCAGTCATTCGCGGCCATGTAATCGGTTTTCTTGGAGTAAGATCGGCAAGCCCTGTCAAAATGTACACAGAGGTATTGACATACAAATCCCTCGAATAATACAGTAAAAAGTCAGATTTACAATCCGGTTCACAGCTTTTCATCCCCGTTCTCCTTGCCTTGCACAGCTTGCTGCCCCTTTGCCGCCGCCGCTCGCTTTTCCTCATCTTTTGCTTGCTTTTCAGCCAATTGACTCGGTCGTAGTGTTGGGCCACCCCCACGATTCGGGTTCTTGAGTTGGTCATCATGCCAATTGAATCCCTCATCACCCGGTTTCAAATGCGCTGGTGCTGGTGCTGGTGCTGGTGCTGGTGCTGGTGCTTGCGGATGAGGGACGACGACGGGCATGCCATCGACTAGGCGCGTTTCAGAAGACGAGTCGCTGTCCGTTGTTGTTGTTTCCACGTACCCCGTTGGCCGATCAAACATGCCCTCTTGATCCCGCAAGTGTCGTTCGGTCGTGGTCCAAGGCCCATTGCGTGTCACATATGCATCTCCCATCCACAAGACAATGCAAGCAGCGATACACGCCACCCACCCGGGCCAGAGCATGGCAATGGACGCAATCGCGAGTTTATTGTCCTTGTATCTCAACGGGTCAGCCCCCGTGTCCCTGAGCCATTGAGCGACGGCTTTGCTTTGCTCCGAAGTCCCATAAATAATGGAGCTTCGGGTCGCAAACACAATGGTCATGCCGAGGGCAGACGCCAGTGTGCTGATAATCGTGGATATAGCACAAATCTTCCACGCCCATCGGATCCCTCGGTCTTCTCTCCTCTCGGGCCAAATCAGGTCAAAGAAGAACGCAGCGCCAAAAATAAAGGCAACGTAGATGCCATTGAAAATGTTGTAACTGGCGACTCCGATGAAATCACCACTGTATTCGCTCACACCGGGAATCTTTGCGTTTTTCACTTGCTTGTGAGCGGATCGGTAGTGGTCTAGGGCGGCTGTTCCACACGCCTCGGAGACGACGCAGAGAATCATGGCGAGTTGGTACACGATGAATTTTGTCCGGCGTAAATGGTAGACCTTGTTCCACATGTACCCCGAGGCAAACTTTCGGGGGTGGATTTCTTTCAGGTCGAGACCCCAGAGAACGGGCATGGTGAATGTGTGTTTTTCTGCTTGTTCGAGAGAGAGTGTGTGTGTTTGCCAAGGCTGCGTTGTTGAGAGATCTTGAGGGACTGCCTGTGGTAACAGCTCAAGTGTCCTACCCCCCGAATGCTATAATAGTGTCGATGCCGTCGACCGGGGACTGACGATTCTATTTGACCATGTCAATCTACAAAAGACACCCACCTACCTACACACCCACACACACTTTAGACTTTATCAGGCTGCTGCTGCTGCTGGATTATGAGATACTCGAGAACGCACAGAGAGACGACCATGTTGACTTGTTTTTGATCCCGTCCTCGTTGTTTCCCACCTCGATGTGCGGGCTCGTGCTATCGTGCATGAATCGTGTGGAGATAGCTGCTAGCTAGCTGCATGCTGCATGCTAGGCCGGGGTACGTGCTCGAGCGAGTAGGGTCATGCATGCAGGCACGCGAGAGCACAGCTAGCCAGCTAGATACAGTAGATGGAGCAGGGCGAGCAAGCAAGCAAGGGCGGTCCTAGCCTGTCTACGAGAGTACTCGAGTACAGGTAGCTGGTCAAATGGTAAATGGTCCATCGTACCCCACATCGGCGCCTCGGCATGACTCTCCGACAAGCATCCGACTTTTGACCAAGATCTCAATGTTCATCTGCGATATTTTCTCGGAAACAAGGAGGATCAAGGGAATGGGCTGTTCAAGTGAACTGCCAGTAGTAGTGCGCCAGTCAGGTTAATAATGGCCGGTGTCGGAGACGTCGGCGTCTGTTTACAAATATCAAGGTCGTCATGCCAAGCCGTTTGTCAAGATAAGTGTACACGTCAAACCGGCTTCTCGACTTGCTCCTCTCATCAGCAAGTCGTCCAACAAGCGTGCCACCAGCATGGGCGAGCAGATCGAGCAGACTTGCGGAATCGAGATAGACACACTACCAGATGCCAGACGACATGCACGTATGTTGAACACATCAATTGATGACTCTATGGATCTATCCATCTTTACACACAAGGCAGGCGGTTACCAAAGACGGACCGTCACATGAATTCAATGGAAACAGTCAAGGTCACCTCTAGCAAGACGCAGAGTCGGTTCTCGAATAAAGCCAACTCGCTCGACATTTGGGTTGACATTCGGTACAGCTATTCGACGAGTGAAAGCCACAAGCCGTCAGCACGCATTTCACACGGGGCGAGAATAATGGTGACAGGCGTCAAACAAGGTGCACAAACAGGTAGAGATTGTCTACTACTCCCGATCGTCTGATCCTTTTGATGCCTTGACATGGGCGGTCGTTGGACTTTTGGAGGAGGATACCGCTGGCTCATCCGCGCGATAGAGGCAGAGGCAGAGGCAGAGGCAGAGGCAGAGGCGTTTCAAGTTTGCAGTCGAGCGTCGTCCATCTGCTGCCAGCCATTCCCCAAAGGTGTACAGTTTCTGGCCAACACTCGCTGTCTGCTCCCTGGTCGAGTGGAATCCAAACACTACAAACACCCATTGCTCCAGTCAAGCCAGGCATCACAAGATGGCGTACATCAATCGCTACTGCTTGTGACGATACGGCACCCTATCCGAGGCTGTGTGCATGCCATCAACAATCCCCAAAGGAGGGTACTAGTTGTCCATCTCAAGATACAGTTGACGACCATCGTTTATCGGATGCAACGGAGAGATGCGCTGGACTGCTAATACCTCTTGCTGTGCGATAACATGTTTTGCGACTGAACACGTCACAGAACATCTCAAAAGCGACATGATCGACCACAACGAAAGTCTCAAAGTTTTCAATGTGCGCTGGCAAGAATCGAGAATCATTGACCTGTCTCTGCCGCCGAGCGAGAACGACCCCAGCACCAGCTCGCGTATCCCCCCATCGTTTCAGGTTTCAGCGGGTTTTAATTCGTGTTTTGAGAAGTTGCTGCCCTGGATTCCATCCAATGAACCAACCGATGGACCATGTTCAAGTACTGTTTATATAGGTATCTCGGGTGGGTCATCTCGCCTCTTTGGTCTTGCGATGGGCCTCTCCCTTCACACTCGACTTGTCAATCTCTTCAAAACCGGTCAGCGTCAACATTTATCCCAACCCTTTCCCCCCTTGAATATTCCTAGTCTCTCTCTTTTTGCTCTCTTTCACTCGTAAATATGCGTCTCTCTTTGGCCTTGTTTGCTCTGCCCCTGGCTTTGGCCCTTCCTTCCACCACGAGCACAGTCACCCCTCTTCACGCCCTTCGAGCTCGAACGTTTGGATTCCCCGGTCAAGGAAACAATAACGGTCTCGTTTGTGGAACGATTCCCGTGAGCAAGAAGAAATACATTTGTGCATGCTATGACTTGGGTGAAGATACGTGCTACCGAGCCGATTCTGGTCAAGAGGACAATGTCGTCAATGATGATGGATTGATTAACACCGTCATTAGGGAGGCAAGTGTCTTGATATCACTCAAGGATTATTCAAGTCCCCACACTGACTTGCCCGTTTACTACTCAGTTGGAGGGCACTGCTCAGCTTTGTTACCTTCCCGAGCATGCTAAACCCGACTTTAAAAAGGGCTGCTGTGTCTACAGTGAGTATCCTTGCTCCCTTGCCAATGATTTGATCATGCCAACATGACCATGGGCGTTGGCAGAGTGCAAAAAGGGATACAAGGATTGTGGAAACAAGTGCATCAAGAAGAACAAGACTTGTTCTACTGCCAAGCCCAACAATCCTCACAAGCGAGAACTCATTGAGCGACAAGTGGTCTCTAGCAGGTGCAGTGCCGGTACGTAGCTGGTATTTTCCATCGCTCTTGTACTTTGCGGCTCATGTTGGATCATTTGACGCTCATCACAGGACAAACTGCTTGTTCTGTCGGTGGTGGGGCCTCTTACGAATGTTTGAGCACTGAGCAAGATGTTGAAAGCTGTAAGACTAGATGAACAGCACAAGCTCATTGTTTGACAAGCTGATTTAGTATTGTGTTTCAGGTGGAGGATGCCTCAACCCATCCAGCTTCAACACTACCGTCGGACAGGATTGCACCGCTCTCGTGAGTATTGTGCACGTTATAGCCAGATGTATTCTGACTGAATTGACTGTTGCTTGTCCTCTCCAGGCTCACGCCGAAGACGTGAGCTGCATCTCTGGACAATGTCAGATTCACTCGTGTGCTGCCGGATACAAGCCCGATTCTACGGGAGAATTGTGTGTTTCATCGCAAGAATCACTCTTTTTCAACCAAAAGTACAGGCTCTAGATTATGATGTGGACAATTCTCCGAGGTACAAGAGCACTGCTTTAAACGTAACATTTTTATGGACAATAACCTTTAAACTAGACTCACGGACATTTATATACAGGGCTGTGTCGAGGCCATAACTCTCTTTACGAGCAATCCGACCGTATAGTATACAACACCACATAGACACTTTTATCATACAAGTCGAGAGAAGCTCGAAATGTGGGCCGTTTGCTACATGGTCTACCATGCTACCTCTATTCTGTTGGCCTTGACAGCTCAATGTTTGAAAGCGTGGCAGCGAGGCAAACCACGCCGGGAGTACCAATGTAAAAGCAAGGGCAAAGTCGGCTTTGGGATGATGAAGCTGATTTGATTCGCCGGCCCTCGTCCTCAACGCCTCGACGGCCTCGATGCTTGAGTAGGTCACTTGCAGGTGCTCTGACAGCCCATTAGCCACCTTTTCCTTGTGAGGCGACCGGCAGGGTTTTTGAAGACTCGTCCGCCAGAGGGCCAGCCAGTGAGATTTGATGAATGAATTGGTTTATCCGTCTTGTGCTCGAGGCTGAATTCTCTCTCTCTATCGCCCGCCGGTCAACTCCGAAGGTGGATATTCAGCAGCTGCAAGCTTGTATCCGAGAGGGAGATGACTCCAACAGTTATAATGACCAAGGGATACCAAAGAGAATGATGTCGTGTAGAGTACCATCGTGGAAAGCTGTAAAACCCATAGTGGTGAAATCAACTCAAACTAGTGCAAATGTCTCTCTACGAAAAGGACACGGGGGACAAGGAAGCCCTGGTCGGCACCCCTGCCACTGTCCCTGCCCGCCGTGAGCGTCGCTGGAGCGACTGGAACTGGCAAAACGTTTACCAAAGCGTAACCACACCATCCAAGACCAAGGTTTGTTACTTGTTGGTTTGCTTGCTCTTGGTTGCCAACGGTCTTGGTCGTCTCTTGCGTGATCACGAGCCTCATGTATCAAGCACGGTTGTGTCTCGACCCCTCGGCCCATTATCGTTTGACCATGTGAAGCTTCCTATGGTTTGGAGCGAGTTGAACCCATTCACCAGCGCAAGTGCCCCGGGAAAAGCACCCCAATGCCCAGCTCAACCCAAGACGATTGGTAAAGGACAGGATTGGAATGTTCCCCAAGAATATCCTCGACAAGTCGCCAACCGTCTTTCCAAGGCTATTCAAATCGATACCACCGTTCATGACAATATGGGCCCCATTGGCGAGGACGACCGATGGAAGGCGCATGAGGAATTCAACTCGTTTTTGGAAAACGAATTCCAGAGGGTTTACGACCACTTGAATCACACGACGATCAACACGTATGCTCACTTGTTTACGTGGAAGGGATCCAACCCTGATCTTGCTCCGATCCTCTTGATGGCTCATCAAGACGTTGTGCCGGTCAACAAGGCTACCGAAGATCAATGGACACACGGTCCGTTTGAGGGTTACATTGACGACACCTGGGTTTGGGGACGTGGTTCCGGAGACTGCAAAAACTTGCTCATGGGTCAGCTCAATGCGGTGGAGAAACTCATTGATCAGGGGTTCGAACCCGAACGTACCATCTTGTTGGCCTATGGATTTGACGAGGAGATTGACGGGCAACAGGGAGCTGTACACCTCGCCAAGGCAATCGAGCAAGAATATGGATCCGACTCTATTGCCTTTTTGGTCGATGAAGGGTTTGGAGGCATCATTGATCTCTACGGTTCGAGGTTTGCTTCCCTCGGTATGGCCGAAAAGGGTGCCATTGATATTAGAATCAATGTTGACACTGTCGGAGGCCACTCTTCGACCCCACCTCCTCACACCGGGATTGGTATTCTCTCCCAAGCCGTAGTCGCTCTGGAGGACAAGCCCTACAAGCCCAGCCTCGGTCACGGATCCCCCTACCTCACATTCTTGACTTGCTTGGCCGATCACGCTCCCGAGCTCCCCAAGTTGGTCAAAAAGGCCATCAAGACCCCAAAGCTATGGAAGAGACTTGCTCGCAGTCTCTCCAAGGATCCCAAGCAATACGCATTCCTTGCGACCACCCAGGCAGTCGACGTGATCAATGGCGGTGTCAAATTTAATGCACTCCCCGAACATGCTGACGCTGTGGTCAACCATCGAATCGATTTCACGTCTAGTGTCAAGGAAACCAAGCAACACATGACTCACGTCTTGGCTCGTATCGCCAAAGCCCACAACCTCAAGTACATTGCCTTTGGCAAGACCATCGACCTGACATCTCATCACGGTTGTCACGGCAACAAGCAAACAGACCCTGCTCACGAATACGCTGGTACCTTGTCCCTCGAGTCCGTTTCCGCCAAGGAGCTCGAACCTGCACCCATTACTTCTCCCAATGAGCCCGCATATGAACTCATTGGAGGCACCTTTAAAAAGGTCTTTGGAGAGGACGTTGTGATTGCTCCTTCGGCCATGTTTGCCAATACCGATACCAAGCACTATTGGAACTTGACCAAGTCGCTATATAGGTTCTTGCCATTGTCTATGGGTGAGTCGTGTACGGGTTTGAAGGTTTGCTTGGCTCTGCGTTGTTACTCACATGTGGCTTTTTGGGGGGCATTGATCACAGGCGATGTCGAGGGATTCCACACGGTCAATGAAAGGATCAAGATTTCGGCTCACGTTACCACGATTGAATACTTTTACCATCTTTTGCAAAACACTCAAGAATGGAGGGACAGGAGAGAAGAGTAGACGAGTGGCCGGACGGTCTTTGTTTTGGGCGCGGTAGAAAGTGGTTTTTGTAATTGAAACAATATAACAGTAAAAGCAACAAACAACTTGTCGAAATGGAGTGATTCGTATAACTCTTTGATTGACATGTCCTGGCTTGCTTGAGAAGACTCTGGGGCAGAGTAAGACTAGATACGAGTACAACGTTATTGATACAATGACGGTCAGACTGTGTAGAGCCGTATTTCCAACGCATCAAGCAAGACCTTGTTCTATTTGACCATTAGAACCCCCGAACTTCTAGTCCTTTGCCAGCTGCGCCAATACGTACTGCCGGATCTCTTGCAAAATGTCTTCCTTTATCCGAGGAGGGAGGGTATCTAGAGTGGTTTTAGGATGTTCATTGAGCGAGATGAAAAACAATCAGCGACGGCTTCCAGACCAAAACTCACCAATGGCTCTATCCTGTACATTCGAGTGGAGGGATCCAAACTCTATTGTCTCTTGAGCTTTTGCGGTTTCTAGATCATTTACAGTGTGAACAACAAGAAAAGAAAACGGTTAGTCACGTAAGTCGACATGTCAGTACTGCTCAGCGTCGTACCTTTGGCGTAGTCTTTCAACCGATCAGACCAACCGACTTCACTCAACTTTGTACTGAGGCTTGCTTGTATCCTGGGAATCATTGTGTCATTGGTGTTGAGGTCAGCTCGAAGCTGTGCGAGTATTTTTCAATCGAGGAAAGAGAGGAAGAGATAGCTTAGGATGAGGCCCAGGACTTACCGACTCCATTCCCCACCACGAATCATGCGGTCTTGCAGATCTCCTTGGAGCCCTTCTAGTTGTTCCTCCGTTGGCTGAGACATGTTAAGTTGATGGCGGTACTGGGCTAGTTGTTGAAGGTAGTTTGCAATGAATAATTGGAAGCAACGCATGCATGCTTGATTGAAATGATTCGTCAGACCAAGACGTCCACTTAGTCCACTTATCCACTTCGTCCACTTTGAGACATCACACTACTTTCTACACAACGTACATTGTGCCCAACTCACTCTGCAGACCGACACCTACACACGACATCATGTCAGGACTCAACATCTTTGCCACAACATTCAATCTAGCTACCCGGGCATCGGCCTTGGACAGCAATGAAATCACACAGTGGCTGTCACATGCTGCGAGCTCCAAGCACAACGCAGACATTGTCGCCATCAGCGTTCAGGAAATGTCTCCACTACATCTATCCAGTGAGCAGACAAGACAAGTGGGGCTTTCGTATCATCTGGTAAGCTGACATTTGCAAGTATGGCACAGTGTCTGGACAGTCTCTACCCCTTGTGGACGACCTGGGAAACCGGTTCCTCGAAGCACTCAACAGTCACTCTACAGGAAATGACCAACATTCCTTTTACCTGTTGAGCGCTGATTCTTTATGTTCCATTGGACTGTGGGTCTTTCTTCGGCAAGATTCTGTCCCACGGACCAAACTGGGCACACCTGTGACGGCACGAACTGGGTTTGGGCCGGGAGGGGTGGGCAACAAGGGTGCCGTAGGGCTTCGAATCCCCATTGACCGAGGGAGCCGGGATGCAAGTCGATGGGAGACGTTTACGCAAGTATCCAGAAAAAGTTGGATCCACCGACTCATTTCGTTTTTTGGCAGCTAATAATGCTCTTGCTCTTCCCCTGACAGATTCGTGTCTGCGCATTTGGCTGCTCATGACAATGCCACTCATGTTCGAAACGCCAATTATGAGACTATCCTGACCTCTCTCATTTTCCCCTCCACGGGTGCCCTCGATATACCATACCGAATCTTTCAAACCTCGCATTGTGTATTCATGGGCGACCTCAATTACCGACTTGACGCAAGGATCTCTCAATTTGAAGATAGTCGAGCCACCGGGAACCAGCAAAAGAACCCGGGTCGATGGGGCGCCATCCTAGAGGGCGACCTCGAGTCGGATGCACCCGACTATCAAACCTTGCTCAATCAACGCAAGCAATTGGTCTCTCTGGATACGTTGGCAGCGGAACGGGCCAAGCAAAAGACCATGCTCGGTTTGAGGGAAGGATCATTGTATGCGTTTGCGCCAACGTATAAACGCAGAATCGGCCACGTCCAGGGATACGAACCCAAACGACGCCCAGGGTACACTGATCGAGTCTTGTTTGCGAGTTACGATGATGACCCTCACAGCAATGACGATGATGCCACCGACCCGGTGACCATTCACGAGGCCACGGATCGGACTCATCTTTTACAAGGCAAAGATGGTCAAGGCAGGCAAGCCATCAACCGCACCTCGAGTCTCGTCTACGCTTCTATTGCCGAAATCACCCTGTCCGACCATAAACCCGTCTACTCGCTCATTCACTTTCCCGCACCTCGACCCATCTCATCGCTCGAACCCAGTGACGGATCTTTCAACAGCAACCGGTCGGGTTCAACGCCGTTTACAACGCCCATCTTGCCATTCCCTTACCGTGTGCCTTCGGCGTACGGTGTTGCTGGATTGGCACTATACAATGGGGTGGGAAGAGCTTCGGATGTGGTCGTTGGGTATACATGGTGTGCGACGAGAGCGATCGGAATGGGCAACGAAGTCTACGGGGCCGTCGTTTGGGGAGTCGCCTTGGTCGTCTTGTTCATGTGGTGGTGCGATATTGCACCGTTTTAGGATGGTTTTGTAGCCTGAATGTGTGTACTTGTAACAAGCTGGGATATATGACATGAGCCGGCACGAGCTCAGTTTGCTTTTGGGAGCCTGACCTGGTCATATGCACAGGAAGCTAAGAGGTACAAGCTACATGAGGGGAAAGGTGACATGCATGCCTTGTGAATAAAATCCATCGACTCGAGCTCCGGGCGACGAATGTGTGGTCGCCAACGGCAACAATGCTTTGTGACCTTGCTAGTCATTCTTTTCAACCTTCCACAAGGACCTGGCCGGTGTTCCGTTACCCTTTCTCGTCACATGCACATTGCTGCTTCCCTGTGCGGCACCACCAAATCGTAATACCACACTTTCGACTGGCACCTGTGCCTTGGCGGATGCGAGTGCTGCAGGATCTCCACCTGTCCCATTGGCATTCACATTCGCCACGACTTGACCGAGGGCAGCTTTTCGTCGGGCGGCAATTAATTGTTTTGCAAACACGAACCGTGCCTGATCAGTCCCTAGCGTCGTCATACGGGCATCCTCGAGCAGGGATTTGAAGAGGTCGAATGGGAGGGTGGTAAAGGTCGAGATAAACTCTGGATGAGTCGTTATTGGACCCGGATGGGGCTTTTCGCGGATGAGGTCGGAAGCGTAAGAGTGGACCAGGTAGTGTTTTCTGTAGTGTTTTTATTGCCTGTGAGCTATCATGGAATCTTGACCATGTCACGGCCGGCTTTCGGACAACAACTCACAAGTCTTGTCTCAGTCTTGACAGTACGTCTTTGCTTGTGATGGTTCCGAGTTCACTCGACTCTGTGTTCACTCGGACGTCCCCATTCGATGGCGTTGCATCACCGTTGCCATTGCTTGTACTTTGAATTCCCATGGCACTCGCAAGACTTCCATTAATGTACTGTCCAAGCCCCCCAAGAGCGAGTGCACCCTCCTTTTGCGTAGATCCCAAAGCCGTCGTGGGTGCTTCCATGTTGGTATCGTGTTCTCGCTGCTCGAGCCACGAAACCCATTCTTGAATGGTGTCGACGCCAAATGATCGCTTGCACATGTCGTAGGCTATCGTCGACAGGTCTGGGAGCATCAAGAGGATTGAAAGTGCCAGTACGGATTTGACATTGTCTGGCGTGACAAGTTGAACAGCATAAGGCGAGTAGAGGTAGCCCAAAACAATGGCCACTGTCTATCATTACGCAAGACAAGTAAGAGATGTGACATTTTGGTGGTCGAATGATCCAAGCACTGATTAACACACCTGATCCGTTACTGCATTGTCATTCAAGGGGATCTGTATAGGCTCTTGCGGAGCAGCCACATCCATCAAGCTCTTGAGGTATGGCGACCGTGCGAGGACGACTCTGTGTAATGCTAAACACTTGTCTCGGACCTGGACGTTGATGTCAGAGTATTCACCTTGTTGAAACCCTGTCTGCCAGAGGGAACCGCAAATGTTCATGGCTAGGGTTTCGGGGGACGGGAGTTGAGAAACCATGGCGAGAAACGTCTGACACTATCAAGTGGTGTCAATGGGGTCAAAGTTGAATGAATGCTGGCTATATGCTGATGTGATGGTCAAAGTTGTCATTCGTCATGGAATCAAGGGTAATAACCTGCAGCAAGTTGAGGAACGGTGCGCTCTGACAATGGAATTTTGCGATTTAGCAGCGAAAAAAGCCGCAATTTTGGAACTTTGAGGGAGAAAAAGTGGGGCTTCTTCCAAAACGCATGAGATACTGGTGTTTTTTTGACATTGGGGTATGCATTCTGAACATTGATATGCTTCTGAAAATACGCGATTTTGCAGGGTCTGCCCGTGCGACTTTTCCAATTCAATGCAACAGAGGCCCACTGCAACCACTACCATTCAGTGCAATCACCTCATCCTATCCATCCACCTCACACACACAAAACCACGCATCAAGACCTTTCAGGATGCACGCAAGGTCAGTCGTTCGTGCGTGGGGTCTCGTGGCACCTCGGGCAGGACCCTCAACAGCGTTTGCTCGGACACTTTCTTCGTCTGCTGGGACATACAATGCACCCATGAACGCAATGGGCAAGGTTCTCGACCAGATTGCTGTAGACAAGAGCTCGTCGTTGACTCGTGCAGAGCCACCCAAGACGCCTGCTGACGCTGCTGCCGTTGAGGGGAGACCGACAACGCCCAACCAGGATGCCAACACCACGGCCGGAACAGCAGAATCAGAGACTGCTGGCGTCAAGACCGGTTTGCCGCGTAGAGGTCGAGTAGGCACGCCAGGCTATGCACCGGATGTCCGGCCACCTGTTGTGGATCCTGTCATTGACTTGTTCATCAACATGATCATGTTGCATGGAAAGAAGAGTCAGGCTCGAAAGGAGATGAGTAACATTTTAGAAAACATGTGAGTGACTGGTCTTGCTCATTCACGCTTGACCAGTGTCTTTCATGCTGATAATATTGTATTCCCTTTGCAACTTTGTTCCTTTCGTGGCAACCCTCTCATGTGGAAATCCGTTGTGCACAGCCGGCTCACTACGATGCAAGATCCTATCCCGATATTGAAACAAGCCGTCACTATGGCCTCACCTTCCATTCGCCTCATGATGCATAAACACTCAAACAAGTCTACCCCTATTCCGGTCGCTCTCGATGCACGTCAACGAACCCACGGCGGAATCAGGTCGATCTTGAAAGCGACCGCCAAAAGCCGAAAGAACCCGGCTCCGAGACATCAAATCATTGCAAAGGAAATAATGGAAATCATTGCCGGGAGGAGCGCCGCTTTGCAAGCCAAGGAGCAGTTGCACAAGGCTGGTGCCGTTGCCAGGTCCAACATGGTACTGCTGTAGGCGCAAAAGGCGTTAATTTGCTTAGACATGTGGAATTTAGTGGGCGCGCATGTTATGACAATGGCATTCTTCCTGATGGCAACCAGTGATACCATGTAACATTCCACAGAGCATGCCCAGGCGTCGACTGTATCTATCATCGAGTCGCACATGTCTACCTTGCTCTCAGAGTCAAGAGTCTTCAGACTGCCATTATACCGTGGATGTATCCAGTTGAGTGCTAAAGCCACGGTATGTCACATGATCTTTGACAAAGTAAACAATCAATAACCTCCACTTTTTGACAAGAAATTTCCAAAGTAGCCTGCATTTAATGCATATCAACCTCGGCCATCGATTCAAGGCAAGCCATGGATTCTGAATCCATATTCGAAGATGGCTTGTTATCCTTGTTCGATCATTATCCGGTAGCCCTATCCACTGCGGGTCCATCTGACCCTTTTCTCTACCGTCCGGCTCCTATACCTACGGCTCGTCGAGGCTCGTTGGTGAATTCCCACCATGACAACCAGCCGCACCATCCGTCGCACGACTGGTCCGACCTACAACTCTCCATTTACCTTCCCGTTGCACCTTCGGCCCTGCATACGACACTCCAGCTGACCCATCTTTGGCTGAGCTCTGTCCTCATGGCCGACCTCGTGCTCTCACCTTTGGCAACTGGACCCCGGATAGACGTTGCAGGGAAACGGGTCTGCGAACTGGGCGCTGGAGCTGGTCTACCAAGTATCGCTGCCATTCTTGGGGGAGCGAAGCAAGTCGTCGTAACGGATTACGCTGTTCCCGAGACTACAACAGTATCAACAGCCGTTCGCGAGCAAGGGCAACGAGCGGATCCCGAAAATGTCTTGGGCGTCCTTCGGGACAATGTAGCACGGGGAGCTGCTGAACATGAACAACGTTCCAAGGTGGACCCACAACAATTTCAGGAACCAGTCGTATGGTCTGTCGTTGGCCATATATGGGGACAAGACGTTCTACCCCTCATCTCGGCAGCATCCATGTCGCGCGATACGTCTACCACCTCTCCAAGTACGAGCAGCGGTTTATTCGATACTCTCCTCCTCGCCGACCTGCTCTGGTCCACATCGGGCCATACAGACTTGATTACGTCCATCCTCGGGCTCCTCCTCCCTCACACGGGCGTCGCGCATACCATTGCTGGACTCCATCAGGGTCGGGGTCCGACAGAACGGTTCCAACGATTGTGGCTCAAGACGGCGCCGGGCGGTTGGGTCAAAGAGGTTGGCGAGTTTAGGTACGGCAAGGACGGGTGGGAACGGTATGAGCGGGGTCCTACGGTCGGTGATGGGGGGTTCGAAGAGGAAAGAGGTGTAGTCGTTTGGTTCGAGATTGGATGGGGTCCGCAACGGTGATGCCAGAGAGTGGATTATCCACTGATTAGATGCGTTGAGCTGTTTTGAGACCATGTTGTATCGCTTGCCATATTGTATGCAAAAGAAAGTCCATAATACATGTGTATTGATACAGTGATGCTGTTCCGACCCGGCTCATCTTGTCAAGACATCTACGCCATTCTCAGTGACCAGCACCTGATGCTCAAACTGCGCTGATCTCGCTCCCGACTGTCATACAAAACCAAGTGCAATGAGACTAGGTGGGAATAATATCCTTCGAATATCAGAGACCACTTACTTCGGTCACAAACGTCCACGCATCATCCCAGACTCTACCTCGACCATTGGATCCCTGAACCAAAGCGGGCTCAATCGTGAAACAGTGGCCCGGTACCATGGTCCCCGGATCTTGGTTACGATGATGAATGATCCATGGGGCAGTGTGGAACCGCTGGCCTATACCATGTCTGAGCTCGCAGTGAAGAAAATGGGTTTGAGCACGGACGACGAGAGCGGAGAGTCAGGTCTCGCTGCTCACCCTGTGACGGACTGGTTGATGGAGAACCCATGTTTTTGTGCGAATTCACTGCCACCGGGGAATAAGAGGTCGTTGAACATTTGTCAAACTTTGCCCACACACTTTTTGACTATACACTCACTCAATCGCCCGTCCAATCTCTTTAAAGGGCACACCAGGCCCGCACACACTGATCCCCCGCTCCAACGCTTCGTTGGCACATTCAGTCAATTCTCGACCGGCGTTATCGACCGCGGGGAGGAGGAATGTCTTTGAAGTATCGCCATGCATTTTGATGGGTCTTGCATGAGGTGAAGCAGACTTGGGCGGTTTGAGCGATGTGTAGACAGTCACGTCAACGTTGACGAGGTCTGACGGGTCGAGCGGTCGGCTGTAAGGAGATGTCATGACTTGGAATGAGCCTCGTATTCGAAAAAACTTGGCATACGGGAGGGTAGAGCATTTACTCGTCGGGGATTCCATCTGTTGCGTGCATGAAAAGCAACGACGTCAATTCTTGAATCTTGATATCATCAGAAGACCCCAATAAAGCCCAGCAACCTACGACAAATCACGTTATTCACACTCGTACACACGCTCTTGGGGAACCCTTGATATCCGAGCGGAGATGGATAAGCATGAGAAGACATGACAAGGGCATGCAATGCTCGGTCGAGATCTGCCGTCGTCATACCAGGCTGATATCGGCGGCATCACGGACACAACAAGAGCGGCTAGGTCAGGGTAGATGTGCTTTGCATTTCGATGAAAAGGGAAAACTCACCTCGATCATCTCGCCAGCCCTTTTGAGTACATCCCTCGCCAGACCCGCAGCGTACCTGACCGTCTCTTCCTCTAATCCCCCCAGCTCAATGACCTGTTTGGGTTTCATTTCCAGAGCCACTTGACCATCGACATGGTTCTGCACATCTCCCTTCCATCCTTCATCATCATCATGCTCGTCGTCCACCCACAAGGTTTCCGAATCCGACTTCCGGGTCCAGAAATTCACAGGGACGTATGATGGTTTGGGGATAAACGGTGGCACCGGGTACGGTCGCTGGTACCCATTGCTGAGGGTTGTGCTGGCCTCTGGACTCGTTTGGGCGTCGCTTGATGATGGGGTACTGATATTGATGCTCCGGCTGCTGGGTGTGAGAACGGCGTACCGACCAAACTTGGCCGTCGCTGCTGCTTGAGCTTTCAACACCACATGGTTGACTCGCATTGAGGTATCAGGCCAAAGACTTGTACTCTAGACGTTTGAGCAACGTGATCCAAGTCAATGAGAGCAGTCAAATGTTTTGTATGCAGTAAAAGCAGAAATGGAAAGTGTCTCAACATTCGCCATCCGCGAGCCCGTACGTCCGCTTTATTTCAGTAAGCAAGGGACATACTCGAGTACATGCATCTGCCGACAATGCAGAAACACTACAGCAGCCATATTCAAAAGGCCAAGACACATGTGATCAGGAGACAAACACACTGGTAGACATTACAACCTGGGAAATTGAAAACAGCGAGGGTTTTCGGTGCTTCACAAAAAAATGCACTACAAAGGAGCTGGGGAAGAAAGAGACGCTGAACCATCTTGACGGGGAAATGGAGAAAAACGGGCTACAAGGGGAGGTTGAGAACTCCAGACCGAGACGTGGGAGCTCGGACGATACCAAGAGGTCATCCAGAAGATCAGACAACTTGATAAGTTTTTTTTGTGCTTTGGTGGCCGTGGTCACATCGTCTCGATATAGCCGGATCAATGGTTGCCTACGATTCGGCTCCAAAAGGACGACTGGGTTGATTGAGCATTTTGTGCGGTATTCGCTCTCGTCGTGCTGCGATGCAAAAGAAGGATGGCATGTTAGAAAAGGAACTTTGCGCATTGAATATCGGATACTCGGATGCTCACTCTTCAAACGCTTGAGAGATGATCTCGGCAGGAAGGTCCGTGGGGACACCCTCTGCGTACCGATAGGGGTCCAATGGAGCGTAGCCGGGAGGCGGTACATCACTCGTCGAAGCGTATGCTGCATGACCGTCACCGCCACCGTGGGTTGCCCCCGGCATGACACCCTGAACCAATGCATTCAAACGAGCTTGCAACCCATCTTGACCGTTAGATGCCAACTGAGCCGCTCGTCTTGCCTGTCGTCTCTGTCTCCGCCTCTCTCGTCGAGCTTGACGGTCTGCTTCAGATTCGGATGTTTGGTCATGTAGAGCGATAGCCTGTTGGTCATTTCCGTGATCTTGAGGGTCACTTTGCCAGTGGTTTCGACCGACACGACCGCCAAAGAATTCGGCAGATGAAGAGTGACGGTGCAACGATCTCAATGAAATGTCTAGTTGATTTGGGGTCGGTGGGTTATCGGGCATAAGAGGTGATTCTTCTTGTATGCCTTGACCGTCATCGTCACCTCCTTCTTCGCCTGCGGAAACCGTATCGTCTGTGGATGTCGATGTCGTGGTTCCCGTAGTGACACTCGTGTCATCCGCGTCCTCATCTTCTTCATTCACAACTTGCGTATCGTGATAGGGTGACCCAACACGTCCTTGTTCGAGGAGATTCGCATCAGGGAAATTTCGATTCAGTCCACTGTCCCCAACTTGTCGGTCTGTGGGCGAGTGATACCTGGGTGTTCTGGTGTGAGGGCTACCATGAGTGCCACTGCCACCACCGACTGTCAATCGTTGAGTTGACCCATTGGACGGGCTCGATCGATCATGACTTGAGCTTGCTCCACCGCCTCTGATGGGCAGGGATCCCAGGCGAAGAGGGGAGGGGACAACGGGCTGCGATGCACCTCGTCTGTGCCCTTGTTGCCAACCCGATCCGGGAATGGGTCGACCTGCCGAGGAGGACACACCGTGACTATTCCGTCGACCTGAAGATGCCGTGGACGCTTCGGCTGGTGATTGATTCTCACTAATGAGTCGTCGTGCAGCACTCAGAACCCCTGCCATGCTCTCTGGTGTCAAGTTGTTGGCTCCTGGAGTTCCGTAGCCTGCGTCCAGTAGAATGCTGCCGCGCTCACTTCCATATGCAGGTGGAGGGGCGAGAGTCCCCATCATTGGGGCCAACCCCCACTTTTTGACGTTTGCTTCAATAAAGACGAAGCCAGCTTGGCCGAGATTGATGTGGACAGTTGCAGCCCCGTTGGCTCCAACAGCCGGGAACATGTTGAGACCGGATAGGCCGGTATAGCAATCTTCGAGTTTTTTGCCGTTTCGAGTAAAGAATACAGTTCCGTTTCGTGGTCGGTAACCGACACCCAACACATCACCCTCTGCAAGCGGGGGACCGTACGAGGATGCAGTAAATGGGAAATTGTGGCATCTGAAGCCATCAGTGGAACAATAGCCGACGGAGACCTTGGCATGTCCAGGCATTCTGAAACTGGGAAAGGGTTTGGTGGCAAGGCCAATGACGACGTCGGTGCCAGGTGGTTTCTCGTACATTTTCGCTTCCCAGTAATAGACCTCGTTGAGCTTGGGTACGGGTAGGTTGGCCAAAACGGTGTTCCCTCCGCCTTCCCGTTGAGCCATCCCGGGTCCATCTGACAAGAAGGTTATTTCCGTTCGAGATTCGACATAGAGAGACGGATTGGATTCGTAGTCGGGTTCAAAACACCATGCAGCCACACCTTTTTCCTGGATAGACAAGAATTGTGAGAGCGTGATATCCGTGGCTACCGAAGAAGGGGGATACTGTTGTTGCCAATCTGTAAGGCAGGTGTGAGACCTGTCAGCCTGGAAGGACTAGTACGACCACCATCCAACGGAGGTCTGACTTGCCTTTGGCCCGCCTATAACCCTCACGTTCATCCTCGGACGCTTCCTCGAGCCAACGTGACTCGACACCGGCCAGCCCTCCCTCTCCCATGACACCATCATTGCGGACAATGTCCAGCGGTCCAGATTGGTCTTCGAGTCTGTCCAAGCGATAAAGACCGGATCATGCACAAAAGGTGGTCAGCAACACTCTTATTCTCCTTTTCACTACCTCATGTACCCACCTGACTCGCGCTCTACGCTTGATGATGACCAAGGCAATCAAAAACGAGACGAGGACAAACAAAAGAGTGCTGAGAACGATGAGAATGGGTAGCAGAATGTAAAGAAAGGAGGCCTCTTGACTAAGCCGACGACTGGCGATGGCGACTCCCATGTCCTGTCCTCCCTCCATCATACCTCCTCGTCCACCTGGATTATACATCGGATGTTGATGTAGCGAGGCCATTGTTCAAGATACGTGGTGTAAGAGTGTAAAGTATGCTTGCGTGGTGTATTAGGCTGCGGCGTGGACTCGATGCCTGGCGTGACCAGGCAAGATGCTCCGCTGCGACCTTCCACTCGTCAGTTATACCTGGCGTTTCAGGTATCCGACCCCCCGGCGGCGTTGGATTTTTGACTAGTCCTGGTATCGATTCGGGTCTTGATGCTTGATACAGTCTGCTGCTATTAATACTAGTCGACCCAAAAAAGAGTCCGGGTGAATGCTAGTAAAAGGTTACTGGACTTGTGCAATGGACCAGTCGCCTCGGCAACCACGCTATCAGCTAGATTTAACGCGGATTTAAGATAGCCTCAGACTTAAGATCTCTTAAATCTGGCTCACGCGTTGGAGCCAATCGAGTCGTCTTTATTCTCTCTGATGCTGTCAATAAGCCCCTTTTTGGGAATCAAGGGAGAGCAACGACTAGACAGACACTTCCACAAACCATCAACACCATGTCTCTCCGATCAGCATTGCCTGCATTCAAGTCTGCCTGGTCAGCACCGGCATCGTCCCGTTCAGCTCGTTCGTTTGCGACCACTAGCATTCGAAAGAGCGACAGTCTTTTTGTGGTGAGTTCTTTGTATGGGCAACGATGGGTTTGTTCTCCATCTCATCGCATGCACAATCTTTCTTGACAGCACCGAGACACCGACTACAACAACGCCGATATCCCATTCAAGTTCGATGACGAGTACCGCAAAAAGGTTGACACCATCATCGCTCGATACCCACCTCAATACAAAAAGGCGGCAGTCATTCCCGTGCTCGATCTCGGTCAGAGGCAGAACGGATGGACTTCATTGTCGGTCATGAACCACGTTGCCGAGGTTTTGGAGATGCCTCGGTGAGTCCGATCTGGTACACATGATCACCATGATCTCACAGCTAACCTCGGCCACAACGATCACAGAATGCGAGTATACGAAGTAGCCACTTTTTACACAATGTTCAACCGAGAACCAGTTGGCAAGCACCTTATCTCATTCTGCGGCACAACACCGTGTCAGCTCGGTGGTGTCGGTGCCAAAAAGATTTGGGACGCCATTTCAGGTCATTTGGGCGGTCTCAAGAATGGTCAAACGACAAAGGACGGCAAGTTTACCTTGATCGAAGTCGAATGCTTGGGTGCCTGTTCGAATGCGCCCATGATTCAAATCAACGATGATTACTACGAAGACTTGACCCCTGAATCGACCATCAAGGTTCTGGATGCTCTTGCCAAGGGTGAAAAGCCAAAGCCTGGTCCTCAGAGTAAACGAATGACGAGTGAAAATGCTGACGGATTGACCACGTGAGTGCTGTTGGTGTCATTATATCGCACAACCATCCACAAACTTATCTTTTCTGGCCCAACAGATTGACCACCGAGCCTTATGGCCCTGGAGCATACTGCCAACCAGAATTCCAGTAATTCATTTCGCAAAACGGATTGCCAAACGTGTATAGCTCGAAAATGAATGCATGAATGTATTTACTACCTAGGTGACTGTGACTAGTGCACTCGATTCGACGGCATGTGTTTCCCACAACACAGAGACCAGGGTCTCAGACATTGGCCAAGGCCTCTTCATCCCCACTCTTGCCCTCGTCTGTGTCACCATCGTCTTGCACACCATCTGCACCCTCTTCCTCACCTTCCACACTCCCCCTCTCCTCCCACGCCCGCTTGTGACCTCGCCTAGCCGCATTTCTTCCCTCGGTCTTGAATTTACGCTTGGGAATCACCGTCTCAAACGCCGCCCGCCAGTCATGGACTTCATTGTACTTTACCATGATGTCAAACACTTGGTTCACCGTCAATACTTTACGTGTAGGCATTTCCGAGATGAAGGTTCCGATCGGAAGACGTGCCGTTTTGATATTAAGCTTGTCTGCCTTGTTTTTGCAGAGATTCTGTGTGCGTGCAATTGGCCCAATTCAACTTGCCGAATCGGTTGAGATTTATATTCACGCTTGCTCACCTTGTACCGATTCTTGTCCACAATCCCACCGACGATATACGTCTGGTCCTCCCTCAACGTCTCCAACTCGTAATCCGAATCCGCCGTCAAGTAGACGTACTCTTGGCCGGGGAATGGATTCACCACGGTGGCATTTGTGTTTTCATCGTCAGCAGCACCGCCGGACCCTGCCAAACGCCCGACATCTTCGTCCCTCCATTCCGACCTCGACCAGACCTTGTAATGCCCCTGCATGACCGTCTCCATTCGTTGTTTGAGTTGACCCGAGAACCCAGAATAGACGATTTTGAGAAACGGTTTCGTCGTTAATCGGTTTGCAGAGTGACAGTAGCCTAGCTGAGACGCCATGGATTTGATTTCCTGGGTGGGGAATCGAGCTTGAGCATTGGAACAAGCATTCGAGACGGATTGTTGTGAACAAGAAGAAAAAAGACTCACAGCTTCCGTCATGAGCTCATCGAAACCCAAATCAATGACAATTCCCCCTTTCCAGGCCTCCTCGTCCTTGACTTTCCCACCCTTTTGCTTGGCTCGCAACTTTTCATTCCGTTCTTTACGTTTCAACTCGTACGCTTCCACCTGTTCAGGCGTCATTTGACCAGACTCAAATTCAGCCTTTTGAGCTGCTTTTCGAGCCTTTGCTTTTTCCTTTTCATACGCTCTCCGGCTCGATTTTTCAGCTTCGATTCGAGCTTGTTTGGCAGCTTTTTTTATGGCGTTTTTGGACAATGGTGCAGGTGTCGTCGAGTCGTCTGCGTTCATCTCGACAGCCTTCTGGGTTGAAGACGATGCTGCAGCTGGTGTTGGATCATGGTGAACGTGTTCAGGTTCGAGATTGGATCGTAAAAAGGCAGGTAATCGTGACCTCCAGTCGTCCTGTTCAGGAGTCTGTTGGTCCTGTGCTAGCTGGTCATTCATGGCTTCTTCTTCTTCGTCAACGTTGACCCTGTTCATTGGTTCGACAGACATGCTTCACAGATGCTACGCAATGGCTGTATTGAAAGATGGTTTCGAGGAGGGTGAAAGAGTTGATTCTAAATGTACATCCAGCAGTACTACTCATAAGCTAGTCTGTTGAAACCTCTACCCGCTTCAACTTTTCTATTCGTCAACAAGGCGATACTCATGTAATTTATTACTTGCACTAGCATAGACGAAACTGCATCGAGAAAGCTATCTCATCACCACACCTTGCAACATTCTGAAAAGTCTTACCCCCCGAACATGTCTTTTGGACGACCATCTGGGATCTCAGACATTGTCAAGCTCGCACCGCCCCAACGAGGATCATTCCCTCTAGACCATGACGGCAAGTCCCCTCAAAAGACTCTACTCGGAAAAAAAAAAACACTGACATGTTTGACTATTCACAGGCGAGTGCAGCGCCGTGATGAAGCAATTCATGAAGTGCCTCAAGGAAAACGGACACGAAGCAGGGAAATGCCGAGCATTGTCAAAAGACTATCTGGAATGTAGGATGAACAAGTGAGTACTTGGAGTCGGATTGCCTCTGAGCGTCTCATTCTTGACTGAATGAATGAGCTCACCCCACGTTGAAACTCTCTACGATGCAGCAATCTGATGGAAAAGGACGATTTTAATAACCTCGGGTTGGGAGACTTGGTCAACAAGCAAGCGGCAGGAGCTGGTCGCGGTGGTGGTGGTTCAGCAGCGGAAACTGCAACAAGGCCGACAAACGAGTCAAGCTCATCGTCGAGATGATGACAGCATAAATCAGGCAATGCACTTGTCCATTGCTTTTGTATAATGACACCACCCGTTGTATCTAGACACACACACCTCATATGGCATCGAGATCAGCGTCACACTGACAAGGATGGCGAATGGCAACCAGAAGAAAAAAGGGATAACTTGGCTACATAAAGGAAACAATTACAATCGTGGCACCTATGGACACCATCACTCCCGAACCACAGAGCCGTTGACTCCGCTGGTTCCGTTCATGACTCGCTCTTCTTGATCGTCTTCCACCTCGGCATATACCCCAGGCCCATCTTCAGCGTCTTGCAACAAACCCGTTTCTTCATTGACCTCGTCGGGAGCCAACCGTCCCGATCTTGTACGTCGATGTCGGCGATGCTTGTGTTTGCGTGGTTTACCACCTGCCCATTCTTTTCCAGCCTCTGTTGAACATGGCGATGCAATGAGTCGGGCATGATCCCCCTTTTTTGTTGAGGTTGTGATGCACCGAAGCCACTTACGAGCAGCCAACCCCACCACCGTCAAACCAACAACGTTGACAATACTAATCAACGCCGAAGCAATTGCCAAGTCGGCAGCAGTGTCCAAATGGCTTCCCCTCCCGAACCGGGAATCCGTCCGGTAGACGTGCAAAATGATGGCAATGGAGATGATTTGGAGGATCGAGTGGATACTTGTGAGGCCAGAGACGATTTTCCAGCCGCCTTTTCGGCGTTGAGCTCGAGTCTTTTTGGAGCCTGGGTAGAGAGCGACTAGTATCAGCTTGAATGAGCAATCTCTTTGAGCCAAAGTGCCCGATACTCGCCTACTCCAATCGTGATCAACAGTAGCGTGACCAGGGAGACGAGACAGGGAAAGAGCGAAAGCTGGGCAGCATAGCCTGCAGTAGCCCATAAAATGCCTGATGAACGGTGTTACATGTCAGAAATTCAAAGCAACCAATGGAGAAAACGGATGTTTGCCACCAACAAAATCTTTGTCCAAACGACCGACACTCGGATCTGAAAGATGAATGGGTGAGTTTACCCATTCGCCATTTGATCTTCAAGCCAACTCACTCATAGGGGAACCTCTGGCACGTCCAACCGTCGCCCTCACCTATAGGCAGGTCACCCGGATGAGGCCGAGTGGCATGCAAGTTGGAGCGCACATAATACTCTTGAAGCCGAGTAATGTTTTGCGGGATCGACATGTCATCTCTATCGGCTCGTTCGAGGATAGCCAATGATTCATCGGGGATCCTCCGAGTACACCGTCGGTACAAACCGTACCTAAAACCAAGTCAATGTTGATGAGTGGCCCGTCAAACAGGGAGATGGATCTGTACAGCTACTGCTCGACTTACTTGACTTCATAGTGTAACGGCCCAGGCTGAGGCTGAATGACATGGATCAAACTTGGAAGAAAAATGGAAAATAGAGTAAAGGTTGATGCTGTGAGCACTGCAATGGCACAAGGTTTAACATGTCAGTTCTCGGCGAGACGAGCATGACCCTCTCAGCCACCACTCTTGACTCACGTAGCACCAACGCAATGGGAAACGGAGCCTTTCTCACTAATATCAACCAATCCGATGAAAACGGGTCTATCAGTTGGTGAACAAGATTCTGAAAAGATGCAAGCCAAGCTTACTCGTGCTTGAATAGAGTCCAACTGCAATGAATGACCTGCTGTGTAGGTTGCTGCTCCAAACGTTGTCACTTGTAATGCTCATAATGCTCATATGCTCAATGACACCATGCACCATGACGACATACTCTGATGATAATGGCACGGTATGAGACCTCCTAGCTTGTCTCTTATCAATGCCACGTCATGACACCCAAATCATCATACAATAACTTGATAACCACCTTTTGAACGAAATTCAGGTCGTTTCAGTCCTTACGGCTGGTTGCTGGGAATCGCGAGTCAGAGCATCTCACTGCAAAGCGTCTACTCGTAGTCATAGTGCATGTCATTCCGCTGGTTACACAGACTCGCTCCTCATCACTTCAAGTCTGCTGTTGCCTATTGGCCACCCGTAGTTCGCCAGTCAATTTCGACTCATTTCATACACACGTCTCCGTTCCAATCATCGAGGAATTTCAACATGTCGGCTCCAGCTGCAAACCCCGAAAACCTTCACAAGGACCCTGTGACCGGGGAGATGATCTCCAAGTCGTATGTGTGCTTTCTATATTCCACCGTCGATAGCTGTGTCGCGTTGTACTGATGCTCATCACGACTCATGTGCATGCTCTTACTTGACAGTGAGCTCAAGAAGCGACTCAAGCTTAGGGAAAAGGAGGCTGCCAAAGCTGAAAAGGCCAAGAACAAGCCTGCTGAAGCTACTCAGCAAAAAAAGGAGAAAAAGGAAGAGGATGAAGAGGAGCTCGACCCTCACCAATACTTTGCGCTTCGAACCAAGCGAATTCTTGCCCTTCGACAGTCTCAAAACCCTGACCCTTACCCTCACAAGTTCCAACTCACCGACGAAACGCTTTGTATTCCCAAGTACATTGAAAAGTGGGGTGCTGAGGGTGTTGTCGGCAAGGGAGAGCGACTCGAAAAGGAAACGATCAAGATCGCCGGTCGACTGGGTAACATGAGAAGCTCCGGTCAGAACCTCCACTTTTACGACCTTCACGGAGACGGCGAAAAGGTTCAGATCTTGGCTCAATTGCAGTACGCTGACAACGAAGACGACTTTCGTCAGATTCACGCCATGCTTGGCCGAGGTGATATCGTAGGCGTTGAAGGATCCCCCTCTCGTTCTCAAAAGGGAGAGCTCTCCATCTCACCTTCCAAGATCACGCTCTTGTCCCCCTGTCTTCACATGCTTCCCAAGATCACCGATGGTGGTCTCACAGATACCGAAATCAGGTACAGGAAGCGACACGTCGACTTGATCATGCACGACGATGTCAGAAAGACATTTATCACCCGAAGCAAGGTCATCAAGTCGGTTCGAGAGTACCTTGACGCCAAAGACTTTATGGAGGTCGAGACACCCATGATGAACATGATTGCAGGAGGAGCTACTGCCAAGCCATTCGTCACGCATCACAATGACCTCAAGCTCGACTTGTTTATGCGTATCGCCCCCGAGTTGTACCTCAAGCAACTCGTGGTCGGAGGCCTCGACCGAGTATACGAAATCGGTCGAGTTTTCAGAAACGAAGGTATCGACATGACCCACAACCCCGAATTCTCTATTTGTGAATTCTACATGGCCTATGCCGACATGTACAACCTCATGGACATGACCGAGGAGATGATTACTGGAATCGTGGAAAAGGTGACTGGAGGTACAAAGGTCACTTTCCATCCCGAAGGAAAGGGTGAGGGCAAGAAGGCGTACACTTTGGACTTTACGAGGCCATGGAAGAGGTACGACATGATTGAAGAGCTCGAGAAGCAACTCAACGTCAAGTTCCCTCCCGGCGAGACTCTCCACACTGCCGAAGCCAACCAATTCCTGCGAGACTTGTGTGCTCAACACAATGTCGAATGCTCCGAGCCTCGAACCAATGCTCGATTGCTTGACAAGCTCGTTGGCGAGTACATTGAGAACCAATGTGTCAACCCGTCATTCATTGTTGGACACCCTCAAGTCATGTCTCCTCTTGCCAAGCGACACCGATCTCGACCTGGTTTGTGTGAACGATTCGAGGCGTTCTTGGCGACCAAGGAGATTTGCAATGCCTACACCGAGTTGAACGATCCATTTGACCAGAGGGAACGATTCGAGGAACAGACCAGGCAAAAGGATGCCGGTGATGATGAGGCTCAGGGTGTTGATGAGACCTTTATGAACGCGTAAGTGATTCCTTTTATCTGCTCTGCAAGCCCTTTTCAGTCATTGAAGTCAAACACATCATGACACACAGTCTCGAGTACGGTCTTCCTCCTACTGGAGGATTCGGTCTTGGAATCGACCGTTTGGTCATGTTCTTGACCGATTCCGCCAACATCAAGGAAGTCTTGCTTTTCCCCGCCATGAAGCCCGTCAACACCATTGCCCAAGGTATGTAGCCCTCCCGGCCGAACCTAGTAGTGCATTTGGCCCTCTTGTGTATCCCGTCTAACCCCCTTTATCTCAAACTGATAGGGCCCACTGAGCAAGCTGCGCCTGAAAAGGGTGCTCCCGGACCTACCGAGATCTTTGACAAGGAAGCTGTTGACAAGCGAGTCGATGAGCAGAACCAGGTTGCTTAGATCAGACATCAAGATCGGATCAGACGATAAGACCATCCCACAAGGCATTGTTGGACGCATAGCACGTTTTTGGCAGGGTGTACTCGAGTACCTAGGGCTGTATGCATGCGCTTTAATGCGCGAGTGCCTGATTCACATTCATATCTCTCTCTCGTACATTCATCGCCAAAGTCTTTTGCCATTCACTGCCACCAGTCACTCTTTTGTTGATAAAGTTGATGACACAGCGTGATAACGATTTTTCTTTTCACGAGTTTGTCCCGTTTCTTGCGGTCACATGAATGGATGCTGATGCGCTCACCGTGCCCATCCTGGTTGCTGTGCCCACCTGCCCAGCTGTCCCCGGTCCAACACCACCACCACTACTACTATCGACGCCATTGGATGCTTACATGCTTGCATCAGATGCATCAGATGCACAACGACTGGTTCGATGGCGACATTTGCGACTTGATACCGCCTCACATGATCTCCTCCCCTCGAAATCCCTCGCCGGTGTGTGTAGTAGGCGAATGGTGGGCCAGGGTATGTGTCTTGTTTGCAAGGGGTACATCACCGTGCTTGGCGGAAACGCCCCCATTCTGTTCACCCTTCACTACTCTCCCTCTCTCTCCCTCTCCCGTTTGGTCATGAGGCACATCTACTTATTACTCGTTCGACATGAAATCACCCGTCTTTTACTTTTGACCGAGGAGATCACGCTCCCGTGCGCGCTTCCCGCCTGCCTTGCCGTGGATTCCCGGGGGGTCGTCAGCCGCGTGACCGCCGTACTAGCTACAGTAGTCTAGCCCGCGCGACTGCCCGCTTTTCAACTGAATACGCGGCTAATCGTCGCCTGGCTAAGATAGAGTATAGGAGTAGCGGGAATGTCTTTTTTGTTTCTGTCTCAAACTTTCCGTAACCAGTCACATTTCTTTTCTTTCCCAGTAGTACCATGTCCTTTTGCATCCACTTTCCGTTTTCTTTGCCTCGTCACGCCCAACCGTGAAATGTACAATCGTCACCGCGGAACATCCCGCACGGATCGGAAGATTTCTGGTTTTTTTCTCTTCTATGGCATGTTGCCACCCTTTGCCACCCCCCTTTTCGCACAAAGAGAGGCGAGTACAAGGAAATGCAAGGGAATCCAAGGAACAACCAGACAAGAATCTATTTGAGCCGATGAGACCGCGCACCCTCCCTCCCCTCCCTCCCCCTGAGTCAGACTGAGACAGAGAGATGGAAGAACGGGACGAACAAACGTTGCAAAAAGTCGTCGTACGTCGTGGTGGTTTCGCATTCGAATCCAATATCCTATCATCCTATCCAATATTCTAAACATGGCTGCACGGAAAGGCCTACAAAGGTGTGTGGCCCATTCTCTCTGCAATAATCTATTCGGAATACGAATGCGCGCAGAGATGAAAGTCGTGCCGTTGCAGTTGCCGGGCCCTCCTTTCCGAGGGACTCGAAGGAGAGAAAGGGGGAGTGTTGCAAACACCTATTGCTGGGCCGCAGTTTGACAGAGCAAGTTGTGTTTCCGGGGACAGAGTGTTTTGGCAAATATAGCATAATAAAGTCAAGACACGTATGGACAGTGAACGATTCGAGTCAACAAAAACCCAAGGGGCGGAGACGACGAGACTAGACGACCTAATAAGCCGGCCAGAATAAGGATACGTCAGGATGAGACAAGACGAATGTCTACTATTCCCATCCTCAGAATAATCTGACATTGACAACGTTGTTCGACCCCTGCTGTCTCCTAGCGATTATCTACCCCTCGACTCTTTCGAGTATTCAATTCGTACGGGGCCGCAAGGTGGCGTGATACGCGGCTGCGGGGGTGGCGGCTTGCGGGTAGAAGGATATGTGTTAACGAGATATCAATATCAACCGGGCAACGTACAGCCGCTGTATGCGCTGCTCTTTTTATCTGAGCTGTTCTTTTTGTATCTGCTGCATGCGTCGCGTCTCATATACATTCCGCCCATTCGTTTCATACGTTTCACCCATCCATATGGCTGGTTCAACGCACGACGAGGACTTCATGAATGCCCTTTGCAGCTTTGCTGCTCGTTTTCTCCCCGTCTTATTAGCTTCCCGGCTCTCCCGAAGGATTCATTTATCTATGCACATGTCACCGGCAGACACTTGAAATCCTGCTACACGTTTTGCCGCATTGGTACACTTTTTTTCTCAACCAGAGGCCCGTGATATAGCGCCCACAAGTCCAATCATCTTACACACGGCACCTCCAACCGCTCCTAACCGCGTCGTCTCTCTCTCCCTCTCTCTCCTGTTTTTCCCAAATCCCCGAGCGGCGGTAGAATTGAGTCGTCTTTCGCTGCGACTGTAGTAATGTTACCAGACACCCCTCTCTTGCTCTCTTCGTCTGTCACTCCTTAGTGCAGACAGATCCGGGTTCGAGTATCAAGCATGGCAGGGTGATCAAGCGATCAAGGCTGAGGCGCTGAGAATGTTGACGAAACGAAGCAATCCTACACACACACACACCCTCGGGTGGTCATCCGGGTCGACGTTTCCAGTGTCCTGGCTCTGAACACTTGGTGGGGATACACAATCATATAGATCACGGTGGCAATGTCTGGATAGATTTCAAGATGTGACGTTAAACAAGTAATGCCGTATGGGAGACTCTTCGTGATACCACTACTGTCCCGATCAGCTTCATTGACCACAGAGAGAGAGCTCGAGCTCGAGCTCGAGTGAGTATCTAGGGATTTGGGTAACAGCAAAGAATGTGTGGGCGACCTGCTGCGAAATGACAGTCGCCTATCTCTAGCTGTTCTAAGCGTTCGCCAGCGCCAGAGGCAACCGATGAATGTCTAGTTCTTATCGACGTTTGTCTCGCTCCCTCTCTCTCTCTCTCTGTCTCATTCGTCGTGTTCCATGAAAACCACAAGAGGGGGCGGGCATCGAGGCCGTTGAGCCGTTGGAGACTTGGACAAGTAGTGATTGTGCGGTGGTGCAAACGGAGCCCGGGGCTCAGGTGGCTGAGAGAAACCCGGGCTTTGTACTCGAGAAATGTCTAGTCGAGCTCTTGACGTAGCCATCGCTTGCTTCCCAGCGCAACGAGTGGGGTCCGCCTTTCCGTTGCTCTGTGAATACACGTTTACTCACTCGACGTGTCCAGACTCTACGAGCTGAAAGATTTATAGAGTACGACCTCGGGAATCATGACGAAAAACGAAATGTATGCTGCATATGCTGTGTGCAACTTGCGGCCAATACGACATGTGGAAACCGCTGATGACGGTAAATGTCCACAGAAAAGCTGGAAACATCGGCAAAGCATCCAAGTCGCGTATTGGGACGGGCGATCGCGCGTAGACAATGTGGCTTGCGCGTAAAAAAAAGGCAGAAAGCAAAACCCTGGCAAACAGAGATAAGGCCAGATCGAAGACATCTGAACAGTGTGTGGAATTCTGAGCCATCGAAGGTATCGGTTCCAAGGTCTCGGCTAAGTTGTCAGGTCCAAGACTTGTGTGTGTGTGACTGTGTACTGAGATCCGCGTGAGGGGCCACAAACTCACGAGCTGATTACTCTGTTTAAGTCCAAGGTTCGTCACCTGCTGTCTCACATCCATCACATTGCCTCGTTCGGATTGCTCTTCTTTCTAACCTTGGGCAGAAGCTGATACTGCATGGATTCGACCACAGCGCGGAACTCTCACAGCCTCTCTCTCCCTGTTTGTCTGCTGCATAAAGTTGCTTGTTCTTTTTTGTCGACAGCACAAAAAGAGGATCAACTGACAGATAGAGAGAGAGGACGGCAGGCAGGCTGCGTTCCAGGCTTCCAGCTGACCGCTGACTACATCCTCGACTACTACCACTCCATCTATCGGTGCTCCATGCATCATCCATCGATCGTTCGCAGCTGCCGTCAGAGATGTCCACCACGAGCCACTTGATTCTTCCCTTCCGTCGACACCTCTGGTTCAATCGAGTGAGGCGGGAGCATATGCACACACTGTGACTTCGGACTCGCTGACTCTACCCGCCTTTCCCGTGCAACCGCTTCGTCATTTCCCGTAACCAAAATCCTTTACCCTTTGCCCATTGTTGTTCGGACACTTTCCTCTCTCTCTCTCTCTCTCTCTCTCTCTCTCTCGCTCTCGCTCCCTGCCTCCCGAGCGACCCCTTCTGCTGCCATCCCGGTCGCAGTGTGTGCATTTGGCAAAAGCGATCTGAGCCTTCAACATCTTTCCCGAGTTTCCTTGAATTTTGATCTCCATGGAGTTTTCCGGTCTGGCTGAACGGTCTGACAGATAGTAGTGTCTACTGGCATTCAACACGTCCAGAGGATAGCGAAAGAGAGAGAGAACGAGAGAGAGAGGGAGAGAAAGTTATTGTCTCGACCTACAACGACTTTCTTCCTACGTGTTTGTTCAACATCAGTCTCCATTTTTGGTAGACCTCAAGAGGATCGAAGTGGCAAGCCATCGACAGTAAAGGTTCTTGGTCGACTTGGGGCAGTGCAGATTTCAACTGCTCCAGAAACACGTCTTTGAGGACTGTAGTGAATTCTCGCAAGATCAAGCCCACTCAACTGGATTCGCAGCAACGACACGCCTTGTCGAGATATTCATGCAGGTGCTACTCTCCTGGTCTGAATACCGAAAGAGAGAGACGCTTTACAACACCACCAGCCCGAGAACCTTTTCCATCGGCGTGTTCTGGATCAAATGAACGAACCTCCAAGCAAGCGGGCAAGAATTTCCGAGTCGCCCCCTAGAGATCGTACGGGCTCGCCAAGTGATAGATATAGCATACATGGCTCTTCGACGACAATACGATCTCGTCCATCGGTTCTCGCCTCACCTGGAGCAATCTCAGCGCGAACTACATTCAGCGGTCAAGGCGGATCGCCACTGGCCTCTTCCCGGATACCGTCTCAGTCACATCTAGTACTCCCTCAACCAACATCTAGTCTCCACCCTTCATCAACACGTCGTCGTTCGGGATCTCAAGCAGGCAGTCCTCGGATGCCTTTACCATCCGTGGCGCACATGTCAGGCGGTCACTGGCATCCTTCCACCCCCCAGTACGAGGCAGGACCATCGTCTTCACGTATACCCCATGAACCCTCGACCGCACCACTCACGTCGTTGCGGAAAGATAATCTCTCTGGTATCAATGAGGAAAAAGAAGCGAGTGATACAGGGACGGTCGGGACGACTGGCAGTCGAGATCAAGGCAGGGAACGCGCACCGAGAAGCATGATGGCGTGTAGGTGATACCCCCCGTTTTTGTGCGAAATGTCTGAATCAGCCTTGACCAACTGATCGTGTTCTCTCTCTCTGCAGGTGTACGCTGTAGAAAACAAAAAATGAAGTGCGATGGTCCGGCGGCGGCGCCATGTCGAGGTTGTGTCTCGGTTGGAATCACTTGCGTATTTGAAACACGGACGCGATCATCCCGGCCCAAGTCCATGTCCGTACTGGCGCCTCCTCAACCTCTTCCTGCTGTCATGTCTTCGGCGACCGCAACCAACCAGGCTGTTCAGTATGGTCATGGGCAACAACAGCATCATCATCACCATCACCACCACCAGCGAAACAGTCTCGAATATCAATCAGGGCAAGGTGTATTGGCAGGCACGTCGACGCCTTTACGGCACGGTATGCCTCCGCCTCCTCCAACAACAATCGCTGCCGACACGAGAAATCTCGAAACAAGCCATGTCCATGCAGTGCCAGATGCGCCCATGACTTATGCCCATTACGCCACTCCAACATATCATGGCCACCGCCAATCGTATTCAACGTCTACACCCATCATCGAGCCTCGTCGCCGTTCATCGGTAGTCGGTCAAGTCGCGGCTTCAAGTGGTGGGATCGTCTCCCCAGGGGTAGCCCCCAGATCACCCATAATGTCCTCGAGCATTGCTGCTGCTGCGTCTGCTCAAGAAATGCATTCACTGGAGAACCGCTTGAGGTTCGTCGAAAATTCGCTCCGAAACATTGAGGTGCTTCAAAACAGCCATCATTCGCTCTCCGAGACGGTTCAACGTTTGGAAATTCAAGTCAGGCATCTCACAGGTCAAGTCAATGACCTGACTCAAGCAGGCTTGTCGAGATCTGAGCAGCAGCCTCCACGTCGATCGTCTCGAGGGCGAGAGGAAAGGACGATTGTGATTTCCGAACAAGTCTGGGACGCCTACCGATCGTACTGTTGCCCGCTGACGCCATGGCTCGTGGTGTTGACATCTCCCACGGATTTCTCAGGTGAGGTGATTTCGACGCTCGGAACTCGTCCTTCCTCGTCGGGTGCGGCTGGCCCTGGACACGCCAGTGGAGCTCGCCACCACCATCACCACCAGCAGCACCATCACCATGTCGGAGGGGAACTCGGAAACGGGGCGTCTGCAGAACTTGGAAAGTTGATTGCAGAAGGTGAAGAATGGACGCGGGACGACATTCATGCTCTGGGGACATTTGCGACGTGGGAAGGCAATTCCAATCTAGCCAACTTAGCGATCGGTCAAGCTCGAGCGGCTTCGGGGAGACAACGAGCGTACTTGCAAGGATCCATGCGGGAAGCGAGAGATCAAATCGAATGGGTCGTTTTGGAGCACATGCTCTGGTCGATCAATGGACCGAATTACGTGCCTTCCTCGGTCAAGTCGACGTTGTCAGCGGGTTGGAGGGAGCGAGTTCGGACGTACACCCCGGCTGTTCCCAGCGACAAGGACCACGATGTCAAGATGCTTGCATGGCTAGAATACGCAGAGTTGTTGACAGAAGTGCAAAACGGACTGCTCGATCCAGTGGGCGACACGAAAGCTGGGACTGAGGCAAGACATAGCCCGGGTGTTGCTGCCGGAGAGAGGCTATCATCTGACGAGAGTTCAGTGCTCGAGAGGGTTCGGTCGGAAACATTGGACAAGAGAAAAGATTACTTGGCCGAATGGGAGGCGTGGAACAGTCGGTGGGGAAGAGCGGGGGATCCGTGAGTCGTGTGATTTTTCCAGTCTACTTGCGAGTGGACTTGCGCGACTGATTCAAGTCACATCCTTGTCTCTTCTTAGCATTCTCGTGCTTCATTATCATTACGCTATTTTATTGACGACATCGCCTCTCTTGATGCCACGACTATCAACGATCTCGCGCTTGTCTCCCTCAAAGACTGCGCAAAGCCAACCTTCGCCTCCTGGCAGCTCGTTTGGACGCAACACTGCAACGGCCGTGGGTGGTGGTGGTAGTGGTAGTGTTGTTGGTACTTTGACAGCAGCAGCAGCTACCAGCGAGGCTCGAATGTCAGCCGTTTGGCAAGACCTCACCACAGATCATTCCGGCTATGAAATGTTGACCAAAGCCAAGGAGGCTGCAGTAGGATTGATCAGAAGTATCTGTTCGCCAGAGATTGCCAGGACGCTGCACTAGTAAGTCATGATCGCCATACTTGCCATTTGAACACAGACGTTTGACTCATACTTTGCCTATTATATCCTTTCAAAAACTAGTTCGTTTCCGCTGTTTCGAACTCGATTAGCATTTGCCATTGCCCATCTTTTGGCTCACACGATCGCACTGCCTCATTCTACTACGACGGCATTACCATTGCATCAATCTACTTTGCGTCTGGTCTACGAAAGTCTTGGTGGCAATGGCGCGGATGGACGTCCTTCGTCTGGCTGGACAGCGCTAGGCGAAGGCAGTATTCTCGTCGAAGTCGTTCGAACGGGCCAGGTATCCTCTCCAGCCACCAGAGGCTTGTTTATGGATGTATCTGATGGGACAACCGAGGTGGGAAGGGAATTGTGGGATAAAGTCTTGGGACGTTGAAAGCACACGAGACGGTGATTTGATGTAGCCGAGATCTCAATAGTGCAATAATGGTCGAGCACTCGAGTCTGTTTGAATTTGTTTTCGCATACCTTGTAGATAAATTCGAGTTGTATTAGGGTAATAGAACCGAGTCTGTGCATGCCCCGTGTCCAATGCAAACATGCAGCTTGACCACTCGACAGTTGTACAGATGCATGCATGGTCAACGAACTTTTAGTCTATTTACACGTACTTTATATGTTGGTAGCAGCTTGAGCGAGACGCGTCGCCTCCACTCGCGCGCGCATTTGGACCACTACACTACCATCCATGGCCCGCGTGCAAGTCCTTGCGACCCCTATCCAACTTGCTTCTGTTGCTTGGTGTTCAAAGTGTTGGAGACATACTGCCACCCCTTGTTCAAGTCTACTCCTCTTCGAGTCGGTCAACTACCGCTCTCGAGGACACCTCCTTTTGTCCTTGTCGGCGCCGATCGGCCAGTCTTGTCGCATGCAATCATCACCCGTCTAGTGAGTGTCAAAGCACCGCGTCTTGTTTTGCTATTCTCATCATCATCGTCATCATCGTCATCATCGTCAAGTTCTGACCTGCCCTCTGTCGTTTTGATTCTTGCCCACCTCTCGTCCCCTTTTAGAGCAGCCATGGCGCCTGGATCTAATAAGAATTCTCTGGGGCAGAGGCCGATCAAGACGCTTCCCAAACCTGCAACCTGGTTCGCCTCTTCTAATCAAAACATCAACGACACGGATTCTCCAGTCAAGCAAAGTAGTAGTGGCAGCAGTGGCACCAAGAACATGATCAGCAAGGCACGACCTAGGTCTCCATCCACGCTCGACCGATTTCTTGATGACGAACGTGGCGGTAACAACTCGCGAAAGGGACAGGCCTCCAAGACATCAAAGACTGGAGGGATGGGTCATGCTCGGATGTTGAGCACGGATGATGAGGACTTTATAATGGTCTCAGTGTCGCCTCCCAGGGTCAAGACGCAGACCGTACAGGATGGACAGCTCAAGTCATTGGAAACCACCATACCGGGGATGGAAAAGTCTTGTGGAATGACGATTGCTGCAGAAAAACTCTCGCTGGTCGAGCCCACCTTGACGTTTCCCCACTCAAGTCCACGAAAACCTTCGGAACCCCCAAGGCTGCCACAACTCGAGCTGGACTCGACTTTTGATACCGAGGCCTTTAATTCACCTCTACGTGCTCGACCACGGTCAAATAGCAACATGCGAGACCCCAATGGTCACGCTCGACCTGCGACGGATAGTACGTGTCCCCCGACTGGCGAAAAGTCCTTTGTCACTCGTGCAAGATCTGATTCAATGCGTGCGGAAGATGGCGATGGATCCTCACCGGATTCGGTCAGACAAAAGCATGGGAGCTGGATCAAACGATCAAAAGCTTCCAGGCCCATGTTGGATGGAACCAATGGAGGTGCTTTTCCCAGCCCTGCTCTCGGCAAATTTGGTCAAGGCTCAATGTTCTCGCCCCAGCGCATGGGAGTCATGCATAGCGTGAGGAAACAAGAATCTACTGGGCAACGAGAACAGATCGACTTGAGCTCCTCTCCACCCCCTCCTGATACACCCATCCAATGCCGACAAATTCATAAAACTCGAAGCTCTGTCGGTCTGAGCGGGATCCCCCAACCGAATTTTGCCTCTTTACGCCGCCCCTCGGTAGATGAGAAACAGGGTTCCAGCAGACTGCCTATACCTCACCGACCCATCAAAGGTCCAACTTGTGATGCGGATAATTCAGTCTTTTTGAGTCCAGCCAGCAAGATGGCATGGTCTTCCTCGAAGCCCATCCGACCGTCCGCACCAGATCATGGTCGAGGTTTGTTTGCGGCGAGTCAAGAGAAACCCAGACCACACAGTGGAACCGCTCTAGATCGAGAGTATCAAACAGATAGAGAGGCTGAAAAGGTGTTTGGGAGCGGAAAGAAGGCCACAAGCATGAGCGAACTGAGAGGCAGTCAATCGGGAAGTCTGTTCAACCATGTTAACAAGGAGAATGCTGGTCTAGACGGAGCCACACGGACTATGCGACATAGGCGAACAGGAAGCCATCATGGAAATTCGCTCTTGTTTGCGAAACCCACTACACGGACCGTACCTACCGGTTCACCATTTGCAACCATTACGAACCGACCCCATAGAAAGACATTGAGTGCAGGAACCGAGAGCTCAAGCGCAATGCCGCGGTCATTCGGGCTCAAGGCCGGTCTTGCTGATTCTGCAAAGGGAGCCATGCCAAGTTCGTTGGGCAATACGTATGGCTTGATACCCAAGTCCGTTAGCGGCTCTTCCCGAAGCTCAATGGACAGCACATTTTCAGCCACCAATTCAAACATGACGTGTATCACCTCGGCCACAAGTTTGGAGGATCCATCGATATTTGATGATGTCAAGCCCTTGCAAGCTGCTTTTGAAGCAGCAGAATCCAAGCCAGTGGAACGAAAATTCAAAGGTAAAGCTAGCATCTCGAACACGAGCCTTCAAGATCATATCATGGAAGAGCCGTTCATGGAGGCCTCGGAAACAACTCAACCATCGTTGCATGCTCCACAACCGACTCGACCGACTTTTCTCAAACGAGCCAGCTCATATGCTAACGATGGAACCAAAAACACTGCGTTTGTCGAGACTCCGTTGGTGGTTCCCACGGAAAGCAGTGGGTGGCCGACCAACTTTGGTGTAAACTTTGAGGCAGCCAGAGACTCGTTGGGTGGGGAGAAGCCCAGTATGCCTGATACTCCGGTGAAAAAGGGGTCTTTTGGCGGGACGGCTGCTGCAAAAAGTCTAGCTCGGGTATCACAATCGGTTTCACAACCAACGCTAGCCACCCAGACCATGTCGAGTGTCAAGTTGGTCAAGTCTGTACCAAAAATCTCGATGCCACCCCCGCCTAAACCATCTTTTCGAAGCTCCGACGAAACTGTTGGCAAAACGACACAAGACACGGCCGACAGGGCTCCTCCTATGGTCACAATCACCAGCGATTCTTCTCCCATGTCCGTTGACGATCAAATCACCGCTGAAGAACACTCGCCTACCATCCGAGTATCGGGACGGGGAAGTAATGCATCCTCAACATCCACAGAGTCCTCCTCCCGGATCCCCATCTCCACCTCTCGCAAGAGTGGTTCGCTAGTCCCTGGCGCGGCAAGAGATGTCAGAACGGGCTTGCTGCGACGGTTAAGCAGCAGCGCCGTGAGTGCGAGCAGTGAAATGAGTGAAGAAGACAGCACCCCTACCAAGCATGGTCTGGGTGGGGTTTCCATGTTGACATCAGCAGACCCTGCTGTCGGTCGCTCGACAACACCGACCCCCCAAGGAAAGGGAGGAGCGACAGCGACATCCCTTCTCGCATCCGAACCTGAAAAGGGCCCATTGAATGCTCTGAAACCCGTTCATACCCACACACAATCGGTACCCACGGTAGGACGACAGTCTCTTCCTCAATTCGGATTGTTCAAACCCGTGAGACGACTTAATCATCGTCAATCGGCTCCTGGTGTCGCCGTGGAGCGAGACGAAGACATTTTTGATAAACGTTTCATTTCGCTGGAGCCGCTCGGCAAAGGGGCCTTTAGCCAGGTCATCAAGGTCAAGGAGAGATCCACTGATCAAGTCTATGCCATCAAAAAGGCACGGGGAGTCTTTGAGGGTGCCAAAGATCGACTGCGGCATCTGGAAGAAGTCGATATACTTCGGCACTTGTCTTCGAATCAACACAGGAATGTGATTAGGTTGGTAGATGCATGGGAGCAGGTGAGTACACTCGAATCCCTTATCGCCACGTCACGAGTCGATCTAACACTTGGTACCACAGAATCGGCAATTGTTCATACAAACAGAGCTCTACCTGGGTACTCTTGCCTTTTTCTTGGAAGAATATGGACGAGTTGTGGAGAGATTGGATGAAGCTCGTGCATGGAAAATTTGCCGAGAACTTGCGGATGTGAGTGTGATTGTCACTGAGTTTGGAAAGCTATTGACTGACCCGTGTGTGACCCTCGCAGGGGTTGCATTCCATCCACGCCATGGGCGTCATTCACTTTGATCTCAAACCGGACAATGTGTTGATTGATGGAACCGGATGCCTCAAGATTGGTGACTTTGGAATGGCATCTCGATGGCCCAGAATTTCGGCAGAGGAAATTCTCAAGGGTTCGGGGTTGGGCGGTGATATTGGCAACGCTACGGGTGTCTCGCGATTGACGGACCGAGAGGGAGATCGTGTATACATGGCACCAGAGATGCTACGCGGACACTTCACTGCAGCCAATGATGTGTTTAGGTGCGTTTTAGGATTGTCTTGGTCCAACTCGGCGCCATGGTTTCTGACGTGCTATTTGTCTCTTGCTCTTGGTTCCATAGTCTCGGCTTGGTCATTCTAGAAGCAGCTACCAACATCTGTGTTCCTGATGGTGGACGTGAGTATTGGATTTGCCCTGTTCTTGTCTCAATCAATGTTTGTCCCTGACGACCTTTTCTTTCTAGCCGCCTGGCACGCTATCCGAGAAAACGATTTTTCGATTATCGACTTTACGTTCCTCTCACCGGCTCTGGTCGACCTGATTACTCAGTGTATGCGAGCAGAACCAGAGGAAAGACCTACCATGTCAGACTTGATTGTTCATCCCATCTTGGAACGCGCCCGGGCTCTTGGCAAGGATGCACTGGCCCCAGAAGACGATCACTGGCTACCGCGCATTCTGGCAAACGCAACCCCTACTGTCACCGCTGCATCGGCGAGCGATGTTGACATGACACTGGCTTGAAACCCCTCTTTCTCCCATTCCTCGCCGCCAACGCCTCAAAGCTTGGCATCACCATCGCAACCCCCTCATTTACGACTAGGACCTTTTTTACGACCGTTTTGGATTATCTCTCTTTTACCATTCTAGAGCCCCCCCCCCCTTCTTTTTGTTCCTACACTTTTGTTTCGCTTGCTCTGTCTTGGGGTGAGAGTTGATACCTTGCTTGAGCCCGCTCATTGTACCGTTGTAGATACCATGTCTAGATGCATAATGTGAATACAACCAACATGGATGCAAATGATCGTCTATCAGGGTGTCGTTGCTACATGCCGTTGTTCTTTTGCGTCACACTCTAAAGGCCATCCACGTCGAGTAAATGACCGAATCGAATCCCATGTTGGTAAAGAACCGGACGGCAGACGTATTATAGGCTTCGCAATCGGCATGGATAAACGTCTGTCCATGTTGAAGAGGATGGGACGGTATCTCTTTCGCCATTTGCTTTTCCAATTCCCGCACAATCACCTTGGCCAAGCCTTGTCCTCGCCACTCGGGAAGTGTAAACAAGCTGCCTACCGATAGATCATCGTGCGTCAGTGCCCATGCGACTGGCGAGTCGGGTCTTTCCTTGAGAGCTATGCAGACCGAGTAGTGGGTTCTTGACTGGTAGAAATCCAAGGGACGTTGATGAGGGCTAAACTTCATAATCATCTCACAGTCTTGCGGCGTCGCTCGCCGGACGATAAAATGTTCTGCTATAGCCATCTTTTCAGTGGTGGTCGTCGGTGTTGTCGGTACGAGTCGCTTGAACAGTCGAGTACAGGTAGATTCGTAGAGGCATTGGGAAACGATCCGACACGCCGTGCCTGCCCAGCAGCGATTGATTCCAAACATTAATGCCTGAGAATGCTTCCACTTTTGCAGTGTAGGCAAAATCGTGTCCGAGTACATTTCTTCAAACATGGCCTCACTCTGCTTGGACGGTGGATCGACCTCGTCGAGGAGTTGGCCGTGCTTGGCGTACGGCTCATGGGAGATGTAGACGTCCACGACGGGAGTCCCCTTGACTACTCGTTTGCCATTGGAAAGAATCACGATCCCCCACAACAACGGCTCGTCGTCGTCGCACAGTTGATTGGTCCAGTCGCCGTTGGTACTCGATACAAGCTCTTGTTCAGAGGGTAACGAGCCATAGGTCTTGAGGATCGTTTGCTGGTCACCATGATGTTCTAGCCAAGCGTTCCAACAGGCCTCTTTATCAAGCGGGTCCGCAATCGTGTTGCTTCGTTCAACAATGGGAGCCAGGAGGAGGTTGCGGAGACGGGCCGAGTGGGGCAAGTTCCGGCCTGATGCCAGGAGACGGACGAGGTAAGGAATGTCGGGAATGGGATCCGAGGATGGCATGGCTTGTTTGTCCTTGTCATGCACTTGACAACTCGATCATGCACATGCGATAACACTCATGGGACGGTGGCGGGCAGTCATTACAAGTGTCGTGTCTACTCTGGATGGCCTTGTGGAGCTTGAAAAGAGTGGCATGCATGGTTGCAGAGAGAGCACCGAGGGACCCATCGAATGAATCCACCGAAGGTTGTTCCGAGACGACTTTTATTTATTTGCACTGGTCGTTGCACGTACTCAGCCAAGGTTGAAAACTGTTTTGTCAACCAACTACCGTGCACAACACCCTATGAATGATGGTCATTCAGTGCGCTTCATCGGTGAGCCAAAGGATTGCAATAGTACATGTGGCTTTTGTCGATACCTCGATGACAATACAAAAACACAACCAAGATATTCCAAGGCCAGACCAGGTCAAGAGCAACCTCCGTAACATCAACCTCAAACCCTCCCATCGTTTCTAGGATGTCCAACTCTAATAATCGGCGCATATTCTATCAGCGTGTTCCCAACGACAATGGACTGCAATTCTGACATATCACTCTTCACCTCGACTTGATTTTCATCGGTCGTTGAACCACGAGTGTCTTTGACCCGACGACCTTGTCGTGCGTCTTGTGGCCCCCTTGTGACGATCATCTGCTTCCTCATCCCGGAATCGAGGCTGCTGCTGCTGCTGCTGCATACCATGGATGATTCGACTTGCTTCGTCTGCTTGTCTTGACCCGCGACTTGCAATGGACCTCGACGGACCGGATTGACCAGCGGCATACAGTGGATAGACCTGCTGCTGTTGTTGCTGCATGCCCGGAGAAAGGAAGCCCATGGGATAGCCACCGCCGCTATAGGAGGGGTGTATTCTGTAGGGTCCAGGATACCCGCACCACGCATGCGACATGGAAGCAGGAGCCGTCGCATAGGGTGCTGACATTGCCTCTACTGGAAAGCGACTACCATCTGACCTCTGATCGGAATAGCCATAAAGGGAACTCATCTGAGCTGCTGGATTATGGCTCAGAGTGTGCGATGGGCGCATCGGCGGCGGGGCAGGAAGGTTATTCCTTGAAACGAGTGAGTAGTCTGGTGGCGAGGGTGGAACCATTTCACCAAGTGGTTGATGACCCATTGCCACGCCCGGTGGTGGTGCTTGACGATTTGAACGGTGGGTCGACTCTTGTTGTTGTGAGGCTTCCAGCTCTGCATCTCGGGGACGCTAACAATAATAGAGGTACAACCTTGTTTAGTATACTGTGGAACGTATACAACAAGAGAGCGATAGAACTTACCTCGTCTACAGACCGAAGGGTCCACACTGTCAAGACTTGCATGAGAGATGGAGTGTCCGCTTTACGGTTGACGACCGGGCTGACCGCACAACGGTCGAACGTGGGGTTCTGAGTTTTTCACAGAGGCCAAATGTCCACAAGAACGATTGCTGTCAGTCTCGATCCGTGTGATGTATATCGAAACATGAAACGCACAAAATGGCCAAATACCCAATACTGCAAATTGGTGACGCAAAAGAAGAAACAATGGTTCTTGATACAGTCGTCGAATATGGAAGCTTGAAGAAGGTTGTGTTGCCCCATGGGAGAACTCATAAATTCTGGGCTTTTGCGGGCCCAATCCGGCTGGCAGACAACGGGGCAACGGGAGTGCATTCAGTATTGTCACGCAACTCGACCACAACGACAAGAGACGACTGGACGCTCACTGCAGCTTGGACAAACTCGTAGAGCTCTTTTTTCCCGACCAACCAAGGTGGCCTGATGCAAAAGATCATTGCTCTGTCCCTAGGTACTTTGGTATCGACCAAGACAAGACTTCCACAACCGTCTGGGAGTTCTGTCGTGTTTTCCTGACGAACTCCGCCTCGGGTGAAGTGACTACGCCCGTGCTCATCGCGACATGAGGGGCCGACTGAACTATCAATGACTTGGAAATCCATGTTTTGTGAGTTGAAACGGAGCATGTGCAGGGTCGAGAGCACAGTTCGAAGGACCTAGCGGGTAAATGTGGGGAAATCAGCCATTGCGTCGCCCATCTAGTGGAGGGATCCCCACTCACACATCCAGTCACCCAGCCAAGCAATCCTGCGTCCTCGGCCCTTGATGCAGCTTCATCCCCAAACCCGACCGTATCAAACCCTTCAGCATCAATTGCAAAGATTCTGAAGATACAACGTGAGAGAAAGACCGAGTGGGCACAGGAAACTAGATCAGTGAGGACTAGTCTACTTACTGCTCACCCCAGCGGTTTTCTGGGCTAATGGGTTGATTGGGTACGTTTTGCTGATAGTCTTTTTCATTCCCATCAAGATCCATCAGCATCTGTATCACAGGCAGTCAAACAAATGTTTGCCAACAACTCACATTCTTCGACTGAACGAAAAAAACCCTTTCTGGGCAGCCACTTTTTCAATACCCTCTCGGGAGATCCAGTCGTATCATCGATATAACCCATGACACTCTGGACCAAACGCTGTATGGTCATCTGTTTAGGATCTGGAAACTCGCCGAACCCCGTTTGACTACCTCGGCGGCCTCTGCTTTCCCGTGTTGGCAACGTCCCAGAACCCCAAAGCGCTCCCATTTGCCATCGTCCATGCTGGAGCATCATGGAAGCCTTGAGAGCGGGATCGATCCAGTAGGTCCATTTCTCAATGACAGCTTTACACAGGTAGAGGTTCAAGTTGTCGGCCGGGTGAATGAGGTGATGATCTCTGTCTTGTGAGTCGATTCGGTTCGACATTTGTAGTTGAGGGAGCGAGGCGGTAGAGTTGATAGCCGTGGCAGAGCCGTAGAATGGTGTAGTTGTAGGAGACATGGGGCGGAGATCATGATCGTTGTACCCTATGGTTGACGGATGGTGAGCGGGCGGCGCCGTTTGCCTAGCTTGCCCAAGGAATGGCAATGCTTTTCGCAACCCTCGGAGTGAAAAGATGCTACTTTGCGGTGCCTTGAAAAAGTGTGGGCCATGAGAGTCGTAAAAACCGTGCACATCTGAAGGTGAAGAATAGTAATGCTCAGGGCTAAAGTCTGGAGGCATTCTGTGGGCGTCAAGGGGTGTGAATGTAGAGGGACTGAAAAGAGATGTCATTGTGCGCATGGTGGCGCCTCCATTTTCCGGGTGGGTGGTCATTTCTGGAGGGTGATACAAGTTGGGCAGCATTTGTTGGGGGGCATAATAGTGTGTCTGTCCACCATGTTCCGAGGGAATCGACGGCAGCGGCTTGGCGATCAACCTTTCTGGGCCTCGGGACTCGGCATAGTATCCTGTTTGAGGGTCATAACGTCTAACAAGGTTCTCTGGAGGTAAAGAACCTCCACGTAAATGACCAGGTCGTCTGTATGGTGAGGCAGCCTGTTGTTGTTGATGTTGCTGTTGTTGTTGAGGCTGCTTTGCAACTTTGTTTCGTAGAGCCGGTCTCAAACTAGTCGCCGCCACTGTCCGATGAGTCGGCTGTTTTCGTGCAAGAATGCCTCGTTTATTTGGTTTGATGACTTGAGCATTATCATTTCTCCACCTCTCAGCCTTGGCAGCGTCTTGACCACTGCTCTCATCACTCTGATACCCGTCCACGACTCGTTCGCCTCTGGCATCACCCACGCTTCTCCTACGATGCATGATGGAAGAGGCGGGCTTCCCGCTCAATACGCGAATCCTTTGAAACGCCTTTTTAGCACTGAACGGGTCTGGAAATGTGTATTCGACTGTCCCTCCACTTTCTTCGCCGGTCGTGCAGCCCGAATTCCTTTGAGATGGCGGTGAAGCAGTTGGTTGAACAAGAGGTGAACAAGCAGCAGGATGATCAAGCAGTAGTGGCGAGGAGGAATTTGGATCCGGCGCGCCAATCGTTTTTGGTGTTTCAGATTGGTCTGGATGCCCCAACGACGCTGACAACGCTTCGTCTTCTGATTCAGACAGAGCAACGACACCTCGAGGATAGGGGGTGCCAGACCGGGGAGGAGGTGAGCAAGGTGACAGACTTGGGTTGAGTGAGCCCAAAGATGGAGACTGTGTCGTTGGCATTGGACTAGAGCAGCATGAGCTTATTAGTTTTCAAATGACACTGGGGTGAATGATACGAATGACTGACCTCTTTGAACCGGCGTTTACCTGACGTTTGTGTCTAGTGATACGTACGATATCCAGAGTATCCAGAACCAACGGACGATGATTCCACTACTCCCAGTTCAGCCAATCGTCTTCGATACTCTCTTCGTGCCCGCCTTGCGCGATCCAAGTCGTCCAAATCACTGACGACACTGATGGGCCTTCTGGTTCCTGAAATGGAGTGGTTTCGTCTTCGCGTCCCTGTGAATGGTCTCGATGCTGGGACTACCTGATTGATGCTCGGGCCTACGTAGGTCTCTAGTGGTGGCCTTGGGAGCTGCTTGTGAAGGTTGGGGTCTGCTACAAAGTAACCCGAGGTGGGTCGGGCAAGGGATCCTCCTGCACGACCAATGACAGGTGTGGAAGGTCGTGGGACTTGATCGCAATGAAACGAACCTTGGGAGAGGGGTCTTGGGGAAGTGGCGTAGGGTAATGAGACAACGGGTGGTGTTGGGTATCCGACAGGAAAGACGGGCTGAGGGTAGGATGGGTGGTCTAAAAGCAAAACGTCACCAGGGCCGGTCAATGCCTTGTCTCTTTGTTGCTCTCTTCTTCTTCAAGACAGCCAGACTTACAACCTCCTACACCAGGCGAACGTTGACCTACTACGGCAGGATAAGCCAGAGGGCCAAGAAACGGTGGTGGTAGTGGTCCTCCTGGGTAGACTGAAAACCCAGCCGGATACCGGTACTCTTGATCAAACGACCCACAACAGTCGAGCCACGGTCGACCTCGGTTATTGTAGTAAATGTCGTCGTTGCAACAGCGATAGCAGTCGCAGCCCCACGTTTGACTACAACCTCGGGCAGAGCAACAGATGCCCATCTATATCTGTTATAGAAAGGAACCGTCGCGTCTCGCAGCGTTTCGTTGATGGTGCCCACAGCTGAGATGGAATCAAGCTGTCAACGTCGTTGGCTGTGAGTATGGGCAAATGATCGAGTGCTTGCTTGCAAGTCGTCTAACTGGTCCATGTGTCATTGACAAACAGAGTTTGATTCACCACTAATACCACTGCTCTACACACCACATCCATTGAGTACGTGTACCCAGTGATAAACCCGTCCTCGACATTCGTCCCGGATATCCATGTAGCCCGGTGGATTCGGGAGACGTACGATGAACAATCGGGGCAATCGCCTTTTTCTCTTGTAATGGTATAGAGACGAGTTGATTGGCAAAGCAACGCACTGGATCTCCGGCTTGTTCTACCTTGCCTTGTCTGCGAGAGTGCGGTGATCCCGTTTCAACCAGTCCACTCGCTCGCGTCCGTCAGCAATCTCATCGTGACAGACAATAATGCTCATATCGTACATGGATGAATTTACACATCACACCGCTAGTTACTCGATTCGGAAAAAAAAAAGTCTTAATCTAGCCAAAAACGTCCCTAATGTCCAGCCAGCTCCACACCAAATGCAATGGCCAACTTTGAAAACTCTCGAATATGGTCAAACGAAAACTCGTCATGGTCAATGGTATCCTGAGTCGAATGAATCATCTTGGATGAATCGGCAAATGTCGATTCAATCGTAAAGGCCGATTGATATCCAGCCTTTGAAAACGAGGCGTGGTCCGAACAAGCATACCCGCACTTGGTAGGGACGGGAGGAATGTCGAGATAGGCTTCGACAGCCTTGGTGATGAATTGGGAGAGCGCGGGATCGACATAATCGGTAATGACACCCACAGACTCCTTGGTGCCTTGCTTGACCCAAGCTGTCATGTCCATTTGTACCATGGCCTTGACCTTGACGCCCTGGCTACTGTACTCTTCAGCGATAGCTTGGGATCCAAGGAGACCACCTTCCTCGGCCGAATACCAATGGAACTCTAGATCACTGTCCGAAGGAACGAAACCGGCCTCGTTGAGAGCCTTGAATGCAAACAAGGTAGACGTCGTGCCAGACCCGTCATCATCTGCTCCAGGAGCCGGCAAGAAAGGCCACATGTTGGCACTATCTTGATGAGCTCCCACAACGACCACAGTCTTGTTTTTGCTGCTCTTGCTAGCTGAAGGAATGTGAGCAATAATGCTGGATTGACCCCAACTGTGCTCAAACGCCTTGACTTGAACGTGGGCCTTTTTGTTGAGCTTGGCAAATTCTTCGACCTTGCTTTGAAGCCACCGAGAGGATTCGGCACCCGTGGCGGAGCGGTAATATCGAGTCTTCCATGTGGTCGAAAAGTGTACGAGGAACTCCTTCATGGATTCAATCCGGAGGGCTGGGTAAAGCGAACGAATAAAGTCATGAGTCTTGCTATCCGGCTTTGAAGGGGAAGGGTAGTGATATTCCGATCCTTGGGTAAAAGCAGCGGCTTGTGCTCCGAGAGTAGGGTGATCGGTACTACATACAAGGCATCAGAGATCAGAAAAGTCTGCCCAAACTGCCAACATGTTGTGCATCTCACCACTCACATGTCCATAAACTTGATCCCTTTGGCCCTCGCCTCGATCTTGTCCAACTCAGAGATCCACACTGGTTCCTGATCGTGAGCAAATTGCACCAATCTCTTGTCCTTGAGATCGATATCAAACCCGTCCTCGGTCCACTCAGACATGGCACTCTTCAATGAATGAGACTGATCGTTGGTCAAGAGAGCCGCCCGGAACATGTCGTGTGGGTTGGGGACATGGAGAGACGCCTGGGGTTGGACCCAGAGGTCACCATCGTGACTGGCAGGCGCAGCCAATGTCCACGCAGGGGCTATAGCAGCCAAGGCCAAGACGGGGATGTAAGAGCGCATAACGAGTCGTTGTTGAGGTTAGAATTGGTTGGGGTCCTTTGTCCTCCCAGAGAGGTAGGTGATGGCACTGCTTGCAACGACAAGCAAGCGATGTATGCAAGACGATGACTCATGGGATGGATACGGGGGCGTTCTGTTCAAAGTATCTTGTAATGACGTAATAACAGGCCTCACCTATCGTACTGTTCGAGTACATGTCCATACAATTAGAGTAGACTACCACCAGCAGCAGCTTATCGCAAGTGACAACCAGCCACCATGTCAGTACCATCCGTAGCGTCTCTACAGCAACGACTCGGGTCTCTCTCCTCCATGATGCTCGAGAGATCCCGGGTCGTCTCTCTCAACCTTCCACCTTCGGCCTCGACCGACGCTCAGATTGTGAGATCGCTCAAGTTTGTAAATGATGGCTTGACCAAGGTCCAAGATCAGGCTTCGAGAAGCGGTGGCTCGAGTGAGACGGAAACGGCGCTTAGGGAGTTGGGAGAGAGTTATGACCGGTTGATTGGAATGATGGAACAAGATGATATAGGAAAGGCAAAGGTCAAGGATCTGAAACGGTCTATCCCAGAGTGAGTGCCTCTCTCCTCCCCCCCTGTTAGTCGCTAGCCCAGAGCTTGATCTGAGCATAAAATTTTTGACCGGTTGATTGCCAGACCACTACCAGAAGTGGCATCTCCAACGACGTCCGTGCCAGACGTACAAATATCTCCACCGACACCGCACATTTCCACATTTGCCAATCAATCTCCATTCGAGATGGACTCGAATCAAGATGACCGTACCAGTCTACAAGATCCTCTTGCTCGTACCCAAGACGACGAAGACGACATTATTGTGCATCCTTCCAACACTATTCCAGCAGCGTCTTCGTCGTCGTCAAGTCTCACCTCGACTCCTAACTGGTCAAATCCGGCTCACAGGGCTGAACAAGGCCGATCGAGTTATGATCCCGATCATGAAGACGAAACCCGGGCCATGTTGAGTGAGCAACAGTTGCTTCAAGGTCAGCGAGGGTTGATGGATGGTAAGTCTTCACTTGCTCGCTGCATAGTCCATGTGTGAGAGAGAAAGCTGTGACTCGACTGAGACATGTCATATGCATGACACAGAACAAGACGCTCGGCTTGAACTTTTATCTCACTCCATCAATCGGCATCAACACATGTCAATTCAAATTGGAGACGAATTGGACGTACAAAATGACTTGTTGGATGATACCGAAGGGAGGATCAATGCGACCAGTGCGCGGATGGGAAGAGCAGGCAGACGGTTGGATCAGTTTGCCAAGAGCAGTAAAGATCACGGTGAGCAGTGTGGTGTTTGCCAAAAAATAAAGAGACAACTCGGGTCTAAACACCTTGGCGACTTGTCTACAGTGAGCTCGATCACAATAGTCGGGTTGATCCTGGTTTTGCTATTATTGATTATTGTCTTCAAGACATGACGTTGTCTGCTGTAATCAACTGTTGTACATTGTATTCTATTGGGTAGCATGCATAGCATGTCACTCCAGTATACAGACAGCAGAGTGTGTACGTGTGTACCACCTGCTCTGCAATCTAAACGTCTGAATTCATTCAGTCGCGTCATTGCTGTTAGCGCGCAGTTGGATGACGAGCAACGCGATGGAGAGAGGGTGGTAGAGAACCACTGGATGTAGCAATACTCAATCCTCTTGACTTTTATCCATCAGCAATAGCATCCAGCTCGTGCAAACCATGGCCGAAGAATTGTGAGTTGAGACGCAGATCTTGGGTGGTCCAATGCTCACTGGTAATATCATGGTAGCAACAAGCACACTGTCGTCGAGCTCAAGGCTCTCTTGCAGGAGAGGAACCTGCCTACGTCGGGAAAAAAGGCAGAGCTCGTCGAGAGACTCGTCGCCGCTGGTGTAGCTGGAGTCCCCCAGACTGCAGCGACAGATCCTGAAGTGACCGGGTGAGCCAGTCATTGCCGTTTATCTGACATTATGAATCGCGCTTGACGAATGGCTTTTGCTGTTGAATGACGAACAGAGCGACAACCAGTCAAACCGTCACGTCGATCCCCAATGCCGATAATCAAACGACTGTCGTCACTGAAACAGCTCAAGCGCCATTCGATTCAACACCAGCTACCACTCTGGTTGAACCATCTTCTTCATCGAAAACCCCGGCCGAGATTGAGCTTGAAAAGCGTCGAGCGCGAGCTGCCAAGTTTGGTATTCCTTTTGTAGAGCCGACCACTGCTACCACAACAACCAAGGGTAGTCAGAAAAAGGAAGCTGCGTCCAACGCTGCCGCAACCGTCTCTGGGCCTTCAGAAGAGGCTTTGGCGAAACGAAGGGAAAAGTGGGGAGTGGTTGATAAACCAGGTGCCATCAAACGGGTCAATGGCAAGGTTGTCGAAAAGACAGCCACTCCCGCCAAACCTGCTTCGCAAGTCACTTGTCTCGCCGTTTATTCAACCCCATCTTTATTGTATCCTGACCTTGCAAATGCCTTTATTTCAACAGTCCCGTCGAAAAGACACCCACCCAGCTTGAAGAAGAACGTAAACGAAAAGCTCGTGCAGAGAGGTTCCAAACTGCCCCTCCAGTACAGAGCAGCAACGGTGTTACGGAAGGGGAAAAGCGAAAGGCAGATGACGTGGACGGAACGGCAGAACAGCCCGTGAGTGGGATTGTTCTACTACGGACATGACGAGGCGCTTGGCTGACTTTGTTCAACTCAAACCTCAGATTGAGAAAAAAACCAAGGCGTAGAGTGTGATGGCGTTTGACTCTTGGGTAGACAACTTAAAGGTAAACGTGGGGGATGTCCCCTCTTTGACTATGACGAACCGGTACAACCGGGATTTGTTTTACGGCTGTTTCGTTGACGGGATCTGATGAAAAGCGCTCTTACGATGGGTGTACTCGTATAACGTTGGGAGGTTGCGACGCCTCCCTTTATTTGATGGGACATGTGGACAACAGACTAGTGCATGTATTCGGGTTGGTCTTGAAGAAGATTGTACCTTTACAGAGTGAGAGGTCAACGGAGAGAGACCGAGGGAGAGACAATTGTACAACAATTGAACGACATGGAATACAAGGAGACACTTGCCCTGACAAGATCGGTACGGGGTAGGGGCCAAGTGGTATACTACAAGGTTTTGTTGCTTTCACAAGTGCGATTCCCTCCCCTGGTCACCACCACTACCCTTTCGAGTGATGGAAGCCGTAATCAATCCTGAAGGGTCAGCTACGGGATGGAACACCTCGGCACCTCCTTGTCGGCCCAGTCCGTTATCGAGACCGAATGGCGCCAGGTTGACGGGGCTGTTTTTTTTGTCGATTCAAATCAATCAGATTTTTCCTTTGAGGACGGCTTATATTGCAAAGTCACAAATGACACACACACACTGAAACACTCACATGTAATGCTTGTTCGGGTAGCTATAATAGACCCGTTCAATCACGGACGCCTCTTTCAACAGCCTTTGAGCCGTATTATACATGGTTGCTTGAACACTGGCGGAATTGTCCGTGGCGAACACGTCCAACGTGACTCGTCGGGCCGTTTGGGCGACTTGGGAGAAATCAATCGTCTGACCGAGTTGGACGAGGGAGTCGATGGTCAAGTGCTGGGGCAGGGGGATCGTGTAGTCGAGAGTGACCGAAGTGGAGAACAATCGGTCGGAGACCTCTATCGAGGGGTTGGGTTCGGTACAGAGAATGGAGGTGGTTAGCCCATGCGCAAGCCGCTGCGATTAGATGATCAAGTGATGGTGGCGGGGCGGACTCACCTGCCAGAGTGGTGTACTCATCCTTGTAGAAATCCTCAAAACTAGATTCGGCCGTCTTCAAGACAAGGAGATCCTTTAACCCGACCCCGAGTAGACACTTGACCTTGTCCTTGCCTCCCGATGCATCCGCTTCCGCACGAATGACTCTCTTTTCGTCCCCGTCCCTGACAAATGCCCATCCATGGGGTTTCCCATTGACAGGGATTCGACTCCACTTGTGGGAGATGATGTTGATGAAGCACTTGTGAATGTGGGCGTGGTGGTTGACGTAGTGAATCGCGAGGTGGAGCGCAAAGAGCTCCGGCGTGAGGACGTGAGGGGAGCGTTTAGCAAAGACTATGGCGGGACGACGTCGGGGACCGATCAGTGTCTATGTTTGAGTTGTTGACTGGAGATGTTATGGCTCACCATAGACGGTATTCTTCATACTGTCTGTAGTCACGACGACTTTGTTATCAGCCTGAGTGTAACTGGTCGCAATGTCCCCTTCTAGCATGACCTGGACCGTGTATTCTTGGTTTCCAAAACGTAAAGAAATGAGCACAGAGAACAAGAAACGCTGAATCACATTGAACAAGTCCAACAACGAGGAGTGCACACCTACCAACGACATGATGGACGTTGCCATCTCTGACAACCCGAGCGACTCGGATGAGATCCTTGCCGTACCGAGCGGCACTAAGGTATCCTGGCTCATTTTGCTGATTCGGGGACGACATGGTGAGGCTTGACGGGTAGAATGACAAGAATGGTGAGTGTCAAGAGTATTCACGGGTGCTTTGACCAAACGGTGGACATGTTTATATACGAAAGAGACAGCAAGTGTGCCAAAGGTCCACTGGTTGCCGCTTATCGTTATCTATCCTTCGGCAATCTCCGAACGCTCCGGCCCGATTGATACGGACGACTCGTTGATATCAGAATCATCAGGAGCCAAACAGATAACAGTCATACTGGAACCGAGTAGCTTGATATGGATGGTATCCAATGAGACATGGTCGCATAGTCTCCCTACATGTATGTACAGACAGGACTACCGCACAAATGGATCATCCAACCTGGAAAGGCCACCACACAAGCACGCGAGACAAGACTCGGGTCAATCAAGGTGGTTCACAATGATAAGGGTGGAAAACCAAAGCTCACCTCAACGACAAGGGTCCTCCTGGTAAATCCCTCAGAACGAATACATTCATTTCCATCCGGTTCTGAGCCGTTGTAATTTTATCCAACTCATCGCCCATCTCGCTCAACAGCCCCTTCTCCCGTTCGCTCATCAATTCTGGATTCTCCATGACATCTTGCCTCAGGCTGGTTTCGTACACATACTTGTACTTTTGGTAGATGGCTTGTTTTCGCAAATGGAGATGAGCAAGGGATTTGTACATTCTTGTGAGGATCGTTTGGTAGGCTCGGGAAAGATCGACGTAGAATAGAAATGTGCAGCGCGACGCTGATCGGTCTGCACCTCGGGCAATGGCTTGGAATGTAATGAGGGATGCTGTCTTGAGAGCCGATAACTTGGTTCTCGCTTCGGCTGTATTGATGAGAGCTTTGGCGACCACCTTGGAGAGGGAGAGGGAGCAATGTTGTTTAGAGCGAGACTCGGGCCACACCCATGGCGTTCACATTGAGCTCACCATTTCTTCCGTCACCTTGTCTCCATGCATAACAGCATTAAAGACTCTCTTTCCCACAGGTCCCTGAGTCTCTTCGACATAACTTTCCAATAGTTGCTTTTTGAGTCTGTTGCAGATTCGCTCCAGCAAGACCATGTACTGTGGCCCGCTTGATGAAGGTGCCATCATGTCCCTTCCTAAAAACACTCCTTCGGCACGGTACGCGTTCCCGTTGTCTTCCCCGGCCAAGAGGGCCGCATACCCTGCAAGAAGCTCATGAACCTTGGATTTTGACGTTTGAGATTTCCCACCAAATCCAAACGACAGACTGTCTCGTTCGGCGTCGGTCAAATGAGCAAAGACGGATTGCAAAGATCCGGTCACTGGGTGAGGACGATGCAACGTTCAGTTTAAGCGCTTCCAACGGCATCCGTCAAACAAAATGTGTCCCGGCTCACCAGACGTTTCCATGAGTAAATGGTCATCATCGACAGGTGTCAGGTTTGCAAGAGCCCTGACTACGTAGCCTGCTGGCTTGTTGTATCTATCTGCTGCTGCCGCTTCGAGGAGCTGAATCAAATTTGTGTAATAAGTCTAATGTGAGCTTGTCGTCTCAAGTGGCACAAGATTGACAACATACCTTGTTGCGATACAGGCAGTCGTATCTTTCGTAGTTGATGCGCAACACTGCTTTGGGCTGTCAAGGTCATAGCGTCAAACGGGCTACCCTGGAAAGAATCTCAAAGATGGGTGTCATGGACTCACATCGACCATCTCTAGCTCGTTCTTTTGCTAATAGCATATGTATTAGTTTACGAAATGAGACATGCAATGATTGTTGCCCACCTTTTTGTTGGATCCCAAAAACCCTTCTGATTTCCGCTTCACGCCGGCCTTGAGCAGCGCTTTGTCTGCACTGGTCTCTTCTTTGACCAACTCCCGCATTTCCGCCATGACATCACTTTTGATTTGCGCTGCTTCCTTGACTGAAATGAGAGCTCCCTTTGCTTTTTCCTTGACTTTTCGTTTCCGTAGCATTTCATCGTATGGTGTGCGATGGAGGGCTGGACTTGTCGGTTGAATGAACCTCTCGACAATCATCTTGTACACGAGTTCGATCAATTGCTGCCGCCGTGCTTCCCTTTTGGATGGGTTTTCTATTGTCTCCCATTTCAACTGTTCCAGTATGTTTGGTAACCGAAGCTTCCCACCTTCGAAAATGGCTTGGACAATCAATCGACCGTCGGTTCCAAAACGTTCTTGCGTTGTTTCGAGTATCCTTCCCCACCTCAACCTCATCAGACATTCTTTCAGATTCATTTCAAAAAACTCTGATATTCGTCCGCCAGCTGATTCTGATTCGCAATGCCATGCTAGGTTGTGTTGACACAAGGTGATGATGATACCTGCCACTGATTTCCGGGGAAGCTTGGTGAAGTGGGCGATTTCTGTCAGCGTCATACGGCCACGATGAAGAAGGATCGAAGCCACCGATGCGACGACATGGCCAAAGTCGGTCTGTACAATCTGTTCTGCAAGACGCACCGCCTCTTTCTCGGCCATGGTGAATGTCTATGTGGGTGTCCAACGGGAAGCTAACCTTTGCAAACTTTGCTGCTCTGTTTGTACAATCTGTACTGGTATGTAGTACCCATGGAAATTCTGAAAATGAATAATCTCAGGATGTTTTATGCAATTTGAGAGAATTGCTCGGTGACGTAACCAGCCAAAGTAGTAAAGCGTAGTAAACGTACAGTATGTACAGTAGTAACACTTGGTAGACAAAAGTACAAGGAAGAGAGAAAGACCAATTGGACAAGACTGTGTGCCTTGAGCTAGAACCAACTGCTGGTCTCGGAGAGAAAACGGCTACTGTGGTCAGGCGTGGTGACGCGGGGAAAGCACCATGTCTGGAGCCATCAAACTCACCTTTCAACCACTTCCCAACGTACCCTTTTTGCAAGGATGGCCAGGAATCGTGGGGCACGAGCCATGGAGAAAGGCGCCAGCAGTCCAGGGTTTGCTAGAGGTTCGACCTGGAAATCATCAGGTCAAAGCTCGTCATATACAAATCGAACTGGTTCGGATCGAGACACTTCCTGGTGGACAATCTGGCCTCACGACCGTTGGATCGCCCGTCACTGTATGGCAATGCGCACAAGGCAAAGAGTGGGATTTCCTGCAACCTGCAGACTACAAGTTTTATATACCATTACCCCTGAGCATCCCAGGCTCAGTTGAACTCAAGGTCAAGGGGGGCGGCATTCGATATGAATTGGTGGCCAATCTCGCTCATAAACCGAAAAGCGGTCTCTTGCGTCGAGATTCAAATCCAATCACCAAAGTGCAACAGCCCATCTTCATCACCAAACACGAGCTTCATTCAGCATGGCCCGTCTACAACATCCCCGAGACTCGTTCAGCCATAGCAGAGCAGCTCGAGTTGACCGTAAACCGAAATTACACGGCATTTGGACCGAGCGATCGCATCGAAGTCATGGCTTCGCTCCGCTCGTCCCGACCCAAGCCGCTGAAACTTCGCTCCTTTCTACTGCAACTAATAGAAGTCACCACCATACGACCTCCCACGGCAAAGGGGGGAAAGGCAAACCCGGTAATACGAACACGAGTAGTGCATGAAGCAAAGACACCTGTGGGTGAAAAGATTGCGCGTGGTGAAGACAAGAAACGAACCGTGGCTCTCGTCATCCCAGCTGGTCTCGTAGCAAGTACGACCACTGGCGCTCGATTGTTTGACCTCACTTACGAACTGTCCGTCACGGCCATCATGGAGGGCACGGGGGATGTCAAAGTCGAGCACATGCAGTCAACCCTCGGAATTTATGGCCGACCGAGAGCGCACGACGTGATCGGTCAAATAGGGGTAGTCGAAGCATTGTGCCCTGGTAGAAGTGCCATCATGAGATCAGATAGTCAGGCCACATCCAATAGAAGTTCAATCGGTGGTCCACCTTCTTCGAGCTTCCCTCAACATGGATTCATCCCCTTTCCTGAGCCTCGACAAATGCCTCCTCGAAGTCAAGCACCTGTGGCGAGGCATAGTATGTACGGCCAACCAGCTCTCTACCAGCAACCGATGGGATCACCCAACCCTGGACTGCTCGAATCCCCTTCGCAGCGTCGGCTGTCGGTTCAACCCTTTTCGTCACGAACACTCTCAGCCGATAGCTCTTCGCTCTATTCTCACCCACAAATGCAGTCACAATCAGATGTCTCCTCGGTCCGGGAAGTTGCTCCGCCCAGGCATCCTCATACGCTTGGTCTGTATCCTCCACTAGACCCTCAGTCATCCCCGAACGTATATGATGAGACAAAGCGATTGTCATGGACACCCGTCAATGAGAGGAATCAGTACCTCGCCAATGCAAGTCCTTCAGCAAGCTCAAGTCCAAGACGGACCCCACTGCCTGGACAAATCATGAGAACACATACGGGAGGGTCAGGGTCAATATCTGGTCCTGGGTCCACGCTGGCAGAGGAGGGCAGAAGGAACTTGGATGTTCGGCCGGTGAGTGTAGTGTAGTGTCAAGCCCAAAACAAAAACATGTGTGCTAATCCTTCCACACGTCCTGCACAACCAGTCTTTGCGCAGCCACAGCCCAACACCAAGCCGACACTCGTTTGTTCATCAAGACGGCGGACGCGTCGTTTTAAATGAGCTTGGAGAAATCGAGTCGCCTCACCAGCAACCAATACGTTGGCAGCCTCAAGTCGACTCGGAGAAGCAACGGCTCTACGTCGAAGCGAGACGTAATGCCGCAATGACCCAGTTATCAGGTGGCGCCGATCTGGACTCCATGGGATTGGCGGAAGAAGTCGTTCCCGCAGAGCCTCCACCCGAATACAGCCCTAAGCCTACCAGAGTCTCGCAACTACTAGCGACCCCACCTGCCGTCATTGTAGACCCTCCAGCTTCAGGCTCAGGGAACACTAGCAATGGTAGCAGAAATCGGTCTGGGACCGTGACCAATCTGCCCTATCTAAATGACCCGGCCCAGACCGACGGCTCCCAACACGGCACGGCTTCTCCTAGTGGATCAGGGTCAGGATCTCTTGCCCATGAACGGACCTCTACGAGAATACCTTCTATTGGTCTGGGCATCTCGAATGCATCTGATCAGGCGGTAAGACCGTCTTCGGCGGTGGGCAATGGAGACCGCCATCAAAGTGTGAACCTGCCTGTTGGCGATGATGAGCAGAGGAATACGCATCAACCAGCGGCTCGAGATAGGGACGCATCACCGGCCCCTCTTCCATCGCCATCCCCCAGGCAACCAACACCCTCGAGCTCTTCAGGTCCAGCAGCCAACGCTGCGGCAGCAAGTATACAGCCTCTTAGCGACAAGGAAGCGATGAAGAGGTTCTACGCAGCACAGGCCAGCATGGCAAATGCTCAATCCTCAGACAAGGCTGGTGGCTCGGGCAGTGTTTTGTTAAACAATCAGGAGAGTGGCGCTAGTGGGGCACCGGGATTCATGAGTGCCGCCCGTGAAAAGGATCTGATGAAGCAACGCTACGAGCAGGCCACACGGCAGGTCTCAAATCACTACTCTCCGTCACCTATCGCTGGGCCTAGCGGTAGCAGCGAGGAAGCGGGGCCCGACAACGATGAAGAAGGACCCGCCGCATCCCTCGCAGCTGGACTGTCATCTGCATCTAGAGCAGGCGACTCATCTGACCGAGAACCCAAAGAGGCCAGCAGACTTGATTTCAAGAGTGCGGCTGAAGAAAAAGAAATGATGAAACGCCGATATGAGCAAGCCGCTCGACAAGTGTCGGATCACTATGTTCAGTCACCACAAGTGGGACAAGCTCCGTCCGACAGCGGTGAAGGTGGGTCATCAAATAATACACCGACGAGAACAGACCATGGCACCGGGACTGGTCATACGGTCAGCTCGACAGCATCGAATCATGGCTCTTCGTCGAGTGGACATGTCAAATCCCCGGCCTTTCCTTCAGCCGAAGAGGAAAAGGAAGCCATGAGGCGGAGGTACGAAAGTGCGGTTCAAGGAGTGGCGAGGATGAACATGGGCCAAGTGACGGAAGAGTCCAGCGAAGCTTCTTCGAGCTCAAACAGTCAGCGAGCGCTACCACCCAGCAACACCGAAGCAGTACCCGCCAGTGGACCCATCGCGCCCCCACCTGTTCCAGCACGTCCCAAGGACGACTATGCGGCTCTGCTGAATGTCAACTACGTCCCAAGCCCTCCTCCAATGCCCATGCCACACCCTTACTTTTACGGCCAACCGATGATGAACCCAGTCTTTCCGATGCCTCCGATGAACATGCAAATGCCCCCTGGGTTTTCTCCCCCAATCAACATGAGCTCTCCCCCCATGTTTGGCATGCCGATCATTTCCCCTTCCCCTGTCGGCTCTCCGGTTTCGCCACATCAACCCATGGGTCCTTATCTTTTTGGCATGCCGATGCCTCATCACGCTTCAAGCCAGTACAAGAGTGAACAAGACGAGTCTGGGTAAGGGGGAAATCTGGACATTTATAATCAAAGTTGTACCCTGTGTAGCCAAAATTCACTTCGTCTTTGGAGCCGACAATGTTGATCTTGTCCAGTGTGGTCCCATCTATATATGACTTTTTATGTACTGTACGAGCACTCGAGTGATTTTCTATCGGTTTTGGTTGCCTGCGCTAACGCACGAAACGATGATATCACGTACCCACTCGGGATTCTCATAGACACATTCGTATCTGCTGGCTAGACATCAAGGTTGCCCACATTCAATAGGCACCATAGCCAGCTCGAATTACATGATGCAATTCTCTCAAGCCGCCAGCAGCTCTTGTGTCAATCCCAATCAACCTCCGACCGAAAAGGCCCAGTCCTTGCGAACCGCCCTGCTTGACAATATCACTCAACAACATTCGCTCTCAACACTCATCTTTGAGACACTCTCGTCATCCCTCTCCACCTCCTCACGCCCCTCGTCTAACTTTGTTACTACCGCCGCCGCCACCACCAACACCTCGTATACCCTCGATGATGTCCCGCGATTATACATGCGATTAAGAGAGTTGACAGAAGATCAAGCGACACTGGTCGAACTTGCGAGGAGGCATCAAGCGGCATGGTCCGCTGCTCAGCGAAAACGACGGTGGATGGAGGCCTTGGACAACCAGTTGCGTCACATGGTCTACGGTATGGAGCAAGGCAAACGGGAGTTGGACGAAGCTCTCGCTCGGGCGCACGAGGTTGAGAGGGGCTTGGATAGGGCCATGATGGGTAAGTGTTTCTTTTCATACCTGTCTGGCGCTGCTTGGCCCTCGTCCCCCGCCCCCTCCCCGGTGGGATGATTCACCTGTGTCTGATTACAAAAGACGGTCTCACTGACGATCCCTATCATTCTGCAATATATTCAGCTCCTGTCTCGATGGAGACCTTGATTCATCACGCCACACGATTAGCACCCTACACTCATCGAACTCCAGTCGCGGCCCAGGGTTCGTCAGCGGGCACGACGACAGTGACACAGCCTCAACGTGACGTCTACTATCCGATTGAACGACTCATGGTAGGATCCAAGCTGATGCGCTTAGCCAAGGGTCAAGTGATGAGTGCGGGTGAAGTGGGGGATAGGGAGGTTTTGGGCGATGAAAGCGGGCGGGCGTCGATAACAGCAGGGGCAACAACGGTGGAAGGGGTGCTTCAGGAGGAGGGACGCACAGGGGCAGGAGTGGATGACCGGGAAGTGAATCCAGTAGCCGCGATACAGGGGCAAGCCTCGTCTGGGCCGGCCTCGACAGCAACAACGACAGCGGCGGCGGCGGCAGACAAGGAACCACCGGCAGCGTTCCAGTTCAAACCAATCAATCTGGACCTCAGCGAGAGCGAGGATGAGGATGATCAAGAGATGGAACAGGTATCTTAGCAATGGCACATGTTACCCAACACCTTAACAGCGTAGAGGGAGACCTTTGGACGAGCGTGAATAACGTAGAGGATGCTTGTATCGATTAGACTACAAAGTCCTCCGCCCGACATGACACCACGTCGATGCAAACTAAAAGTACAACCCGGTTTTGCTTTTTTTATAATCGTTCTTTGCTTTCTTGATGAGTGACCCCCCTACTGGTGTCATCTCTTTTGATTATTGCGTGTGTAGCGATCCAATCAATTGTATCGCTCACCAATGATGTGGAAGTTTTGGTTTCGGACTGCTCGTGATTGGAATCTTCTTGTTGCCTTACGTCGTCTAGCCACACCACATCTCTAACCGTCCTGCCTACCCACCTCGACCCTTCCTGGGCCAGGTAGCATTTTAGGTATCGGTGATCAACCAACCCAACTCCAGTCCATCTCCATCCCGCCCGCCAGTGTCGACCCGACCCCTCCCAAGCCTTTATCATGCCCCGATCCCAGACCTGATCCAGAGAATCGCTTTGACGATGTATCTGATCCGACCATGCCGCCCACCTTGGTTGTGGTCGTCGTGGTAGTACCACCACTCGCGCTGCTGCCGTTGAGCCCTGTCTTGGCCTCTTTGGGTGCTGGTTCGGAGGCATTGGTGGGGTCTGTAGACGTTGAAGTACCATTGCTCTTGGTGGTATCCGATTCTTCTTTTGCTTTTAATTCGGCAATCTCGGAGGCTGTCAGGAATCGGCCTCCAGGTCCTCTTGGCCTGGAACAAGCATGCTTGTGGCGCGATTCATGGAGGTATGGCTGGGGAATGTGAAAGGGGTCATGAGCATTACAGGGCGTATACGTTTAAACCAAGAATCAACTCACCTTGCGTTCCTTGACAACCCGGTTCATCTCTTCCAACCTTGCTCGAGCAGCTCTTCGCTTCAGGATCCGGTGGTACTGCTTTGCATTGACATACAGTGGTTCCTCATCTTGTTCATCATCAGCTCCCAGTTCGTCCTCTTGTGTCTCGGATGGATGGGTATGATGATGTTGATGTGAAGACTGTTGAGACTGCTGCTGAGCTTGCTGGTTCATGGTCGGCTGGGGTGGTGGTGCCATGGACGCAGGCAAGTATAAATTTTGAACCAAAACACCACCATCGCCGCCAATGTCAGAATCATGTGAATGGTCTGTCGAGACAACCTGACCGTTCATTGAAGTACTCATCCTGGCCATTTCCACCAAGAAATTCGAGTTCCCTGCTCGACCGGATTCATCCGCCAAAGGAGAAGGAGTAGCAGAATGTGTTGCACGGTCTATTCGTTCACTTCTCCCTACCGTACCGTTGGAATGATTAAATGTCATTCTACCGGGGACAATCCCTGACGTCGGCACGGACTGATGAGTATGCGGCATATGCGTGGTTCTTCCTGCATTTTGCGTCGCCTGGTTGATCAATCGCTGAGCTTCATTATATGCACGAGACGACGTTTTATCTTGCGGATCCCCTGTTGTTGGGGTGTCGGCCGAGACTGACGTATAAGCCAATGAAGAATTCATTGAGCCTTCATCGATTGAGCCGAATGGTCTCATGAATGGTTTCGTGTCTCCTAATTCATTGTCCGAATCTTCATCCGAGTCATCTGAATCTTCTTGATTGTCATTGACGAGGTTCAGCACCTCGGGTTCAACCTCTTGAGAATCGTCATCTAGATCTATCCGATTGCCACCATTGAAGCTGTCGGCCGGCGATTGAGCTGTTGACCGAGGCGAGTTGAACTGAGAATGCGAGAGATGCGAGTGGCTATGTTGACGAGATGGTCCTGCATGACTAGTGGTAGAATTATGCTGCATGAAACCGCCGGTCGATGCTGAAGACGAGCCCGGTACGGGTATCAATGGATCCGAGTACGGCGTCTTGAGTCCAGGGTGGGGATGATGATGTACATGGGGATGATGGGAATGATGCTGGTGTTCTGAGAACGAGCCCAACGCTCTTGGAGAAGTCGGTCGTGAGTACCGTGAGTCGTACGATGTTGCAAACGGTTTCGTTTCCGTAATTGTAGGTGAGGCCGATGTGGAAGCCACATCGACGATCGAGGGCGAAGACACGGTCGATCCCAAGAATCCGGGTGCGGTGGATGATGAATCCCGCCTGCTTCCATGTCCATAAGTCATCCCTGGAAATCCGTGTACAAAATCGTTGCTTGCTCTGTTATCGTCGAGCATTTTGGAGACTCCCGAGAGCTTGGACGATGGCGGACCAGAGACAATAATTGATTCTGACGGATCTAAAGGTGATCGCAATCCAGTACTATTATCTGACGTCGTTGTCGTTGCTGTTGAAGCTGCTGCTGCTGCTGCTGCTGCAGAAGTAGTGGTGGTGCCGGTGGTGTTTGTGCTGCTCTCGTGAACGAGCCCGCCAGACTGTCGCTGCAATATATCAGGAAACGAGCCAAAATCTCCAGAATCAACAACCGCTGGATCGTCCGTGAATGGAAACTTGGATGAGATCCATGGAGGCGATGGGTCGCCGCTGCTCATGTCTGCTGCGGTTGAACTGATCGACTATTCAGTCTACAGTATATATCATGCCCACTTCTCAGTGATATCAATGACCGAAAACCCAAATCGCCGTCTCAGCCGAGTTTTAAGGCGATGCCGGGTATATCCGCCCGACGTTATCTGGTTCCGCGCCATCTCACTCAGCTTACGCAAGCATCGCCGGCCCCGTTATTACACTCTGTCAAACATATAGATTCATTCATTCTCGGTACTCGTACAATAGAATATAAGAGCGTGACAGGGTCGTGTATAGAAATTTACCATGTACAAGATGGGGAAAACAAGTGCCCGCGAGATTCAGGTCACCGCCGTACCATGCTTGCCCCACCGTTGGGCACCATGGGCGGACCCATGTCCCTTTTCAGTCGAACCATTTGAACATTGCCAGCATCAGAGACGAAAATGATTTGACTTCTTTGCATCCGATTGACGGGCTGTTGCTGAGGTGGTGGAGGTGGCGCATGTGGGTGACCGTGCATTCCATATGGATATCCCCCTTGGGGTTGATGATAGTGTCCGTGAGGAGGTGGTGGTGGTGGGTGACCATACGGACCGGGAGGCATCATGCCATGTCGATATTGGTTAGCCGCATGGATTTGAGAGGGCGGCGTGTCCGAAAACAGGCATCGAATATTGTTTCCCGTAATAATCTGTACCAGATTACCGCTGTCCACATGTCGGACCTCGATGAATGTTGGTTCAAATGCCAAAATAAAGGGATAATGTAAGGCTGCGAACATGGAATGATGTTCAGTCAGTATGCGCGATTGAAAGATGTCAACGGAGAAAGCTCACCAAACGCAGTTGGGAAGCCCTCCCATTGGATCGCCCACCTCGGTCTGGCACGCCAGCCAGTCTTATTGACGTAAAATGCAAACTCGGCATAACACAACAAGAAATTCTCTTCGACTCGGTAGATTGCGATCGGTCTCACATTCTCCCGCTTGGCCACGAAATCGAGACTGCTGTCAGAAGGGTCCAGCAGGCCTTGTGTATCCAGAGTCTTTTCCAAAACAAACACATCACAATCAACGACGGATGCGAAATTTCCATCACCACCAGCTCGACTCACTTCCAAGTCAACTACTTCAAATCCTCTCGTCGTCGCCACGCATAGCTTGGTCTTGAGGAACGAAAGGCCGCTGCTCTCCGTCGGGATATAGAATTCCTTGAAGACCTTGAACGGCTCGTTGGAATTGTTGAGAAGCTTTCTGAACGGAGTTGGCTGTTTCTTGCCCTTCATTGACTGATCAATCGGTTCCAATGTCTTAATGGTGGACGATAATGACGATGACTTGACGATACACAGCAGCGTACGGCCCAAACAGATACCGCTCTTGAAGAACGATGTGTGCGACGATAGTCGCTTACCCCGTTTTAGTGCTGCCGAGGTGTCTGTTGGATCCAAGGCCTCCAATGGGAAAGCCGTCACACTCCGTTCTACAGCCAGAACACGGTCGACCGGGTCAGCAAGATCTGCGCATCCCTCTGTTTGCTGCAAGCGAGACTTACCTGACAAGACGACCAGCAGCTGGAACTCTTCGAGCACGTCTACTTGAGTAACATCGGGTATTGACAGCACCTTGGTCGGGTGTCTCAGTCGCTCATCCCGGTAATTACTAAAGTAGACACCCTCATCTGTTCCGTAAATCATCCTGTTGCCTCGATCGTACGGCACAGAGCAATTGAGCTTGTTGGGGCCCACAAAGAATCGGTCGGTCAGGGAGACTGTCTCAAAGATACGACTCCGGTCTCTAAGATTTTGCTGTTGCTGCTCAATATTTTCCAGCCACTTTTTCCGGCCCGCATAGGTCGGTACCCATAGAGTCATGGTGTACCCTTTCCGGCCAAGGTGAATGAGAGTAAAACTGAATCCATGTTTCGACTCGGGCTTGGGCAGGGCATCTTTGCCATTCTTGGAGTTGGCTTGACGACTGATAGACGCTTTACCTCGACCAATGGATCCTTTGACGTCCTCCGGTGACGTTGTCACCAGCAGTTCAAGAGGGATAGGCTGTCGCAGAAGGCAAGCTCATCTCAGTAACTTTTTGTCGAGGGTGTCGTACAAGAAACTTTGCGCACCTTGCGATACACTTTATATTGCTCGTGCTTGTTGACCCATTTCGGCTTGACCATGAGGAGAGCATGATCAAACAAGAATACAAACAAATCTGCATTCTCAGCATTGGGGCCACCGCGACATTTGAGTGGCCCCTTGTAAACAAGTTCACGGTTCTTATCGCGAAGATGCAGATCCTACAATAACATGGATATGCGTGGTCAGGTCGATCCTATGCTGGAATCAGCTAGACACGTTTACACTCACAAAGTTTTCTCCAGGTCGGAAAATGAGTTGTTGGTCGAGTTGAGCAAGATTGAAAAGGTTTTCCGACTTTCCACTCTCCTTGTTGACTCTCTTCAAAAAGTCTCGGACAATCTTGACAACCTCGACCAAGTCCTCCTTGTCCGAGTTCCCTTCAGGTGTGTACTTTAAGATAACTTCGAGGAGTAGTGGGTAACGAGCGAGACGTGTAGTGGGTTTCGTGAGATATCCGTTGAGTTCGAGTTTCCTAGAAGCAGGGTCTCTTTCGGTGTCCTGGTATGGGAGAAGAGACGTGATCAATGTTGCCCGCCATGCGATACTACCGGAAAGGGCAAACTCACGTCTACAAATTTTTGAAAGGCCGGATTGCTTCCCTTTTCTTTTTCAAACTCATACTTTCCGAAAAGCTGATGCGCACCGTACGTCACAAACGGTTCAAATCGCTGTACCTGCTCGAGAAGGATATCGCCAACCCGAGAAACAACGTGAGCTTGCTTTTGTCGCTTAGTGAGCTTCTCCGCTAGGACGGCATTGACCGAGAGGATCTCATGAGTGTTCCAAAAGACTTGTTGCACAAACTCTTCTCGTTTGGCACTGGGAACGACTTCCGACACTCGCAGGGGCTTGATCCAAGACTGTCAACAAATGTGGTAAGCACGAGGAGAGCCAATGTACTTGATCAGTCGAGAAGTATCTTACATCGCGAAGGTACTCCAAATCGCGGACAAAGTCTCGTTCCGTGTATATCAACTCGTTGATGGCCTCTTGCCTCTTCTTTTCGGTATCATCTACACTATCAATGACCTCTTGCGGGACCGATTGAATCCAAAGCGTACCAGTCTCCTGTGAATCGTCGGTGAGATGATCAGCCCACAATCGAAACGACAACTTTCATGAAACGAGATGCTTACCTTAGTGTCCAACAGATCCTCTGTAATTTCTGTATTGAGCCCGGGCTCAATCTTCATATTCAGTCTCTTTTGGACTTCCAATCTCCTGGGACAGTTGATCGAATAACATAGAGAATCTCTCGAACACGTCGGCGAGTAACAATCCGTAAGCAAGGTAAACACTCCGACTGGAAGGGCGTCCTCGGTAGACATATCTGACATGCGGCGCGACTTGTCTTTTGTAGAAGTCGCATCAGATACCTGATTGACCGTGGTGGTCGAAGTTGCGGGTGTAGCAGACGGAGAGTTTGAGACTGACGACATTGAAGTCATGGCAGTAATGGAGCCAGACGAGTATCCTTTCGATGTGGGTCTCGAGACAGTCTGGCCGTCTGCACCAACCACACTTGTGGCTGAGCTCTGTGTACCTGCCGCAGTGGAGCCGGGAGCACCGTCAGCAAACGGGCTGGGCAGGAGCTGCTTGAAGCGGTAAATTTCATGGGTGCTATCCCGCAATCGATGGGCGTAGGTGACATCATGGAAGAACTTTTGCGAGTCCAAAGCTCTTCCGAGTAGCAGGGCGAGATTCCGGTCATTGGTTCTGATGATATCACACAACAAGTCAACGGCCTCTCGACCATCGAAAGCATCACTGTAACTCAATCCATCTTTGATTCTGTCGCCAAGGGACAGCGCCTGTCGGAGGACTTCCGCGACTTTTGAGATATAAGCCGGATGGATCGTGGGGGTCCTTCTCGCGGCACTCTGCGACGTTCGTTTTGTTGGAGCTGTACCCAGATTCGTTGTCGAACTATTCGGAGAGCCAGACACTGCAGCTGAAGGGACAAGTGCTGACATGGGAAGATTGTGATGATAAGGTCTGGAGTTTCCGCCGTGTCCTAATGATCCCGTACGGATTGTTGTCACAGCTGATTCCCTATGAGCAGAAGGTCCAGAGAAACTGGTCGAGCGCGCATCCGATGAGCCATAGCTAGCCCGGTGACCTCCTTGTTGACCGGGAGACGGTCCATACGGCAAGCTTCGGATGCTCTCAGTCGACGGCTGACCACTCAATCTATGGAGCGATGAGGTTGGGAAGGCACCAGTGCTTTCACCCGGGAACCCTGCCGGAGATGACATGACTGGCGAACCCCTTTCCCCGTATTGTCTGTTGGAAGATGTGTCAATGTTTGGTAGATACGTTTGACTGTTTCTTGGTCCAGTCCCGTACCCCGAATGTACAGTGCTGACGCTGACAATCGAAGATTCACTGGGTTGCCGACGGTGTCGGGGGAATGTGTCGTGCTGAGACACCACAGGATGAACGCGATCCCGCATTTCGTCCTCGTAGCTCGTTCGATTGGGACCTCCTCTGATGGTACTAGTACCAGAGATATTTCGGCTACCGTTGTTATTGAGAGTCTGTGAGCTTTCAGAGCCAGAAACCCGACTATCAAGCAGAAATGACCAGTCTCCGCTTTCTTGTGAATCCGGTGGCAGAAGACTTTGACTTGCGTCCGATAGTCTCATGTTTTTCAAGTCGGTCATGACATCGCTTGAGCGAGATTGCATTGACGAATGTTGACTTGATCTGCGGCCGAGAGCAGGGTCCATGGGCGCGTAATTCGGAGGCGGCGAATTGTTATCGTGCTCTCTCGCCGAAAGGACGTCTGCTGTGGGTGATTCAAACGGCGCAGTACCGTTGGTGTGCCCACTCGCTCCAGAGGACGGTCGCGTTCTCATGCCGAGTGATTGTGTATTGGCAGAAGCCCATGACTCTCGAGACAATGGGTCAGGCCGTTCCTCGTAGATGGAAGGACCGGTGGACGAGCCTCCACCGACGCTATACTCGCCGTCTTGCAATCTATAAGATTGTCCAGCTGTGGACCCCATGCCTTGGCGTGAAGGCGGTACTCCACCAAGAGCCGGAGAAGAAATTTGAGGGGGAAGGTGAGCCACATTTTGAGAAGAGGTTGAGCGGTTTCTATCAGGAGGATACGGTCCTGGTGCATAGGCTGTTCGCTGTGGCTCATTCATCTGAGTATTATAAGAAGCTTGTCGTGATGGGTAGTGTTGAGCCGACGGATTGTTGTAGCTTACTGCGCTGGGGTAACCTGTAGTCGGGAGTGGAGGCACCGATGAAGGTGTGAATGACGAGCGTCTTTGGCGAGCATCGTGAGTTCCTTGCATTGGCGGTCCACCAGTATATCCTGCCCTAGGCATAGCTGAGTGTGGTGCGTTTGAGTAATGCATGTAATCAGGGTTACTAGTGCCTTGTGGACCCGGAGGTGGTCCGTTGAAAGCAGGTGGCATGCCAGGCGGTAAAGGTGGAGCAAATTGTTCGTATCCAGAGCCTCCTGCCGGAGGTGGCATCGGTCCTGGCATTCCACCGCGTCCATAACCAGAAGATCCGGCTGTCGCTCTACTAGCATGATGTCCAGATGCCTGTCGTCCAAAGATTGATGCAAACACTTGGTCTCTATCGGCTGGTCTGCCTGCACTTCCTCCTCCTCCTGGTGGCCTGCTTGATGAGGTAGAGGACTGAGGATGGGTGGGTTGGCGTGTCCGCGGACCCGTAGGAGCGGATCTCATGGTCGCTGGTCAGCAGCGAGCCTGTGAGTGTTTGCTCTGTCCAAAGCCAACACTGGCACACTGTAGCCAGAACAGACGAGCAAGCGGTGTGTAGTGACAGATTGAAGGAAAAAGGGGCAGCTACAGGTAGATGGTTTGTGTTGTTTGATGATCAGGATGCTCGCTGGCTCGTAACCGCACGGTAGCCCGGGACAATACAGTGCCGATAGAACGGCATTGGGCGACCGTATCTGCACGGTAAGAGCCCAAGATAAAGACACGGTTCCAGTCAAACTACCGTGCCGGTAGCACTCACGTGAGAGCGTTCACAGTTGAACATTTCAACCAGGAGCGTCATTTCATTGAATGAATTGCAAAGGCAAAAGTTGCCCACGGCGTCAAGCTTGCATTCTGCTGGCAGGTTGATTCACAATGAAGGCCAACTTTCAGTTTCAGGTAAGTGGAAACGGAAAGTTTTCCAGTCTTCATTCTTGTCTAATGGTGTTTGATTTCAGAACCTGTGCGGCACCGTGTACAGACAGGGCAATGTAGTGTTCACACCAGACGGCAATTCCGTTCTCAGCCCAGTGGGAAACCGTGTGTCTGTGTTTGATCTGGTCGGGTAAGCTCAAGCGATTGCTCATCATCTGCCCACAATCTTGATTAATTGTTTCATGTAAATTTTACAGCAACAAATCCCGGACATTGCCATTCGAGAATCGCAAGAATATCCTCAGCCTGGCTCTCTCACCAGACGGATCAGTTCTGCTCTCAATCGATGAAGACGGACAAGCTTTACTGGTACATTTTCGCAAAGGGACCGTTCTCCATCGGATCAATTTCAAAGGCGCAGTGTTGGACGCCAAATTTAGCCCCGACGGCAAATTCATTGCCATTACGCATGGTAACCAAGTACATGTCTGGAACACGCCTTCCCATCTAGTCAGAGAGTTTGCACCATTCGTACTTCACCGAAAGTACACTGGCCACTCGGATGATGTCGTTAGCATCGCATGGTCCAAGAGTGGTCGATACTTTGTCACTGCCTCAAAGGATATGACTGCAAGATTATACACCCTGAACCCTCTTCCAGGATACACACCAAAGACATTTGCAGGTCATCGAGACGTCCTCGTGGGTGCATACTTCAGTCAAGACGAGAAGAACATCTTCACCGTATCACGAGATGGTTCTGCGTTTACATGGGCCGCCAAGAAAGCGGAAGAGGACGATGAAGATGGTGACACTGTCGAAGTCGACATGATTGATGATAAACGCAACTTGGGCGAATCCTCGATACCTATCCCTTCGGATGCTCGAGTAGCCTACACTCGGTGGGGTATCACCAAGCGCGATTACTTTCAACAGCCTGGAAGCCCTCAAGTGGTGTGCACTACATTCCACGCCAAATCATCTCTTCTCGTCGTTGGATTCTCAACCGGAGTCTTTGGTCTCTGGGAGATGCCTTCATTTGTCAACATCCACACTCTCTCCATCTCACAAGAGAAGATTGCAACAGTTGCCATCAATCCATCAGGCGAGTGGCTGGCTTTTGGTGCCCAGCTCTTGGGCCAATTATTAGTCTGGGAATGGCAATCCGAAAGCTACGTCTTGAAGCAGCAGGGCCACTACTTTGACATGAACACCCTTTCATTCAGCCAAGATGGCCAGAACGTGGCGACCGGTGGAGAGGACGGAAAGGTCAAGGTCTGGAACGCTGCTACAGGGTTCTGTTTTGTGACATTTGGGGAGCATTCGGCCAGTGTTTCCGCAGTCGAATTTGCCAAACAAGGTCAAGTCTTGTTTACAGCATCTCTCGACGGGACTGTCCGAGCCTACGATCTTGTGCGATATCGAAATTTCCGAACATTTACGTCACCCAATCCCGTGCAATTCTCAAGCCTCGCCGTGGACCCGAGCGGAGAAGTTGTTTGTGCTGGATCTCAAGACAGCTTTGAGGTTTTCATGTGGTCTGTCCAGACTGGAAAACTACTTGATGTCTTGACCGGCCACACAGCCCCCATTTCCTCGCTTGCGTTCGCCCCTCTTTCGGCATCCACAGATCATCTAGCATCAGCTTCATGGGATGGTACGGTCAGAATCTGGAGCGTGTTTGGGCGATCAAGAGCGACTGAGCCATTCCAACTCGGTAACGAAGTCTTGTCAGTGGCCTACCGACCGGATGGCAAGGAAATGGCATGTTCGACGCTTGATGGTAACATTACCTTTTTCGATATCGCGGAAAGTCGCCAAACCAGTGTGATCGAAGGCAGAAAAGACGTTTCTGGAGGTAGACTCCAAGACGACAAGATGACCGCAACCAACAATGCTTCCACAAAGTATTTCAACAGCTTGGCGTATACTGCTGATGGCACATGTCTGATCGCTGGTGGAAGCAGCAAGTACGTTCTCATTTACGACATCCAGGATGGCGTAGCGGTCAAGAAATTCCAAATTTCCGAGAACCTTTCGCTAGATGGCACACAAGAATTTCTCGATAGTCGACGAATGACGGAAGCTGGTGTCTCCATCGAGGCTTTGGATCTCAGAGGCGACGAGGAGGATTTGAACGATCGAGTGGATATCACCTTGCCAGGCGCACAAAAGGGTGACTTGTCCAGACGCAAATATCGAAGAGCGGCACGGACCATGTGTGTGAGGTTCAGCCCGACGGGAAGGACGTGGGCTGCTGCTTCAACCGAAGGTCTACTTTTGTACGGTTTGGACGAAACAACGACATTCGACCCTCTCGACCTCGATATTGACATAACCCCCGAAAGCCTGCTCGAAACCATCGAAGAAGGTGACCACCTCATGGCCCTCATCATGGCGTTTAGGCTCAACGAACAGCCCCTGATTCTGCGTGCCTATGAAGCCGTCCCATGGACTGATATCAAACTCATCGCACGTCAGGTCCCACAAATTTACCTCTTGACCCTCTTGAGATTCATTGCAGGCCACATGCAAAACTCTCCCCACGTAGAGTTTGATCTCACGTGGTCTCAAGCGTTGATGACGGCGCATGGGCGATTCCTTGCGTCAAGGTCGAGCGAGTTTGCAAGCGTGTTCAGATCTTTGCAGAGGAGTGTCTCGGACTTTGAGCACAATATTTCCAAAATGTAAGCCAATTTGCCCAATACATCATCTCAGAATCAGCTCATGTGATACACGGTACTGCTACAGATGCAACGATAACAACTACGCCCTATCCTACGTCATCTCTCATACCCAAAAGTCCGAACCCCGACTCGACTCATCGGCCGACATGATCCCCATCTAGTCTTTCACTCCATGAGCTCTTGACGGTCTTCCTCGGCTTCTGACTGCACATCATTGCGCCTTTTTGCTTTGACTCTTCCTGGCCGAGATTCGCCACATGCTGAACAAGGTATACATGATCCACAAAGAACAAGTCATGACAACGGCGGGAGTGACGAGAGCTACCATGGACTGTTGGGACGTTACAGCAGCTGGCAGACTGATGGAGTGAGACTTTCCTTGGGAGAGCTTGGGAGACCAGGGGATTTGGTATAGATGATCCTGAGTTGGTATCCGTTGTTGTATATTAGAATCATGAGCAAATCGCCGTGAAAGGACATCCTTGCTGATCTTGGTGGCTATCGTCGAGCGAATCGCATCATCAGGCAACGAACAGTTGTCATGACCTGGATGGGGTGTGGACTTACGCAAGACGTGAAAGGATTGGCAAGCCAAGACGGCTAGTACATCCACATCGTTTGCCAACTGAGAGGACTCATTGCGCGGTGTTGACAAGTCAGATCCTCCTATAATGACAGAATGATAACCGTCTTGACAAGGTTGCAAGTATCTCGCATGCGAGGGAACATTCCATTCGAGACTCGAGTGGCTCGTGACATCAATGGGGAGCACATGATCCATGTACATGTACAGAGTGTTTTCCACAAGACGCTCTTCTCGTCTCGTATCGTCATCACCTTGCTGGCTTGAACGGAATCCGTATTTAACCGGCCGTTCGAGGTCTGGTGTGACAGGATCTACCGTCCACATGCGAGGTCCAGTCGTCCGGCCCCCTTTTTGGAAAGCTTGTGCTTCCTGAATGCTATCTGACAAGTCAGACTCTGTCGGCCATCGGTCCTCGAGCTCATAGGGATCAAAGAACAATTTGTCATTTGTTTGTATCCAGAGGTGGAGGCTACAGTCTTGGGGAACGCTCGTGCCTTGTAATGGGTGCAGTTCCACAGAAACCTGGGGGTGTAGAGTCGTGGGAACCCGGAAGCCAGCTTGTAGTCTCAACCCTCCAGTCATATTCGAAAGCTACAATACTGAAAGGGCCAGGGATGACTAGCAGAGGCTTCAGCTGACAAGAGTTTGCTGATCTTCTCCGCTGTTGAACTCGGCGTCGCTGATGCACTACTGATGCCCGAGGCGATCTATCAGTAGACAATACACCGAGCTCCGCTTACATAAGGTTCTTGTCAGACAAACCAAGCAAGGAACTCCCAGGGACGACGGCATACCCTTTGGTCGTACAACTATCACCCAGGTCAAGCTCCCGTCTTTTTCATACTGTACCAGGAAGATTCAGCCGGATTTTCAACAAAATGGTGAGCCTGCTTGTTCAGTGCTGCACACGCTTCGTTTCTTGCTCACGTACACAACATCTTGATATCATTGAAATAGTCGGCTCTGTTCAACTTTCAGTCGCTGTTGCTTGTGTGGTTGTTACTCATCTGCACATGTACTTATGTGAGGGGAGTTGCTCCCAGCCTGGTGGACAGAAACAAGGAGGGGTGAGTGGGATACTTGTGTTGTTGTGACGTAGTCATGTCATTATTGTGTGGAAGAAAGCTGATGGGCATGTGCTTTAAACGTATAATGATCCAATGACAGATTCATGGGTATCATCTTCAAGTGTGCACGAATAGGTCAGTGGATTCTTTTCACAGTGTAGTTCTTGGACCATCTGCTGACGTTTCTTCACATCTCCATCACCTCTGACCGCCTCCAATGCTACTTCGACTCAACGCACGGATGGATCGAACCTCTACAGGAGAACGTCTATCACCCTATGTCAGTCTGGCTTGCATAGCAATGACCATCAATATCCTGGTCGCTTCGTAGAGCAAAACGGCTGTTTGCTGTACTGAACCGGGATCCATAGTGCCATCGTTGTAACTTTATCGCACGACCATCTTGGTCCAACATACATGTACGACTCGAATACCTCTGAACGGACTACATTTTGCACTTGGCCGATCACCTTTGGAACCTCTGATTTACATTTCCTCCCACCTAGTCAAGTCCATTGGCTTGGCAAGCAATGGGAGGACGTAGGGGTCAAAAGTCTTCCAGTAAGGATTGTTGAGGTGATACTGCTGAGACGACTCTTGCTCGTATCGCTCCACAATAGCAAACTTTGTCTCGTCCTTGAGTATCAGGCCATAATTATCGTACTCTCAATCAGTCTGACACGACAGTAGGAAAGACAAACGGCAGTTGCTCACCTTGGGGTCTTGCATCACGTGCCAATCCAAAGTCTCTTTATCCTTTCTGTAGACTCCAGCAGCCTCGATCAACTTGGCTTTGAGCTTCTCCACACATTCCTGTACCCAGGCATCCATATACTTTAGCTCCCTCGGGATTTTGCAGACCTGATACCAAAACTCACAGGTTTACTCTGTAAATGGACAATGATAGTGTAAACCATTTTGCTTTTGTTGGCAGTGATCCTGGCGAAACTCTGGATGCTTGGAAAGGTTCTGGTATGTTGGAACTCGGATATAAGTGCCAACCTTGTGTAGCTACAATATACAGTCGTTGTCCGTCGTCCTCTGGTCTCGTGCCGAAAACCACGACTGCAAGGACTGTGCAACTGACATACTGACAGCTTGACGTTCACCTGTCAATCCTCGGTGAAATTCTCGGAAGATTGGAACTCGTCATCATGCGTGCAGCTGCAGTGGTAAACCGTGGTAACGTTTGACTGCCCCAAATTTTGAGCCACTTGATCCTCTACTCCTTGATCGTGGGAGCTCTCTCCTCATCTGACTTGCCAATTGTCTTTTGGGTCCATTATTCTCAAAGATGTTCATGTGACAATCCGAAAGCAGACGCGAGGGTAGATCTTGTTGTCAAAGCAATCTTGATGCTTTCCGAGGCATACAAACTGTTCATATCGTGACACAAACAACACCGGTCAACTGACCCAAAGATATTCGAGTGAGAAAACGACAACTTTGTAGATTCTGGATCATCCTACATGACGGAATGGTCTGATAAGATAAGCACAAGTCGAATACGCGGCGGACATGACAAGTTGACAAGTCCGGCTCAGCATCCGCGGAAGCAAATCACGAAAGTTGGAATTTCGAGCTAGGAGCTTGCATGGTGACAATCATCTTGCAAGGGAGTTGTAGAGTGTTTGTTGTCTTGGAGGACTCGAAGTTGACAATACCATCGTTGAAATGGCTCAACCGACGAAAAACTCAAACAAGAAAGGCGGGAAGCCTGTCAAGGGCTCGTCGTCGTCGTCGTCCCAGTCCAAGGTAAGAGAAATGATGAGCGTTCACGCTCATGTCGTCACACTGCTGATACGCCAAATGTGTATTTTCAAGGCAACAAAGGGAAGGACTGCCGCCGCAGAGACGAACCCTCTGACTGGGAAACCAGCACGTCGACCTGACCAGCCCAAAAAAGTCAAACTTCGTGACCAAAAGTACATCCCCGTCCCGGAATCAGCATTCATTCCTTCTGCAAAGAGTAAAGGTAAAGCTCGTGCTCAAGACGGTGATGTCAACTCTGACGAGGATGGGTCAGACATGGATGGGAGTGAAGAAGAGGACGACTTTGACATGTTGGTTGATGATGAAGATCCCGAAGCAATGGAATTCCTCCAGGCTGGTGGAGCAAGCTTCTTGACCAACCTAGATGAAAAGACGATCAGCAGGTCCAAAAAGGAAACCAATAGAATCCACGAACTTGAAAAGGAGAAACAACCGTTACCCAAACCAACAAAGCGAAAAACATCTCCCACACCCTCAGAGATGACGCCTTCTGACCTGGATTCCGAAGATATGGATTCCGACATTTCAGCAGACGACGATTTGGATTCGTTTTCCGAGGATGATCTTAGCGAAGATTACGAAGAGGAAGAAAGGCGAAGAGCCAAGAAAAAGGCACGAGTTTCGGATACAGCAGACCTCGAGGACAAATATGAAGCACTGGGTCGGAAACGCAAGGAACAAGCCAAAGAGGTTGAAGATGTGGATAAAGATCATGCCGAGGTGGGACACTTGCCCATCAAATTGGCCAACGGAGAAATCGAACAACTTCCAGGAAGGACACGTATAGCAGTGCCATCTGGACCCCCTGACAAGAGAAAAAAGCAGCAGCAAGCGTCATCAGATGAAGAATCTGTACTATCAGATTCTGAATCCGAAGACGAGGAAGCCCAGTTGGAGCGGCTAGCAGGGGCAAAGGGGAAATTCGGAAGACTAGGAATTGCCGATGTGTTGACTGCTGAGATGCCAGGACTCAAGGGAAAGGAAAAGACTGTCCAACGACTTGCCATGGCCAAGGAGCAAATCGCCAAAATCGGAGCTGAAATCATGAGCGGAGGAGAGTTGATCGACATGGTGCCCCTGCTGAGCAGGCTCTCTACTTTTGCTCTGGAAAAGGTCAAGACGGCGGACGAGCAGGAATCCATTATCCCCGTGCCCAACTCGGTCCGAGGATTGGCCTTTTTGTCTCAGCTCGCAGTCTACAAAGACTTGATTCCTGGCTACCGAATACGTGAACTGACTGCGCTCGAAGAGGCCGAAAAGGTCAGGGATGAGGTCAGAAGACAGAGAGAAGGTGAAAAGGGTCTGGTCAAGAGTTACAAAATGTACCTAAAGACACTGGAAACCGAGATTAAACGTAAGGCATAAATCTGGATATACCCTTGTATGAGCCACTTATCATCAGCAGCTAAAAACCGTTTGCTCGTTTCCGACAGGAAAATCGCCACTGGCATCTGTCAGTCTCAAGTGTATGTGTGAGCTGCTCTCCCAGCTACCACATTTCAACTTTGCCGAAAACATTATGGGTATTGTCGTCGGTCGGCTGAGCAAGAGGTCATGGGATTCTGCAAGTCTTTTTCCTCTCATTCCTTTCTACATACAGTCAAAACGGCTAACGTCCCGCGTTACTCGCTATGCTCAACGACAGGACTCTGACCTTTGCCTCAAGACGGTCATTCAAGTATTCAAGCAAGATGTGACCGCTCACTACAGCGCTGTCCTTCTCCGACTGCTCGCACGAATGATAAAGGAACGACGCTTCAAAGTCCATCCCAACGTACTCAGCTGCCTGCTCTTCCTTCGTCTCCGTTCTGAGCTGAGCGCTCCTCATGAAGCCAAGAAAGACAAGTTTAGTCGAGGTTCCAAGGACGGCAAGCAGCAAGACGTAAAGTTTAAGAGTGATATCAGGAAAAAATGGATGAACAAGAACAGACGCAAGGCTGAAAAGGAAAAGCAAGAGGTTGAAAAGGAGTTGAACGAGGCGTCTGCTGAAGTTGACCAAGAGGAGAGATCCAAGGTGGTGAGTGACGAGAGCAAGAATGAGACTCGTAACAGAATTGACCCCCCTGAAACATGCGTGTGTGTCCGACTGTATCATCACATAGCAAACGGAAACCTTGAAAAACCTCTTTGTCCTCTACTTTTCCATTCTCAAACAACCCAAGCGATCGCCTCTGCTTCCAGCGGCCATGGAAGGGATCGCCAAATTCGCCCATCTCGTTAATATTGAATTTTTCCGTGACCTACTCCAAGTCTTGAAGACCATTGTCAAGGGTGATTCTGGGGACGAGGATGATGACGAAGATGAGGATCTGCGTCCAGACGTTGTAGGAAACGGAACGGAAACAAGGCTGAGAATGCTAGGGATCGTGACGGCATTTGAGCTGCTCTCTGGTCAAGGTCAGTCTGGAGCATTGTCTTGCTTGACGTGACTCTGTAAAGGAAAGCTCACGTAAACCTGACATGTCACTTGTTTACACGGCCAAACAGGAGAAGCCTTGACGCTCGATTTAAACGAGTTCATCGTTCAGTTATACGCCCTGCTTCACCCTCTCTGTCTGGACACCAACATTGAGACCATCCCCGTCTCAAAAGGCGAAGCCATTCTTCCTCAGAAAGCCGCCCCCGCGGCGACGCCTGCAGACAATGGCAAGAAACGCAAGGGCCCGACCGATCGATCATCCACGGCCGATCTCTTGTTTAGGTGTCTACACCTGATCTTCTTTTCCCGACATGCCCACACGAGCAACTCACCCCCTTGGAGAGCAGCAGCGTTTGCAAAGAGGCTCTTGGAGTGTTCGTTGCATTTCCCCGCAGCGACGGCCATGAGGTCTATAGAATTTGTCAAGATGCTGGTCGCAAAGGAAGCCAAGCTCGAGGCATTCATTGCTTCAGAGGATAGGACGGCTGATGGGATCTATCGTTGTGACTTGGATGACCCTCAATTGGCTAATGCCTTTGCCGCTAGTTTCTGGGAGTTGGGACTGTTGGAACGCGACCACTGGGATGAGGAAATTCGAACACAGGCGGGAATGTTGTCCAATGGACGTCTCGTGTGAGACTGAGCGCATTTTTTCATTTGGGCAGGATAGAGGACGTGCATCTGTATCAATAGTACATGTCGAAACTTGGTATACATCATCGTATGGACCGATGGCATCATGTCTCCAGAGTATATCTACTGCTCCTTTTTAGCCTGAGACGGGCCAGATGTCTTGGCTGTGGACAACAGATGAGGTGGCACCTGGCATGACGAAAAGGGGACCGCGCAGGTGAGAACGAGCACAATCATTGCACAGGCTCTCGAGCAGCTTACCTGGATGCTTGACATGGCCATGATGCCAAACCCAACGAGGGGAACAAAAACGACAAAGGTGACCAGGAGACTGGTAATCAGAGGCTCGCTGAAAATGCCGAATGGGGATAGGTGGTCCGGAGAGTCTGGTTCAGTCCCGTTGCCCTTTACTGGACCATGCTTGCCTCCCTTGTTTTTGCCCTTGCCCTTGACTCGCTCTAATGTCAATTCTGCTGGCTCCCCAAACGGATCCACTTCGTCCTCGTCTGTTGATCCAAAGATCTCTGGGAAATATTCCTCGAGGAACTCTTCGGTCTCATCGACGTATCCAGCGCCCGTTTGCTTCAAGTCGTCGTATAAATCAGAGGCGGCACCCTGCAGTGTTTCAGAAGATGGCTCAACCAATTGTCTAGACGCGATCTTGTGTGATGACGGGTCTTGTGCTTGACTGTGAGGACATCACATTGAAGAGAGGAGTCAGTCAGATCGGTCCTCCCTTTCCACCCTATCAACATCCTCTGCCATGTTTACCAAAAAGGGGCCGGCCAAGAAAGGGCCATCATTGACTTACGATCCGATAGCCAAGACCTGGCCACTTGTCATCAACAATGCAAGGATGGTGGCGACGTTGTAAAGTCTCATAGTGGATACTCTCTTGATAATGCAATGCGATTGTCTGCTGGGCCACAAGTCGCTCCAGATGTTGGCCAACTCTCTCTAACAAGTCTTCTTGGCTAGCATAGACTGGCTGGAGGAGCGATGACGCGCGCCTGACATTTTAATCTTGTTGCGGCTGCTGAGCCAGCACGCAGCGCCGCCAGGCTTCAACCTCGTGTTTCAGCGAGGCAGAGGCGACTTGCTGATGAAGAGACGGTGAAAGCCCCTATATGACCTGGGATATATAGCCCATTGGTATTCATCTTCTAGTATCTAGTGACATTCGCTCAAAGACTGTCAGTAGGCAGTTGCTAGTCAAGGAAAATGTATAAAAGGTCTACCACGGTCAGTCTACTAATGTTCCCACTCATAACCACACTCTAGCTCTGTTCCTCAGACTCTGCCCCTGTCAATTCCCTCTATACATTGTGTTCAAAAGTCGTCTGCTTTTGCAACCGCTCAACTCGAAAGAATTCAACGACTGACGGCAGAAGTCGCCGAATTGGAGATACAAATCGGGTGAGAACGAATGCAACGGTTCGTCTATTCCAATGAGAGGGGAGCAATGACATTCTACTGGGCAGTCATCACGATGCGGATGCCATTGTCAGGAAACATATCGACACTTTACACAGCTACAATGAGATCAAGTGAGTACATGGATTTAGCTGTAGGGAAAGCCGATTGTTACCAACACAGGGTCCTTCACAGGGACGCAACTCAAGCGTTGATCGGCCAGGTATGTTGGGATCAGGTTTACGTATTGTCAAATGAACGATTCATACCGTCTACCTTGCTCTAGTACGCTGTGTTGACGGGATCTACCGTCAAGGAGCTTCACGAGACACTGGGTCTCAGTCTGACAGAATGATGTGACACGGACTCGATGAGATCGACGCGTGCCATGTCCAGCTCTGTAATGCTGTAAAGTGCTATTGTGGATGAACGACGTAACGATGCCTGGATATGAATACGTGTATGGATGATACAATCAAAAGAACCTGAACCAAAGGAAAAGAATGACAAATAGACCGATGCCTCCGACCGGCGCCCACTTGCGAATAAGTGCTTGAATGTTGATATTGCGTGCGGCCCGTCGGTACTTGGCAGATTCAGTCTTGAGCGAAGACGATAGCTGGCCCATACCTAGATGCAAGCAGGCAAAACGAGAGGGGTAAAGAGGTGAACAAGGATGGCCATTGCCGGGGAGTCACATGACTTACGATCCAGACTATCACCTCTCCACAGCAAATCTTCCATATTCTTGGTCATGATCCTCGTCACGTCTTGTAAATCAGTGTTGAGCTTGTCCATGTTAGACTGTGGTGCTGATGCTTGAGCGGTATGTGGGTCCTGGTACAACCGGGTCGTTTTTGAAATGAACGTATCTAACGCCATCATCAAATGAGCAACGTCAGCCATCGGCCCCCGGATATCGCACATTCCCAGACCGGCTCACCAAACCCTCTAAAGCAATACGGTCGATTGGCACTTCCAATCTGACTCTCATAACTCCTTTGAAACTCTTTGCTCAGTTCGTCCAGATACGAAAAGGCCAGTTTACGAGGGTATGAAGCGTCACAGATGGTGAGGTAAACGACTTGTTGTGACAAAAGGTAGCTGAAAAAAAGAACAGTATTCGAGTGAAGAGCGTGTAAGTCGAGATGACCTGTGTGACGTGACGAGTGCATCGCTGGACTTGCTGTAACGTAAACTTTCCACTCTCTATCGAGCATGCTGGCTCGCTACGATCGGTCATTCGTCGACACAGTAGCTTTGACTGTTGCTTTTGCTCCACCAAGTCTTTTTCCGTCTGTTGTCCAAGGGGCGGTGCGACATGAGAGCGATAGAGCAAAACGAACATCAGAGATTGAGCCAACAGAGACGGACGGTATGGGACAAAGTGTTTGTTAAAAAACAAAAAAAGAAGAGACTGACCGACTCGTCATCGACACTGGCTGCCAGTGGAAGCCCATCTGTCACCCGAAAAATCATTGTGGACCGAACCATGGCGGGTTGAATGCAAGCAGTGATCGTATTTCGAAAAGTCTAGTGTGAAGCCAGTGTCGAGGACGTACATGGCGAAAGGTTTGTTATTCTTTGGAGCTCAATCGCTTGTCGAGGTGGTGGTTCGGTGGGCTTCGCTCGGAAGCAGAATGTGACGCAACCATGCAACCTTTCAAGGGCACAAATCAAACAAAAAAGATACAATAGCTGGTCAATTAGAACCCAACGGATCACAGCAAATCATGCAGTCGTGAGTCAGGCTCCCTCGTGGATTGTTCTCCATTGACTTGAAGTCTGACCCATTGCTTCATCAACGAGACCAGTCGACCATCTCAAGCGGGCCCTTGCCAAACGTCAGCCCGTCGAGGCTCAAATGCATCATCCATGTCTGCATCCTCTCTGATTGACAACTTGGACGATGCAGCCGAAAAGGATGATTTCGATTGGAAGGGTCTCCGAGAACGACGTTTGGAAGCCATCCGCGCTGAAGTGAAGCGAAATGAGGATTCCAAAGATGACCGACACGGCACGTTGACAGAGCTCTCCAACGAAAAGGAGCTCATCACCACGAGCGCGTGAGTATTTCTCCCACCTTGGATTCCTGGTGGACTAGACCCTTGACATGTTTGGGATTGACCTCTTCCCATTTATGATCCATGCAAACACTGGGACGATATTATAAGGAAACAGCGGTATTGCCTGATTCACTTTTTCAAACGGGACTTTCCAAGATGTGCCATCATGGACAAGCACCTGGGTGTACGTTTTTTTTGTCTTTTCTTGTTTTCGCTTGACTCACGATGGCAGGACTGTGATTTGACAACCGGCCACTGTTGTACACAGATTCTGGCAGACAAGCATCGTCATACACTCTTTCTCCGAGCTAATGCCGAAGACGCCCCGTTTTTGACCATGCGTCTTGGGGTCAAAGTCTTGCCGTGCGTCGTTTGCTTTGTAGACGGAAACGCCGTTGACAGGTAGGTCATCTCACATGCAAAAAGTTGAAAAAAGGGGTGGTGGTGTTGACAACTCTTGTGTGACTGTTTTGGCTCAGACTCGTGGGGTTCGATGAGTTGGGCAATTCGGATACGTTTAGCACTCGACAACTCGAAGCCAGGCTCGCCAAAAGTGGTGAGTCGTCTATCATCTTGGATCGCTTGCATCCTCGCCACGAAATTCAGTAATTCATTATTTTGGCGTTTGCCAGGCGTGCTACCGCCACCTGGCCAGGTGGACGTGCTCCAAGCTCGTTTAGCTCAACAACGCAAGATGAAGAATTCAAATGAAAGCGAGGACGATTCAGACGACGATGATGCTGGGCGAGACAAGGCGGGCCGGAAAAGAATCGTTCAAAGCGTGCGGGGAGGCCAGGTCAGACGAAATCGCCAAGACGATGATGACGACGATTGGGCGTGAGCGTATTGAATAATCCCTTAAAAGCACTTGATCCGTTTTTTGGTGGCACGGACCCCAAACAGCAAATCATTTCTGCAGAATACAAGCATGACCATTTTCTCACTTGGTTTATTCTGAATTCCATCTTGGTCTGACACATTCCGGGTACGATTAATGATACAGCAGTCTACCTAGGAGATGATGAATGGCCAACTGTTCGTGAAAAAAAAGAAGGTGTGCGGGGACATGTGGCGAGTGATGACTCTACAGGGGGGGATGAAAGTGAAAGTCCGAATGAGTGTGTGTGATGATGATGCGATCATGTGGCGCAAGGGGGAGCGCTGTAGAGTGTTGTTGATGACTATAACTTTCGTTTTTCCATGCCATTATGCGTTGTAGTGTTGAGATCTCGAGGGGTGTCAATGTGTGTTTCTTTTGCTTCTCCTAGCTCAAAAGGACAAGGGATCCAGAGACCATGCTGGCTCCGATCACAGCGGCCAAATGAATGCCGGAATCGAGGTTGAGCGCGGCATTGTCATCATCCCCCTTTTTCTTTTGCGAGGTATCTTTCGAGTCGTCTCCGGTGGCTGTGGCCGTGGTATTGTCCGACGAGGTTCCATTCGTCGTCGACGTTGCATTGGCCTCTGTTTCATTCTTGTACGTCGGGACAGGTCCGGTCGTGTCCCCAGGCGTGGAATCACCGACAATGGCATTGGTATTGTAAGCCTTGGTCGTTCCTGAAGCAATGGCCCATTTCAAGCCTCCGAAAAGATGTCCAAGAAAAGTAGGGTCGCGCCATGTTTCATCGGCGTGTCCGAGGGAGGTGTAAAAGGAACGACCGGCACCGGGGCCACCCTCGACGGTAGGCTGGGCACCGGCGATACGGTCCTGGTACCAAGCGATAGGATGAGGAGTACCTTGAGAAGGAGAAACTCCGACTTCACCAGCTGTTTGATTCATGGTCAAAAAAGGTGTGTCAGGAATGTGTGTGCCCAGTCTATTGCGAGCATGGCGTTTTCCGGGCTTGCTTACCATCATACGAGGACTCGTCCACAGTCATGATCACCTGAAGGCCTTGGATATCCCGAGGGTTGTTTTGAAAGTTGTAAACTTCCTCGCCCTGTTCGAGACACAGTGAATCAGAAAAAGGACAAGAAGGGTTTTTCTGCAGCGTGTGTCGACTCACAAAACGCCAAGAATCGGGAACATTTTCCATAGAGGGATGAGTCCACGAATTGTTCAATGCAAGAAACGTCTGAAAGACATGCTCTCGAGTTAGATTTCTCGGTCACCAACTGTGTGTAGCATTGCATTCACTCACGGCCGGTTGAAACTCGGGATGAAAGCTGAACCTGCCTCCGATCGTGTCCCTAAACCAGTCATTGTTCTTGAGAGCTTCGGTCGCGGCATGAACTCCGACAAAGTTTCCTCCGCTCTGAAGGTACTTTTGCAAAGCCTCTTGTTGATAACCATCGAGAACTGCGTGTGTAGCAAACGAGATCGAGCAAAACGCCATAACGCCATAAACATAAACACAAAATTAGCCAAGGCAGTGCAAGCGATCCATCGATCCATCCACCCATCCGTCCCACTTGGGGGTCCGCGTGCAATGCGCGAGAAAATACGCACCTCCTTCTCCCGTCGTGGACACAAACAACAAACCGTCGTACTTGAACAATTCGTCCGTGTTGAACCATCGTCCGTCTTCAGTAAAGGAAAATGAAACGTTGCGAGGGGGACCCTGTTCTGCAAGGACCTTGACGGCAGTCGCGATAGAGTCGTGTCGATAGCCCTCTGTAGCACTGGACGTACGGAGCATTCGATGAGCACACGCACAGCGGTCGTTTCGCGTCACAACAAAAAAAGACTCACGAAAAGACTAGCACTTTGGGAGCGGCGAGTGCCAATGGTAGCGACAGGAGAATAAGGAGTGTAGAGAGCATTATAAAAGTGACGGGGCGTCAGGTAGAGTATGTGTTGTATGTGATTATGGATGGTATGGTCTAAGAGAGAGACTGTGAGGGAATGGGTGGATTGTTATATATGAATGTCGAGTGTTTTGTTTGTGCAGGACGTAAGCTAAGAAAAGATAAACCACGTACCGAGTACAGCCAAAGCGACAGCCGAGGATAATAGAAGGCCAGCAGCCGTGGCAGCCTTGTCGACGCGAGGGACAACCAGCATGGCAGCGGCAACCATGGCAAAAGACGCGCGCAGAGAATCCATCTGCACAAAAAGCATCCGGGACTCACCAACACATCCCGCTTGGCACAAATAGAACGGCCATTCTATAATAATCTGATAACGACCTCGACACTTGACATAGTCTGCTGCAACGTCGAGGGCGAGGTCGACTTGTCATGTCCCGAAAGCAGATCACTTGAAACCCAGAAAACTCTGTTTTGCCCCGGCCGATGGGTTCCAATACCGACTACAGTACACCTGAAAATGGGGTTGCACAGCCAGTCGTCGTAACAGATCCCAGTGTCAGAATGACTAGTCATAAACTTTGCCTTGCGTCGACTCCGATGCCCTCCCATTTTTTTTTCTTCAAAGATCAGATACCAGACGTCTTGTATACCAGTACAAGATTGGATCGACAGGCGGATGTTTTCAAAACACATGGGTACGGGAGCAGGTGTCTGCACATTTTGCCACATTGTTTTGCTGCCTAGTTACCAACGACAACGTTGAGATCCAGCTGGTCATGATTCCAGCAGGGCCCCTGAAAGCCCTCACAGAGGTTACATGAGAAAATTCGGATATTTTGGACCCCGCCAGGGGTCAACTTTGAAGAAAAAATCGGAAATTTGGGCCGATCTGGCCCCAAGTCCGAGGTGAAATTCGGATATTTGCGGATTTTTTTCAGCACTATGAACAACTTTCGCCCGCGCCCCCCCCCCCCTTCTTCTGGTCGATCACGCACATGACCCGGAAGCCGAGTGCCGTTCTCGTTGGACATGCAATGATCTGACTTGTCGCAGATAACAGTGACCAGTTGCTACAGGGCTGTGAGGCTGTATAATGGTGCCCTATCTCTGTTAACTGACTTGTAGCTGAATCTACTTGCCTCRATTACGTAATCTATGTGCTTCGGGCAGAACGCGCGCGAAGCGCGCGCGCTTAAAATTGGGGTATTCAAAGGCTCGGCGGCCGCATGTCACAATCAGATTTTCGGAAAAATTGGCGATTTTGGCCTTCAAAATCCGGATATTTGAGGCGTTCCTGACATGTAACCTTAGTGAGGGATTTCAGGGGCCCTATTCCAGCAGACGTAAAGGCTCGCGTACAGTCTTGGTCCAAGTGGCAAAGAGTCCTTGTCTTGTCATTCAACAGCAACGTCATTTACACGACCTAGTTGACCTTTTCACCGGCTCAGTCCATGTCGGTGTGATCAAGGACGCGTCAAGACATGTCAGAGAGTCTTGCAGGTGTTAAACAAATCTCGGTCACGCTCTGCCCAGCCTGCGGAGTTTGTGAGTGCGCAAGGACGCACAGATGCACAGGAATCCGACTGCATCACGATGAGCTCATAAAACGATGGACCCTCGATACTTGGCATCTCATTCCATATTCCATGTCGCCATGCATAATGTCCACCGTGACTTGTCATCCTTGGCAGATGAGCGTAAAATAATCGAGTCGCAAAATGAACAAGACCCTTGAATTCATCCCCACAGATCTAGTCGATTGTGCAAAACGCCTCTACTTGTCAGGTCATCAAGCTCGAAAGCCTGAAACAGCCCAACAGTACATGTAGCCGTACGTCGTCGTGATAGACTGATAGGTCGCGTCCTAGTCACGCTCTCTGTAAAAACGCATCGAGGCTGGACAAGTGTATGCGTTTTCATCGCGATGAGCCTGACAGTTGGTCGATGCGAGTCGCGTTCGTCGGGGAGGCAGGTTGGACTGCACATCGCATACGTCTAGACTCGGTCAGATGCCCATACGTTGGACACTTTTTCTCTCAATCAGACATCACCTCTTCTCAAGACCTTGATCACCCGGTGCAGAGTTGTCGAGGTTTGCCGTTGCCACCTCGGACCACAGCCTTTTTGTGTGTTTTGGGCCTGCTTGTGGACGGCAAATCCTTTAGAGTACCTTTCTCTCTCTCTCGACGCCAACAAGAGATGCACGGAGCGCGTCCCTGCATCTGATTCTCTTCTTGTGTCCCTGGACTGCACACTCGACCTTTCTTTCCCCTCCTCTTCCCCTCGCTCGACAAGTCCTTTAACCATCATCCCGACGTCACGTAGAGGCTCAAAACATGGCCACCATTTCGAAAAAGCCAGAGCCTTTCAACCGACCTACACCCATTCCGATTAGAAGTCCAGCATCAAAATCTACAACATCTAAAAGCATTGCGCATCATTCCCACAGAGGATTCACTAGTGCAGCGGGAGTGCACGGTAGAAAGTTTCCACATGAAAACGGTGGAGCCGCCACAGAGAATGAAAACAATGGTGCTGCTACCCGGTCTGTCGATCTTGTCAAGGATATCAAGACTGGAACACGTCTTCGACCTCCTAGTCCTTTTAGCAATTCCACCAACAGGCCACCGCGGAGTCCTTCCACACTGAGACAAGAAAAGACCTCTACGAGAGATGTTCCACCTCCCCCATTACAATTCTCGACCAAGGTAACATTGGAGCCATCAAGGCGTCTGATACCAGATCAATCACCTGCTGCCGATGTCTTTTATCAACCTCCGACGCCTAATCCCTCCCACGCATCTGTGACGCAACTGAAACCGGATGTATCCACTGTCAAGACAAGAGATGCAAGCACATCCTCAAACGCGAATACGCTCTTCAAGCCACCTGCACCCCCATCACAACTCAAGAGACCCGGAACCCCTATTCTTGCTCATGCACGACCCGTGCAGGCAACGCAATCCCAGCATCCACATCGACCGGCCTTGGGCGAACTTCCTAGTCCATTTGTCAGTAATGTACCTCTCAACTCGACTGGACCGGTCGTCAAGAGACGCAAGGTAGAAGAAATAGGGGCCCCACCGGCGCCATCCCCCTCTCAGACAATACCATCCAAACAAGCGACCAAGACAAGACTCGCGGACCGCTTCTCAGAGTACAGGGCAAAGTACACTCGGGCATTTCCCAACTTTGTTTTTTGCTTTGATGCAGAGTTCTTGACGGGTAAAAAGGCAGGTGATAACGGCTGGGGAGTCAAGGAATGCAAAGATGGTATCAAACGGATGGGCGGAGTAAGTCGATTCTTTGCATCGCTCAAGGGCTTGAAGGTTTTTGCTCAATGACTCCGTCTCATGACAGACCACCGAGAGTTTCTTGTCACGCAAGATCACTCACTATATCAGCAATAGGGGTGTGCCACCTGAACTGGAAAAGTACATAGAAGAAAGTACAAGGCGAGCAAAGGAAGGTTTGAAATCGAATCCTGGGTTGGTAGCCTCTACTGCATTCGGAGAAACAATCGAGAACCAAACTCACATGCCCTTTTTACAGTGAAAGCGCCCCCTCAGGCTGGGTCACCAAAGTATGGACGCTCGAGAGTAAGTCAGACCAGTGAGCTGGTTTGCGTCATTCAGTCGCTGACATATCTTGTTGCACTTGCACAGAGTTGGGGAGCATATTGGAATATCTTCTCAAGGACAGACTACCAACTCCGGTGGCTGCGACTGGACGTGAGGATGATTTGTCATATTTACTCGAAGACGAACGATTGCACGGTACGAGGGAAAGGGACAAGACCGCCCCAAGAGCCGATTGGTACTATTTTCCCAAAGGCGCGCATTATCTTCTCGTGGACGATGCCACGGGCGAGAGCCGACCTATTATGGTAAAGGAATTTGCAAAGGCACGCCCGGACGAAGCAAGCCCTTGGCCAGTCATGCACGATACCTTTATGAAGTTGTCGGAAACAGCTCAAGCAAACTCGCTCAGTGGAAAAGCCTTGAGAGAAAAGGCGTGGAAGACCTGGGTCACTCGGGAGCAGGACCGCGACTCGAACAAGCAAAGAGGAATGGCCTTGTTTGATGAACATTCCAGTTCAAGTGGGAGCTTGACGCGGACTGCATCTCTCAACAGTCTCAAGGGCCGGCCCATGGCAAGAAGACTAGAACGTGGGAATGCAGAAGAAAGCCTTATGCCTTATCAAGCCGCTTCCGGCAACTCTGTCGTCCTGACCTCGAATATCGCTTCCACGAGTAATGCAAGATCGACTTCTGGCAACCTGACGCCGAATGGAGTGGGATACAATGGTATGGCTCTCGGTCAAGGAAGACGAATCATGCAGATGAGCAAGCGGGTTCAGCTTTTGAAAGGGCAAGCTGCTGCAAAGCTGTCTGCTGCAAATAGCGGCAAAGCCGTCGACTCTTGGAACGAACCTCTTTACCTTGCACGGGCCGCTTCAGACGACGGTGGTGACGGGATTGAGATTATCGGTGGTCCCGAGCTCGGAGATGACGTGAGCTCTGGCGACGTCGGGCTCGCGTCCTCGACCATTCGTCGTCAAGAATCTTCGTCATCAACAGAGTCTATGGACGTTGGAGTAGACTTGGCCGATGTCGAGTCGGAAGCAATGTTTGACGAGGACCATCACGCCATGGAATCGCAAGTGGACGAAGGAAGAGATCCATACCAACCTTCGATGGATGAGCAAGCCAGACAGCGAGTGTTGACCATTCTCAAAGCTGCCAAGGCTCCAGCCAAACTGACTGGCTATCAGCGCAAAGAATTAAAGCGCGCCAGGAGCATGGGATTCCGAATCGAAAGGATCAACCCCACGGCCCCAGCTAAACCTGGATATTGCGAAAATTGCCGCGTAAAGTATGCAGACTTTGAACAGCATGTGGTTGGACGCCGGCACCGCAAATTTGCAACCAACGAGGAAAATTTTAAATACATGGATGAATTCCTGCATCGAGTCCGACGGGCACCCAAGATGATTTGAGCGTGTCAACGAACGTCTTTTGAGGTATGGTTGTCTAGTCCTCGTGCTTTAGCCTCTCATCCAGGCTTCCGTTGCATCCGCAGGATGTAGGGAGCGGAGCGTCGCGGCTTTTCTCTATGCCTTTTCTCTAATACAATTGTAGCCTCTTAGTATATATCAACGAATCATGACTAGCATTAGCATTGGGCAGTAGTTTTTGTAATAATCAGGAACCTATTTACTTTTTTCCCCGCACGATGCTCATTACCATCTGCCAAAGCCTGACGTTGTTTACTCGCGTTTTGACCAACAAGGCCCAAAACTGTCAAGCGCTCGGAGCTCTATGCCATAGTGTATGTGTACCGAACAAACAGAAACATAAATGGATACAATCTAAATCATGCTGCTAATCCTCCTCCCTACTCCAACCTCCTTCTGCCACCACCACCTGATTCGTAGCCCAAGGGACCGGCCCCGGGTACAACCCATCCACCGCCACATCATCTATCCGGGGCAAGTTTTCGGTCCCCTCTACAGGCTGGACGGCAGATCCAAAGACGGGTAGGACCGAAAGTCGAACCTTTGTGGCAGGGCACCATTCCAAAAGTCCTCGGATCTCAGGGGACGAGGTATGGTAAGGGTGGTACCGAGCGTACGGGTTCCGGGTCTGTTTCTTGATGGACAAGGGGGGGTGACAACCGTATAGGTCTTCTGAAAATGGCTGGAATCCGTGCTTGAACTGGAAATCATTCATTTCGACCCGTTCAACAGGGTTCACTTGTCAGCCGGCCCAAAATAAAAACCCAAGAGACATGGCAAGCAAGACAAAAACGACTGACCTCTCCTTGATACGAAGCCGACGTGTCCCCCGCGTCGTCAATACCGACATAGTTGAAATCTTCGAGCGGTATCCGGAGCGCCAGTCGATGCAAGTTTTCAAACCTTGCCCGTTTCATACCGAACCCAACCACGGTGACTTTTTCAGGCCATCGCCCGGTCATTTCGTGGAATCTGGCATAGGAAAAGAGGAGGTTTGTATACGAGTCGAGCGCAAACTCTTCGGTTGTCACTCGAGTGAATTGATCGGGCGGGGGGAGCAGACCGGTGGCCAGGGCGAGACGGAGGTAGGATTGTGATTCGGTCGTGGTGGGGGAAGTGTCGGCACGGGTTTGACCGCTATGCGACGAAACAAAAAAGGGGAATTACTTCTTAGCTTAAGGAAAATCACTGGGCCACTTGACCATCATGATGCCGCCACTCACCCAGAGAAAATGAGCAAGCTTTTTGAATCTTCTTTGGCTAGTTGTATTCTGATGACGATGTGAACAAACGGCAACGGGTCAATATACACAACAAGATATTCGAGGAAAACGCAAACAAGCAGGACCACTGTCATACCCTGTCGCAATATGTCGATAAAACGTCTCGACGCTTCCTCCCTTTTGTATGGGTGATAGTATCCAATCGTCATCGTTTTGTCTCTGCAGCGGGTCCGATCCTATCCAAATGGCATGACCTGCTACCATCACTAGATGATTGAGACTGGTCATTTCCGGCGACCGTTGAATGGTCGACTGTATGCTCTCCGCCGCGGCCACTTGCTGTCTTGATTCCACGTTCCAAATGGTCGAGGACGAGCCACCTATCCGGCCTTCGCTGGCCCAATGGGTCATGTTGAAAAGCAGCGAAAGACACAGTGCGCCTGCAATGAGAGCAACCGCAAGGTTGGTCAACCGAGTTCGATTACGGAGTCGGTCTACCAACGCCGACTTGGGTATCACATTGGGACCTGTCAGGAAATACGACTGGGACGGTCTTGGTTTTGACCGGTAAGCTGTTGATGGTACGGGGAGCATGTTTGGGAGAGAGTGCAGCAGGGGGAAAAAAGTCGTCTAGCCTGCTACGCTCCACACGGTTTTGGGGGGTTCTTGAGTAGTGCCTTGAACATTGGAAAGCTGATAAAGTGATAAGGAATGCTGACCAGCTAATAAGAAGTGGAGGCAGTCAAAGTCGATTTAGACCAAGGGACAATGGGGTTGATTCACTTTCTACTGCTCAATAATATTCTCATCGTTTTCGACGGTGGACACATGGGCCATCCAGGACACGGCAGCAATGGTTCAGTGTCCTGTTTGTGGAAAACAGTTTGCTGTCGATCAAGACATACTTGATCTTCATGTTCAGTTTCACTATGGCACGACGGAACAAGATCCATTGGCAGATGACAGTGGCGACGTAACGTGCATCGTTTGCGGCACTGGGCTTGAACGGTTATCCGAGACGGAGCAACAGCGACATGTCAATGACTGTCTAGGTACGTTGTGGCCATGACATTGCTTGGCGTGTGTTTTAAAGGTCCTTCTTTGTCAGATCACTCGGCAAGCACCGAGCAAGATGATGAAGCGCTCGGTCCAAGGGTGGACACAACATGGAACGGAGATGGAGAAGCATCGCCCAGATACACCAAACGCAAAACATCATCGTCCACAGATAGAAATGACAAGAAGCTCAAGACGAGACTGATGGTTGGATCTCGAGACGGGCAAACAAGCGAATTACGGCAAAAAGGTGATGAATGGTGGTCAAGCACGAGCGGCGATGAAAACCGGATACCGCCCAACTTTACTCCAGGTCTCATCCCTGTCATACGGCGAGCGTTGCTGCTTTCATATCAACAAGGCGTTACCAAACGAGCGGTTTTATGTGTGGATGGAGTATGCCACATTTCGAGCGCATTAGGATTTGACGTGGGATGGGGATGCGGTTATCGCAATACCGAAATGGCTCTTACAGCACTTGTTGCATCGTCTCCAGATTACCAATCCATTTTTCCTTTGGCGGATAGCTCAGGTCATAGTCCTGGGGTACGCAACTTACAGTCTTGGATTGCTAGTGGATGGGACTCTGGTTACGATATTCAAGGCAAGAATCAATTCAAAGGCAAGATCGTGGGGACCAAGAAATGGATCGGTACTTCGGACATTTGCGCTGCCATGCTCGCCAAGAGGGTCGAGTGCCATCTTCATGATTTCTATAATACTGGCAACGTGGATAAGCGGACCGCCTCAAAGACTCTGATCGCCCTGCTGGAATTCACAAGACAATACTTTGACAATGGCTTGACTGAACCTGAGAGCTCGGGCAACGTGATTGTTTCTTCACGACAACCGCTCATTATACAACACGAAGGCCATTCCAGGACGATTGTGGGATACGAGATTGGTGCAAACGGGGAGACTAATCTTTTGCTGTTTGATCCTGGCAAGACAATGCCAAAGTGGCTGAGAAGCACTGGCATAGAAATGTGGAAGCAAAGCCAGACAGAGAGCGTGGCAGATGAAGGACCAGACAATGACGACATGCAAGGGGATGAATCTCCAGAAAACCTTCGCTCAGATGAGGAGATTGACTCAAAAGGTTGGGTCAGGAAAAGGTCGACCCTGAAACAGAGCACAGGGCAATGGCTCGCCAAGACCATGTCTAAAAGCTGGGAGTCTAGCCCTGAAAAAGTACTTGACATTTTCAGAGCAGACTCTCGCAAACTCGAGTAAGTTGTTGATCGCCATTGTCATCAAAAGCGGGCTGTTGAGGCATTTATATTCTTGTCAACCTTGACACATTTCACGATCAGCAAAAACCCAGAGTATCAGATTCTTCGTTTCGCAGGAGGACCGCTCATGACAGAACAGGAACAGAGGGGAAGAGGCAAGGTGCTTACGGCACAACGCATGTCATGATGGGGCCTCGGGTAGAAGCAAAAGCGACATGTGACCCAGAGATATCTTTTGCATTTGTGTATCTATGCTGTATTGTCTCCATCCTATCGCTCAAGTACCATGTGATGAACATGACCCTTTTGACGGCGGATTGAGTATGCGTGTATATGGTCATGTCGGAATGATCCAAGACAATCTACAACATTTGGGGATGATACAGGGCGGCATCATGTCAGACGGATCAAGAGGTAGGTCCATACCCATGCGATGAGTACTACGACAATGGATACAAACGTCAGCCACGTTGTGCCCCAAGTCTTTGATGAGACCGCCGAGAGTTTTGTTTTTGATGTTTGCGTCTTGGTGAGGTTGTCTGGTCAGGAGGTAATCAGTGGCCAGCCAGGTCAGTTCAAATCAACCCGTATCTTATTCATACGAAAGGTGAGGCATACTTGAAAGGACATCTTGAGAGGCTTCCAGTAATCCCTTTTCGCTCTCCAAGGTTTTGGAAAAATGCAAAGCGTTGAGTTTGAGTTGATGTGACATCTAGATGCCCAGAATCAATAAGAGAGGCTTCGGTCTCACGCAACCGTCGATTACAACACTGCAACTCACATCTGCCAATTGCTCTCCGAGTTCATCATGCAGGGCCAAGCTACCTCCGTTTGCCCGAGCTTGAGCTAAGCCTAGTGATGCTCTGTCTGTTGTGTTAGACTTGGGTTTCCGGGTGATCAGAGGTAGTAATTCGTCATCCCGTAGTGATGGTGCGTAGAGGTTCTTTTCGTCCAATTCGTGGATGCTGGTATCGTGGCGTTGTGTCATGGCGTATGTTGGCGAAGTGTTGGTGGCTTGTAAAGCTGTCAATGCAGCAGGTGGTATAGGACTTTAGTTTCTTGGAAGGCTGCTCGCCGTGGACTTGGAAACAGAGAACTTGGCGCAGGGCGGGTCACTTTGTCAATAAAATAACGAACGTAGTTTTAGCAGAACCTTTTATTTACCCTGTTTGGTGATCAGCACTACCATCAAGGCCATGCAAGCTGACAAGATCAGGTCTGGCCATGTCCGTTTACTCTACTTGATCATATTTAGCCCAGTCACAAGACTCGAGGATGGGCCTTCATTGCAGCAAAGGTTTCAACGGCAAATCGACAAGGATGACTGGGACGAAGCTTCTCAAATCTTGTTTGCCGGTGGCTCAGACTTTCGAAAGCCAAATGATCATCAAGGGACGGTGGATTGGAACTTGGTGCTGGGGCAAATGGGACTTGCCAAGGGACTCGTTGGACTGACAGGGTGAGTCTTCCAAACGACATGACCAACTATTTTTTGTGCGTTGACGGCGAGAAATTCAAGCATGATGGCATCATCAGCCAGCAGGTCCAGAACAGAGGACAAGTTTCACATGATTCGTTCGAAAAAGAAGACTATTGTCGTCTATGAAGCGGAACCAGAGCATTTTCTTGTCGTTGTGAGTGGTTTGTATATTGCCAAAATCCACCATGGTCGAAAATCTAGTTCTCACAAAAACATACCCAATCAAAGGCTTTCACTGCCCCACACCGAGGGCACATGACAGGTACAAATGAAGAGATCGCCAGGCCGCCAACAACTGATGAGGACTACAAAATGTTAATGAAAAGAGCATATGAACAATTTGCAGTGAGTGTCAAACAGACGAGGTGCGCCAGCGCTGGTGACCCAAGACTCACTCTGTGTGGTGTGTCTCAGTTTCGAAATGGGTGCATAGCCAAGAGAGCAGAATCAGAAGGCCCTTCCGTGTTGGCAAGTTGTTTAAAGACATACTGGGACGATTGGATGACAGCGAACCAAGCGTTACAACAGGAGCAGTGCTATGAGAATGACAAGGTAATCGCTCAGGTTCCAAATTCGACATTGCCGACCTCAGCACTCTGGAAAGACCTCGTCGGAAAAATCCAATCACACGACTGCTGTCTCTTGGAACAAAAAGGCATCCTTGCATCTCAATTTCACGACTCTCCTGAAGACCCCCTGCTCTTGAGTCATTTGCACAAAGTACTGAAGCGGTCATTGGCAGAATCTGAACCAACAGCCAGGGAATCGAAAACAATTCACCTGCAACCTTCGAATGAGCCCTCTGCGTTGGATTCGACCATCAAGAAACTGGACCCGCGCTTCTGGGGACCAGCAATGGTGGGACTAGGCAGGTCAACCAGTCAAACTACAACAAGCCATAAACCTCCTTCCGTGAGCTCATCAACGGCCCAATCAAATGTGTCATCTGAAACCTCAAAAATGTCAAAAGATCAGCAAAATCGAGCAGCCAGCGGGTCAAGATGGCCATCTTTTGGTCAATGGTTCAAGTCTGATTCAGCGTCGCCCAACTCGTCGTCACAAGCATCGACAGCTCAGAAACATGAGAATATTGCTGAACGACCCAATAAAATGGAATCAAGAACCGAGGCTGCACAAGTCGACGTTCTAAGCCTACATTCTGCCTTGTACGACGAGACGACCGAGACCAATGATCACGACTCTGTCAATATGAACAAGCCTATCATCGCATGGAAGAAGGAGAGCATATGGTTGCACGACGGTGAGGAGCCCTATCTACTGTGGTACACATATGTGAGTTGTCATCCAGCCGCCAAAGAGGTTTGCATACTTGTTGCTGAGACTTTCTCATGCCCACATGTAGAACAGCAAAAGGCTGCTAGCCATCGTCAGCTCAGCGAGTGCAGACTTTGAGATCGCCTCCATCCCGTCTGAACTGGTACGTGTCCTTTTAGATGACACACAAATGTCTGATGTGTCGGCTGGTGATCAAGCACGATCAAATGGACCACCACAAACCCACGACAATGCACCCAAGGTTGACGCTTCAACACCGGCAGACCCCCGGAAAACAACGAAAGCTCTAGAAGATCAATCCGACGAAGAACGACGTGTCAGAAAACAGGAAAAAAAACGTCAACGGGATGAAAAGAACGCAAAGTTTCATGAGAAACAGGCGACACGAAAAGCAAAAGAAAAGACCAGAGAACCAGTCGCATCGACGTCATCGGCACCCAAACAATCTGCTCATAGCGGGCTCGAGGGACTCGAGCCCACAGCTATCGGTTCTTCATATCAAGAAAAGTTGGAAAACCTCAAACTCACCGATCCAATCACCATTTCTCGAGCAGATATGGAGGAAATTGAGTTAGGAGAAAGGGACCAGCCGCTATTTGAGGGTGCTCATGGGTTCCAAGGGTGGGCAAAAGTCAGACGGGTGCCAGGTCTCGACCTCAGCAACGAACCCACCATAGACGATGATTGTGAGCCGCTTCCTTGTTCGACTCTCTGGTTCATCACACCGTAGCTGACGAAGCCTCACGATCGATTGCTTTGACCACACAGTGAATATCTGGGCAGCTGATATACCATTGCAAGCTATTGGAAAAGTCTCTCAGTAAGCGCGTCATGACTTTGAATCATTTCAGCCCTACCAAGTGTTGATCAAAACCTTTTTTTCCGCATTCATACAGATACATTCGAAAACGAGGATTGATAGACGACGAACTTGCCCATCTTAAACGCATCTACAAGGACTCGGGCAAGACACTCATTGCACTGTACCTCACGTCGGTCAAGAGTGAAGCCGAGGTCAAAGCCGACTTGATAGCCTTTGATCCATCCTTTGCGGATCTTGATCTCGTTCAAAGAAATGTCCCGGCTCGAGCCGCTCACAGCATGAAGGAAGTCGAGGTCATGAGAAGACGATGGCCGGTCGCACTTCGCCAGCGCCCCATTGTCGTGTCAGACCTCCCGTGGTCGTGTGCACGAAAAGCATGGGTCACACGGGGCATCCAACGAGTCGTTGATTTGGCCAAGCAACAGCGAGCAAGAGGAGAACTGCCAGTGGCGATTTACGTTGCGTCACCACCCAAAGAAGCGCTCCTGGACGAGCCTGATGCTATCCCTCCGACACCGGATATTCGAGCTTGTGGGGTCGACACGAGAAGAGCCGAGGGGCATCCATTGCGGCATGCGACAGTCAATTGCGTTGGAGAGATCGCCAAGCTCCGTACGGTACCGCCATTCTCTGATGCTCAGGCGACAAGGAACGGTGCAGGGTACCTCCTCACATCCCTCTCCGTGTTTATCACGCATGAACCATGTGTCATGTGTGTCATGGCCCTTGTCCACTCGAGAGTCAAAGAGGTGTTCTTCGTCCACTCTGACAATCAAGCCGGAGGGGGCTTCGGCGCCAGCTACCCAGTACACTCACATCCTGGTCTGAATCATCAAATGGACTTGTTTGACTGTAAAAGTCTGGTTTCAGAAAGCGATCTGGCTGCCTTGAAGGCTCCCGAGACCGTGGACCTTTGAACATGTATTCATGAGCGTGTTGGTACTATCGATACAATGGTACAATCTAATGCATAATCGCATAAAAAGTTGGGTGTCCTTTTGATTCTTGGGCGTCAAGCGCTGTTACAACATATACGTGAGTTTTGGCACCACGTAGTATTCCTTTTTTGCTTTCGTATCGTTGTTTGCATAAAAAACTTGGGGTGTCCGTTTGGTAGCGCAAGTCTATTTTTTGAGTTGTCCGGCCTGAGCTCTTGTGAGACGGCGGTTGGGCGTGGTTCGAGTGGTGTTTGGCTCAGATTTTCTGCGCTTGGGAGGTGGGCCATCCACTGTCTTGGTAGCATTCGCCATGCCTTGATGACGCTTTGACGGAACACTTCCAATCAATGACCGTCGACTTGCATGCAATGATTTCGAGTCGTTCGTTTTAGTCTTGCCCTGAGCCTTTGAGTCCTTGATCAGCTCATCCATGCAACCAAACTGTGTGGAGACAGGTCTTTATCAGTTTCATCCTGTCAACGGAGAGTGTGAAATCAACTTACAGGTATGCCAAACAAGCGTCCGGATACCAACGTGCCTCTGTTGGCCATTGCTCGACCCTGAGTACATAGGATCACCTTGATCTGGGGCAGAGGGGCAGGGAACTAGTAACGCCCAATCGAGGATTAGCAACGAAATGTCTCGTCGGTTTGAGGCAGACAAAGACTTACCAAAGAAGCCAAATCAGACCGGAAAAGGACGTCCTTCATCTCATGGTGCATGTCGAGTTTCAGCTTTTCTGCTTCTGTCTCGGCAATGTCCAGCGGTAACCATACACCACAAACGCCTGTGACGCTTGTTTCCCGAAGGTCGACATTGCAGGAAAGTTGGCAAAGCGCGTCTTCTGTTTGTTCAATATGATCGTGTTGCACAGCTTGAAGCAGAGCCGAGAAATTGACTAGAATCAGGCAAAAGATCTGATCAGCTTTGTCCCAATCATCAGGGTTTCACACAGGGACTCACTGTAGTCGCTATCGATTCGTCTGTAGATACACTTGTTGCGCCACAAGATGGAGAAGACAGAAATACGATCGATGACCAAAGCATGTACGGGAGGCCAGATGGGCTTGACGGTCTCAACATAGACTTTACCGGGAGCAGTGAAAGGCTCAGATCCTTTTGAAGGTCTCGTAGACGAGACAGGCGTCTCGCTTTCTACCGGCATGTTCGGAGGCTGAGAGCTGACTTTGGGAGCGATGCGCTCGGAGGGCTGTGTGCTGGATTCTTTCGTTGAAGCTTCCGTAGTCACGTCTTTGATAGTGGACGCAATGCCTTCTTCCTTGTGCTCCGGCTCTTCCAGTCTTGTGGGCAAGTCGGATGGAGGCGAAACTTGAGGTGGACTTGACTCGACGAGTTTCTCTTCGACACATGGGCTGCTCGACGTGTCAAAAGCATGCGGGGGCGCCGTGAGATCCAGCGGACTGATGCCAATGGAGAGCCCTTCATGATTGGGAGTGAATTGAAATCCAGTAGACACCATCTCAGCGTCTTCGTCGACAGGATTGGGGCTAAAAGCATCGGCAGGAGAATCATCTTCGACAATCGTGTCTCCATCTGCCCACGCCGAAAGCACTGCGTCCGCGACATCTTCCATTCCAATGGCTTCATCGTCACTGACCTGGGCAGATACAACCGATCGGTTCTTTCTTGGTGAGTCTTGGGGACACGCAAACGAAGGAAGCTGGACCTTGGTCAACGCCTTGGCTCGATTGATCAGCGCCCGAGCAAACTGAGCTCGATCGTACTTTTGTGTGTTGGATTCGTCCGAGGTTGAACCAACTCCGATAGAACCCCAAGGGGTTTCCGGTGGATGAGATTTGGAGGTGTTGAGATGAGAGTCTGAAGCGGACGCGCTGCTTTTCTTGAGATCCCGTCGTCTGCGCTTGTTCTTCTCCGCCGCAACGACCACAGCCGCGCTCATGAAGCCCCATACATTGTCGAGTTCATCCAGACCTACACTCTCGGGTCCGAGCAATTCTGTCCACGATTCGGCTGTTCGAGAGTTTGACATTCCGAGGCCGTCATCGTTTTCCATCTCGCGGACAGTACCCAAGGTGGCGCCCTGATCCCGGTCGGTTCCAGAAATGTCCGCTTCGAGTGACGCGTGGTCGCCAAAATCGCCATGACAAACACATACTGATTCGCATTCGTTTCCTTCGAGGTCTTCGCCGAGATTAGCCAAGAGGTCCATCTCGTCCCCATCATTGTGCTTGGCAGAGTGAAGAGATCTGGTATCTTCGGACGCCGTGACAGGTGTGTCCAACGATGGGCGAGCAGACAGGGGGTTTTCTTGATTCCCACTCAACAAAAAAGGTGAGTTCAGAGGCGAGGGGCCGGGACCGCACGAAAGAGGGAGAGAGAGCTGCATAGCATCTCGAGCACCAACAGAGCTCTTTCTGCGAGATTGTACTGAAGGTGCGACGGGTGAATGACGTGGCTCGGTCGATTGAGTCCACGAAGCATCCTGGTTCCCTGGAGTCTTTGGAAGCATCAAATCGACATTGTCCATATCAATGTCCAACGGCGGGGAGATGGGATCCGAGAGACTAGGCAAAAGACCTCCAAGGACATGGACTGCGTGTTGCAAGTCTACGTCAGCGTTCGAAGCTGTTTTGCTGGAGTCCTTGTCGCAGACCAAGTGCTTGGGGTCATCAAAATCGTTTTCAGCAGGTGTTCTCGGAGTCGTGGCGGGAGAGTCTATCTCGCTCCCATCGACATCTCTTGCACCCAGAATGTCACGATAGTCCATGACATCAAATCCAATGTCCTTGGAGTTAAACTTTCTGCTCGCGCGAAAAGTGTCTTCGAATTCGACACTGTCCATCATTTCTGTAGCAACTTCGTCATCGTCCTCTGAAGAGGACCCATCGATGGCATCGTTGGGAGAAAGAGCTGGCACATGGTCCACATCGTCGTATGACTCGATGAATCTGGTTGCCGGAGGAAGGTAGCTTGTGGATGAGATTGGTTGTTGGATGGTATTAGTCCAAGATGAGGAACCAGGTGAGAGGCGTCCATCCATCAGGAATGATCGAGCAAAATCACGGATATTGGTGCTTTGCGGCAGAATGTCATCATCATCAGACTCGTCCGAGTCAGCCGGCGGTTGTGCAACAGCCCATGCGCTGCTGTGCAACTGGTCAAAGGTATCTTGATCACTTGACCCACTTTCCGAGTCGGTCTGACATGATTTGCGAGAGTTGTCATCGCTCATGGCCTGATCAGAGTCGCTCAGTTCTGAAGCTGAACTGTTTCTTGACGATCCGACAGGCTCGTTGACAACTCCACCAAGCTTGATCTTGATTTTTAGCCCCTTTATTTTAGATTCTTCTTCATCTTCCGAATCAGAACCAGAAGTCGCCTCTACTGACTGACTGGCCTCTCGTCGCAACTCGGCGGTCTTGGATCTTCGGTTCTTTTCCAATTGAGCTTGTTTGCCCCTCTTGTTTATAGCGTTTCTTTTTGCCTGGCATTCTTGTCCTTGCTTGAGCACAGCCATGACCTCTTCTTGAGCCTTGCCCTTTGTCAAGGTTTCAAACGGATTATCCCACGTCACGGGGCCATAAGTACCTCCTAAAAAGTACACAAGCCCCTTTCTCCTCACCGAGCTTTCGGCGGCTGAGGGGTGCAAAGCGGGAACTAAACGAGCTTCCATGGCGTAACCAGCCAAAATGTGCTTTTGAATGAGGCATTGACGTTCAGGTTGCTGGGTTGCACACCGCCGTTGGTATGTCCGAATTGCACTTTGCACAAGGTTTGCTGGTGACAGAGCAGGGCTACAAATGGGAAAGTTGAGTAATCGGAGACGTAGGTGTATCAAGCAGAAAATTGCTTACCTCGGCCGGATCCATCCCCTTTGCACACAAGTTTCACCGATTTCGGCAGCAGTCAGAGCTCTGTTATTATACGATTGTAGAGCCGCACAGACAGCCATCAGTCTCTCATCCTGAAAGTCAGCCTCAATCAAGCATGCCGATTGCTGTGCGTCTTGCGAAAGATCTGCGTCCAACATGGCTTGCGTGGGGAAAGGTATCGGGCTAGCCGGATGATTACTCGACTTGGTGGAACGAAGCCCTACGACTGGATTCGAGGTGCCGTGTGTTTGAGGCATCACGGATTCCTCCGTCGTCCGTATACTCGGAGAACTTCGCGGTGGCGAGCGTCGGCTGTTTCTGGCACTGGTGCGAGTTGAGGCCTTTGCCTGGCCATTTTCAAGTATAGGAGGTTTCGATGCGGACTGCCGAGGTGGAGTCGATATATCACTCGGGCTAGTGTTCTGCGTTGCTTGTCCGCTCATTTCCATCACTCTTTGGGTCTTGACCTTTTTCCTGCCCGACATTCTGACGGGCTTGACCTCGGCTTCGGGAGCGACATTCGAGTGATCGATGGGAGTCGGAGCGGGTGCCTGATCCTGCTCATGAGATGTCGAGAGACTCGCTCTAGCTTGGGACTTTCTACAGGGCGCTAAGCCTGTCACCGACAGATCCTGGTTCTGCGAGGCATCCTTCTGCGCATCGGCCGTACTTCGTCTCCTTGCTCGCAGCCCGACTGCACCACAAGGCCCCTTTTTATTCTTGACCGAGGCTTGCACGACGATGGATTGATGTGTGTTGGCCACGTCTTGTCCGAGAATTTGTTGACTTGTCCTGGTGTTTCTAGCAGTGACCATGTCTTGCCCGAGATTCCGAGACCGACAACGATGATGACGACAAATGGACCGAGTGGTTTGTCGTCAATCGAGTCAGCATGCGCAGATGGTGGCGAAAATTATCTGTGCAGACAGGAAAAAGGAGTCGTAAAGGACGTCAGCTTATGAATTCGAAAAAAACAGTGTTGACCAGGTGGAGTGCCAAAGCATCACGGGCCGATCTTTGCGGATAGGGTCTTCCAACAAGAAAAGCAAGATTCTGCCGTGACCCGTCATGTAGTATCCAACTCACCCAATGTTGAATTCAACGATGAGGCTCGCAAGCTAGACCGTCCCTAGTTGACAATCTCTCCTCCACCTTGTTGACTCGACAAAAGAGTGGCAAGGGATGCGCTGACAAAGAATGGCGAAATCCACGTGACGTGGAGGTTGCGAGTTATTTCCAAGTCCTGTTGGGTCGCGATTCGTCGTGGAAGCCGGTATGGTTTACTGAAAGGGCGACTAGTAATGGATTATAAACAGCGACTGGCTGTGTAAAGTAATGTTAACAAGGGCCCTGCCCAAAGGATGGTGTGTGTAGACAGCTGTTGACGACTAGTAACAAGAAAACGCTGCTGCTGCTGATGCTCGACGTTGTGAGGGTTTCAGATTGCAGACTGTCGTCTCCTCGATTGTCGGTCTTTGCTGATGATTCCGTTTCGAGTCGCCGCGCCTGCTATCTGCTGCTGCTTGCTGTGCCTCGTTTTCAATGTGTATGGATACTCGAGCAAGCAAGGCCGGTAATGCTATGTGTGACACGACCTTGCAAGCAGACCACTGCAAAAGACCACCAAAGGTGACGACTATATGGAAAGCGGTGATGTGCAGGTCCTGGAGTCAAAGGGCCGCGAGCGTGTTCAAATGTCCCACCGGTCGATGGAGATAACACGGGGAGCAGCCAGACCAAATCCGAGCAAGGCGCTTGTCGTTCCTTGTTCTCTGAAAAGGCTGTTTGGCTCTTGGGGGGTCTCAACTAGATGAATCGTTTGATTCTGTACAAACGTGAGTGGTTATTTTACTCGGGGAGTGGTATTGGCTCCAGTCAACGACGTGGAGTCTCGGGAAAAGGAGGCGTATAGACTGCAACTTTTGGGTAGTATACACACAAATAAAGGGTGCGGCGCAGGAGCAGCAGCGCAAGTTGAATGGCACGTATGTAGGTCACGAGTCAAGCAAGGCTAGCTAGGAGGCGGCCGCGGAATCGCGGAACCACAAGTAACTAACCTAAAACGGTCACGAACAGCGGCACGGCCACGGAAAGTTTCGCACTGCTGCTTTCATACCACGCGGCGTCTACGTCAGGTAGCTGCTGGAAGCGCGGCGGCGTAGCGGCTGGGTCGACTCGCGTTCAAACCAGACAAAGCCATCTAAAGCAATTTGAGAGTCTTCATCGACATTGACATCATGATCGCATTATCGTGCAGCGTGCAATGTGAACCTGATAGCAAATGCGAAAGGCTCAACCTCTCAGTACTGGAGTTTGCCAGTGCAAACCAACGCCTCGGTAATAGAAATAAAATAGCACATTTCACACATCCACACACACACACACATACACACACACACACACACATACACACACACACACACTCACGCTGTGCTCGCTCGGCCAGATACTGACATGCAAATGGTCGATGATTCACCTCTGGCAAGAGACATACAGCCTCGAGCAACAGGACACCAGAACCACCGTGCCATTGAAGCGTCAACAGCCTGTAATGGGTCATGAGGATCACCCGGGCAGACGGTCTTTGTCACTGCTTTGTCTCCGAAAACTAGGATCGTTGTTATCAAGAGCGGATAATGATCAGTCGTTGAGCCTGGTTTGGGAGCTGAAATTCTAAAGTTCAGTGGAAAAAGCCCGAATGACCATCTTGGACATGTTTCGACGTCCAAGACGACAAACGACCGACTCTCCACAACGAGCCTCTCCCCTTCTAGTTGTAGCATCAATCTGGGAAAAAGGTGAAACCCACAGATCAGGTAAACGATTCGGTGAGTCGTTTGGTATGCAGCATAGTGTCACATACCTCAACAGTAGTACGGACCTGTCGGCCACGGCGACCCCACTTTTCCTCGTGTATCGAGATTTCCATCTGAATTTTCTTTTCTCTTGAAAACTTGCTGTGTGGTCGACTAAAGGCAATTGACCTGTTGCGGACACCCAGGACGCATATCTTGTCTTGGCAATATCGAGCAGAGCGTCATCCCGACTCTCCTCGCCCACAAGACCAAACGTTTGTGCACTCGAATGGTTGGCCGGGCGATTTCAGCCAACAATCACCCGGAGATTTCTCTTGTTTAGGGTTCTGGATTTCCCAAAGACCACAGACCACTCTCTTGATGATTCCCTGTTCTCCAAATCCGCATATGGATCCTTGGACAACGTATCGATTGTCCAACATGTACCAGCTCATGAACATGAAGCCTGGGGCGGGAGATTAATTTCATGTCGCCCCCATGATCAGTGGTCTTGCTACATCAACACGAAATGAAAGAACAGGGATTCCGACGTGAAGACTGCTTCCTCGGTATAAATTTTGAACATCATCACTGTCTCGACGGCGGAAAGAAGTGCCTCGAGCGATTACAAAGACAATGTTGTGGGCGCGTTCTCCAAGTGAGACGTATTGTTGGCGTTTGGACAAGAAACGGTAGTAGATGGTAGATTGCTGAGAGATCGTTGCGTTTTCCTATTGCTTGTAACGGCAAAACGGTTTCGACTCACCACACCATGTTCACTCTTCTGATAATGTCCCAGCCGTCCATCTACATTCCTGAGGAGGGGCCAGGCCAAGGTCGGTACAAGGGCACATCCGTATCTTCCCTTTGTCCCTCATTGCATAGTTGCTACAAGAGAAGAGTAGCGCCCATCCAGGATCCTTACGCTCAATAAAATTCTTACAGTGGTTTATCATGTCGTCCGGTGGATCAAAACCGTCATTGGCGTCGTCCGGTATCTCACCAAGGCGCGGCAACTGCAGGTTGCAAACGCCGCCTGCTTGCAAAGAGGACAAACCGGTAGATCGTCTTTAGTTGATCTCACTGTGTCCTCACGAGTCTTTGCCGGACTAGGCCCGGACATTTATTTGGGTCTACTAGAGACCGCTCTACGCTCTTTACACTCGGAGGCTGGGGGTTCTCTGACGCCTGGTGTCGTGCGTGTTGTCGTTGACCATGTTGCTTTGTTCAAATGTTCAAAATGAAAAATGATGACGAGTTGCAGAACCGAAGGGCCGACCGGATGGATGACAGACAGCTAAAAGCTAGAAAGTTCCAACTTGAGAGGTTTCAAAAATGGGCGAGTTAGGGCCGTACACTCGAGATACGAGAGTTTGTTTCCTTCTTCACCCTCTCTCTCCCTCTCTCTTTCTCTCTTCAGGACCCAAATGCCGCCGGTCGTCTAGCATGTCTTTTTATCTGATAAACAGGGGCTAGTAACGATCGCTAACCCAGATTCTCGCTTGCTTGCCAACGAAGATGCATGTCCGTGACCGTGTGTATACGTATAAACGAAAGCCGTGCGTGCGCGTACACGCATGCATGCAGCGGCCGCCTGGCTGTCTCCACTGACTTGTCCCCACCTTTCCCCACAGACCCATTCCTCCTCACCTTGTCAGTCCCTGTATACCCTGTCGAGGAGATGGAATTTTTTCCTTGTTTGAAATCTCAAACGTGTTCCCAGGTCGTGCGACCCCTGAATACGCCCTCATCGTACTGGACACTGGACAGTCACTCGTCGCTACGTACAGTCATCGAGTGGTATGCATGGTTTGATGAGTCGAGCTATCCACCCATTAGTCGACACGTTTATGCATGCAGATATACATGTCGATAAGTCTGCTACGAGTCTGCGAGACGGGACAATCAATCAAAAATGTTGTAAGCGACAAGTGGCGGATGCTCGGATCGCTCGGATGACCATGGTAACGGTCGCACGGTCGCTGCCTGGTATGACCTTTTTTTTTTTCGTCTTGTCACGGTCGTCGGTAGGACAAGTCATGGATGGACTCATGGCATGGGCCATGCCGAGTACTCGAATGAGATTGACCAGGGTGTAGGGTACGAGTACAGCCAGCAAAAGTAGAGCGAAAGCATTGAGCGTCTGAAGTGTAGGGAAATCTGGCATCTCATCGCCCCATCTTTAGGCCGTCCTCTGTCTTTGCAGCTAGATCCGGCAGCCCACTTTTACATCACGTTTGTGTTTCAATCTCCGCATTCTCATCGTCATGACGCACCCGTACGTGATCATATCACATTGCCACTTGGTCTCATGAAAGAGATCTTGCCCAGCTGGCTGGCCGGCTGGCTGGTTGGACTATAGTTTAGCTGGCATGCTTGCCTGGTCTTGGCTGTCAACCGTCAAGACTGCGAGACATGACCTCTCGCATCCAGGTCAAAGGTTGCCACCCTGGATACGCTATACGATGCTACGATGTACAGTAGCAAGACGACAAGCTTAAGGAGAGCGGCTTTCAGGGCATTTGGTATTCGGTATTTGGCAGGGATGAGGGGCATGCTATGCTATGCTGCTGCCTCGTGCAAGCACGCAAGCAACGCAAAGCAAGCGTGCCGGCGCGGCGCATCAACGGTATTTTTTTTGCCTCCCCCAGCGATTGACGACTCGCTGTGCACACAGAGAGAGAGAGAGAGAGAAAGAGAGCTGGCGTAAGCCTCCGCATGACAAGAGCAAGTTTGGTCAGATTTGGCTGTATCTCTCAAAGGGACAGCCAGGGCGGCACTCGGCCCTCTCCCCAGCAAAAAGGGAATGGATGATCAGCAGCGGGTCATCAGGGGTATGTTGGGAAGAGTGGGTAAAATGTGATCTGGATAAAGTTGAGGCTCATTTGATACGGATATACGGAGCTGCTGTCACTGCGTAAAAAAGCAAGTAAAAAAGACCTTGTCCATTAGGTTACGTTGCGTACGTTGCTAGAGCATGTGCGTGAGGCAAAGACCCGATGACCTTTTGCCCATAACCGTTCTCAGCAGAGTAGTACCTGTTTGATCCCGTTGTACCGCTACCGTCCTTGGACTAGATGCTAGCTACCAACACAGATGTGTGGTCCATGTCCCGTAATGCCATGGCATGCATCGTCGTGATCCGTCGCTAGCGTCACATCATCTTTTTCTCGTGACGACTTGTGGCAGACTGACACGCAAAATATCACCACCTTGCTGCTGGCAATCCCGACCATTTCGATTCATATCATTGCACTTCTTTCAGCTCTTGCACGACGAGTCAAATGCATCAGTAGACATCAACGCAGACACAACATATACACCTTGCAACTCGAACCTTGTTCCTCGCCGGTGCCGACACACACACACACTACTCATACGCCTGCACTTTTTTGGGAATCGACACCTTGGCCGACTGCGGCAGCTTGTGCGTGGACCAGCAGCAAACCTCTCGACTCCTTGCCGCCACGACATACGGCTACACAAGACCATCAAAGTGAACACGACAGGAAACCGTTGTCACCTGTGAGTGTATTACTTTTCTGCTACTGTAGTGTTTGGGAGATAGTCGGGGCAAGCCAGCCAGCCAGCAGCTCGAACGTATCAAACACAGCTCGAGTCTCTAGAGAACAAAAGTTGCAAACAACCAAACGCCTGCTGAAAAAAAAAGCCACCGGCGGACAGTGGGTCTGAAAACCTGGGGTATCCGGGAACGACCGATGGGCAGGTGGATCTCGACGTTGCTCTCTCCCTCTTTGCAGAGTAGACCGAGAGCTTTGCTAGTGGCTCATCGAGAAAATCGGTATGGCCCGCATCCTAGTCTACTCTGTCATTGTGCTACCGAGCGAGAGCCGTCCAAGAGAGAGAGAGAGCGCGTCAATGGCCCTCTAGAACCGAGGATTTTTCGGGCTTCCATGACATCTTCCGTGGCGAGACGAGGACAAGCACAAGCCGAGAGAGAGAGAGAGAGCGAGAGCGAGGCTACAGAGTCATGTCAATCGATCACGGATTCCTGCCTGTAGGGTCGATTCGTCGATTCTAGCATCTAGTGTGGTGATGGCTGCAGCAGGAGTCTCTCTGGCAAAAGCAATGTCCAGCTGATTGGAAACGACGACTCAATCTACGTCGTGCTGGGGTTCTGCATCTAGAGTCGGACAGTCCGGGGCCTCTCTCTGTCATCTCATCTCTGCTACTCACCACTGCTGGCTGGCTGTTTCGACTGTTTGGCTGCTCGGTGTTGTAAAACGAAAAACATTGAGCTGACTTTTTCACCCCTGCTCTCTCTTGGTCCGACCCATTCGACGACATCCTTTTTTATCGGCGCCTCCCTTTTTACACGGCTGGTCATTACGCCCACTGCTACACTCGTTCAAAGCTCTTCCACCTCCTTTGGCTGGATTACAAGACTTGAAGGCCAGTCAAGCCGACGTCCTTTGTGATTGACACCATATAACGCAAGCCGGACTCGCCCACCTTTTTGCCGCTCGAGAGCCTCAATCAAGTCAATTTGGGAATACGCATCAAGGACGACTGGACGCTGCGTTGCGGACTTTGTTTTTCTGCTTTTTTTTTCACTGAAACTCGACACTGGTGAAAGGAGACGGGCGACACATTGCCAAAGAGGTTGGGATAAAAACTGCAATAGTATAAGCCACCGGTGAGTGAATCTGGACTTTCCATCCCCCCTATCCACACACACACGCACCATCAGGACTCTTGCAAACTCTGATTCACAAAAAAAACGGTGTACCGTTTGAACAACCCGCTGATCTTGACATCTTCGCTTCATAATTCTTTCACAATGAATCACCATTCTGCGACCTACCTCTCCGTCCCTCAAAATCATCAGTTACGACTCAAAGTACATTGCGGACCGGGACCGCTACCGGGCTCTGGCCTCTTGTCAACGCAGCCTCAACAGATCAAGCAACAGACCGAACTCAGAAGATCCAATTCGTTTCGCCCTTCCTTGAGCACACGAACCAGTCGTATCGGTCTCATCAAAATGACCACCGACATTTTCTCTGATATCGGGTACTGCTTGACCTGTGAAAAAGTCTTGCGGGATAGTAGCGAGTGCGTATCATGACTGACTGTTTCGAGAGTTGTTGGGTGTCTTGTCTGACTTTTTATTTTATCTTTTTTCCACATTTTACAGATCATATTGTGATGAGATTTGCAAGGCCAAGGATGGATACTCACGGCGGCATATGAACTCCGGAGTAGAGGACTCACCTTCCATCATGGCATCCCTTCCAGCACTGTTGGCCTCAAACATCAAGACAAGTTCACGACCCCGAGATGAAGGCACTCCCACTTCTACATCCTCGAGCTCATCCCCTTTGCAATCCCCATCACCCTGTGCTCATCCAGCCACTTGGGCTCTCGAGTCCAGCCCGAAAGAAGACGGCTTCATCTTGCCACCTCCAGCTTACCCAAATCCTCTCTATAGCAACACGTTCTCTGCTACATCAAACCCTGTCAAGATTGCTACCTATCCCAAAGCACCATCCCCAGATCATGCTCTTGCGAGCAGTCACAAGGAGTCTTACAGGGAGTCTGGTGGCACACCTACACGCCCTTCCGAGTCCACTCTAAAGTATGGTCGAAGGCCTGGACATTTGAACAGTGTCACCTCTCCTTTGGCTCTATTCCCGATTGGATCCAACAAGAGGACTGATTCATTCGGCGCTCCGCGGCCCAGCGTACCTGGATCACCCGCTTTCGCGCCTTTGAGAAACGTTTCCGAATCCTCAGCTCCACAGGCGATCAGCAGCAGCGATAGAAGGTTGTCTATGGTATACGGCAAGCATTCACCCTTGCTTCTTGCCGCCAATGTACCTCGCGTCTCGTCGGCATCAGTCGACTTTCACAATGCCAGTGCAAGCCCTCGGGAAACATCAAATCAGCTCACGTCGTCAGCTGCACTCAAGTCTGCTCAACGATCTGCCGTGTACGGATCAGAAGAGCGACGCAAATCCTTTCCGGCTCAGTTCTTCCCTGGACTCAGGCCAAAGTTGACGACTTCGGCCACTGAAACTCAGGCTCAAAAGTCAAACGGCAATGTCGTTTTGAGCTCAAGTTCCGAGGATGAGCGTCGCGACTCCAAGTTTGATCGACAAGATGAATCTTCGATACGTGGTCGGAGTCGAGGTCGCAAGACGAGTTCGGCCGAGCGTTCAGCGTCCCGTTCTCGCTCGCGGTCTCGGCCCTCCCATTTGGGACTCGAAGGCATGACCCAGCAACGAGCGAGCCGTTCAGGTTCGAGAGCAGAAAATGACCGACAAAGAAACAAGAGCATTGGACTTCGAACCAGATCAAGGTCAAACTCGAGTAGGCACGGACGATCAAGTCCCGAGGACAAGCGTCATGCAAGTCGACTCACTTCGATCAACGATGCCGATGAAGCGACATTGAGGACTGGCCACCACCACGTCGGTCGGGATCTGGCCACCATTGTTGGTTCGTTGCACATTGATGGTGCTCAGGATGACGATCTCACAACCAACAAGCAGGTCAATGGCTCAGATCAGTCGGTTTCACGAGGTCGAAACTCTGAGTCCAAGGCGACACATAACCTCAAGCGCATGTTTGAGGAGGGTGTCCCGGTCGTATGACCCGAAATGGCTCACTTGACCTTGACGATTGCACACTGGACAAGAAGATTCTCGCTGTAACGAGCCACCTCTCTCTCTCTCTCTCCCCACCTCGAACTTCATCAGTTTTCAGGCAACCGATCCTTTTTTCACACATCATCACAAGTCGACCGTCAAAACTCTCGCTTCCGAGACGCACGTCTGGTATCAAAAGGAATTCCACACGTACCGTTAAAAGTAGATGGGTATAGACTGTTTCAAGGCTGCCACTCATCTAAACCACTCGGCAACCGGCGATGACGCGCCACCATCCTTGTCCAACAAACAAACACAAAAAGACTCAACTCAATACCTCTGGAAAGTTTATGAAAACAAAAAAACACGATCAGGCCACCACAAGCAGGTTGGAAGCAGCCAGATGATCCCTGTAGCAAACCTTTACACACACACACACATTCCTCTCGAGAGCGCATACTAGGTATACTAGCAGTGCAGTCAATCTCACCTCCCCCCCAAAAAGAGACATCATCATCATTTGATAGTCGTTGTATCATTGCATAGCATTGAAAAGAAATTATTGAGACGTCGATTTCGTGAATGTTGGCTCATTTGAGAGCTAATCTCCCGTTTCTTTTCTGTACAAATGACGGACTGACGGACTGCTGCCAACAAGCGGCACAAGCGGCAACACAGCAGTCCGCAATGACATCAATATCATGCGCTCGTTCCCAAACGTTTCTATATTCCGCATCTCATACCGCTTCTCGTCAACGACTGCTCGGGTAAGAGAAAGCATTCGATCACTTCCAATGCTTGCCCGCCGGTCCTCATTACTCCAAAAAAGTTGGGTCACGTGTTGACTATGCCTGGTCATTCTTAGTTGAGTTTGTCAACCTTCCAAAGGTCGTCCCTGTACACGTTTAAAGGCGGTGTCGGGTTGTGAATGAGTCTTCAAATACCTTACCCCAGATACCATCCACAGAATACGAGGGTATTGGAATGCACTCACCCAAGGTAGCACATGACCTCGACCGCCACACCTTTGCCAGCCTTTTTGATCTCCTCACTGCTTGCTGTAAGTCGACCGATTCCAGCAGCGGATTGTTTTCCCTCGGCCTGAATGGCTACCAGACAGCCAGAAGGGAGGTTGTCGGGAAGGTCACCTCCGGTCGACAGGAGACCAGGTGCCATCATATTGGCTCCCTAGATCACAATGATGCAAAAAAGGGGTAAGTGGATACAGCGTGGGAGAAGCCAAATGCTTGATCGATTCGAGACGCACTGCGAGGAGGAACTTGATGGCGCCTCGGTCTACACGAACTTTGGGTAGCATTTCTGGATCTACATGCAAAGAATTGGGTTTGTCAGGGTGCCAGCGAGATCAAAATTCGAGACAATAGATACAACTCACATTTGTGCAACAACTTGAGGGTGGGGGATAGAGGGCCATCAAAGTGTTGAATGATCAGAGGTGTGCCGTTCAAGGTGTAAATGGTAACATGATCCCGACTGTGCATGACACAACAAGCCTCGTCAGCTTGGGAGAGACATTACTCTGTAGCGATTGGCAAAAATACTTGCCATTTAGTGATACCGAGAGGTTCCTTTTTACCCCAGATCTCGTCAATGACTTGCAAAGCCTCCTGAGGTCCCGAGTCTTCCTTTTCATCGTCCGCATGCTTTCCCTTCCCACCCTTGTCCTTTCCTCCCTTCTTACCACCTTTGCCGCCCTTTCCACCCTTGCTCTTGCCTTCAGTCTCAGTCGCCAGGGACGCAGGCTCATTTTTTGACGTATCTTGCTCTTCCACAGCAGGAGGTGCCGACGAAGGTTCGGCGTAGGCGGGCAGCGTCAAGAAGGGAATTTGTTCGCAAAAGGCGTTTCTAATATTTCTTTGGGCCGAGGATTTGAGTGACGTCGAGCTGGCGACGTCCTCTTTTGGATCGAACCTGACGGAAATAGCCTGTCAGCTGGCAATCCCTTTTCTTGTTTTCCCTAACTACTTACTTTTTGAACATGCTGTTGTATCTGTCTGCCTGTGATGTATGTATACGGTACTTTGTAGATGATAGAGTTCAGTAGAGTACTCGTGCGTATAGGTTGAACCTTCGCGAAACATGTCGAAATGACCTCATATCACCCTCTACTAACGACACCAAGCGATTTTTTCACTTGTACATTGTGATACGTCGCACTCAGGGGGCCTGGCTCAGGCAGACAAACAGAGCTCACCCAGGAAACTTGTTCCACATGCAAGCATGCAAAGGATCTGGCCGGCGGCGTATGTGGTAACGACATTGCTGGCGTACACCCGTGCGCACGCCGACACTAATACCAGCAAAATAAACGTCACTCGACTGGATCCCTTTCACTATCTGAGCCAAACATGCTGGATAAACGAGGTTGAGCCATGTGAAGATGTCGCACCTTTAGAATCGCAGAAATCGAGTGCTTCAGATATCAAGCTTGCGTTTGCTGGAGATCAAAATGACTCGGATCAGCACTCGACTATCACCGTCAAGACTTATCCACCAGCTGGAAAAGACGAGGATTCCGACATTATCAGCTTTGAAGCATGGAAGGAGATTCAGTTCCAGAAAGCGGTAGAAGCTGACCTGGTGCTGGACATGAATGAGCAAGTCGAAGAGGACGTGCTTGACTTGTCTGTACAAGGGGACAGGAATACAAGCCGTTCTGAGACCGAAAGTGTCAACAAGAGCGATTCAGCAGATCAAAAGAACGGACAGGTGGTTCGAGAAGGGCCTTTCAAGGATGAAATGCAAAAGACAGAACCACAAAAGGGACGGAAATCTGCTGTCAATATCCCAAACCGGTACAATTATGCGTCTCCGGACTGTTCAGCCCGTGTCATTTCGTCAAGCCCCCAATCCCAGCATGCATCTTCGGTGCTTCACAAGTCAAAGGACCGCTACATGCTGACTCCCTGCAACGCTAAGGAACACTGGGTCGTCATTGAACTATGCGATGAGATCCGTGTGGAGGCGATTGAAATCGGAATGTATGAGTTCTTCTCCGGCGTTTTAAAAGAAATCAACCTCAGTGTCGATGCGACTGAAGACGAGTACGATGACCAAGGACAGGGTAAAGAGTGGCAAACGCTTGAGACATTCCATGCAAAGAATGCAAGGGGGGCACAGGTGTTCAATCTACCCAATCCCACCTCATTTCATCGCTTTATCAGGCTGGACTTTCCCTCATACTATGGCAAAGAATATTACTGTCCAATCAGTAGCGTCAAGGTATATGGTATGAACCAGATGGAGGCTTTCAAATGGGAATCGAAACGGATCAAGCAATTGGAAGAGGAATGGAAGCAGAAACAGTCAGTGGACAGCCGGAGACGGCAGTTGCCCCCGCCCCCTGTCAAAGAGGAGCATCTGAACGAGGAAACAGGCACGCTGTCTCAAAGCCCCTTAATTGCGGCCAGCAGTCTGCACTCTTCCGAGGACATGAGACCTCGGTCAGCGAGCCTCACTACATTTGAAACGTCGACTACTACTACTGCTTTCAAGGCACCGACCTTGTCTGCGGTTTCTTCACCGTCATTGCATACGATTGCATCCTCTCGAGCAGTCAATGAAACGAGCTCAGCATCTTTTCCGAGTGTACATGTCACATCTACCACCAATGACACTTTCGAAACACCAGTTGCGTCAAGTACACCGGATCAGACAGAGCCACCCGAGATTAACAGCAATATTGCCGCCTCGACTCAGACGTCCGTCAACGCAACCGAACCTGCTGGGACACTCACATCCAAATCGTTGGCCGTCACCAGCACCCAATCCATCATCCCACCTGTTGCATCCTCCATCAACAGCATCAATTCGTCCACCACATCTAACAACAATCCGCCCCCTCCAAAACAGAATATCAAGGCTGACTCCACCGAGTCTATCTACGCATTCATCGTCCGTCGACTCAACGCTCTCGAGGGCAATGCGACCTTGGGAATGATGTATGTTGAAGAACAGAGCAAGGTCAGCCGTCAGTTGTTCAACAAGCTCGAGTCGTCTTGGAAAGAGTACAAGCATGATCAAGCGCTCCACCAACAATTGTCATTTGAAAAGGAACGCATGGCAACTCAAGATGCGTTTCGCCAAATGCTTGTCAAGATGGATCAACGTGACCAACTCGTCGCCGAAACCGTGTCGTCCCTTCGACTGGAAATCGAGACCTTGACGGAAGAAATGGCGTGGGAAAAACGTCGAGGTGTCGCTCAACTGACACTATTATTGACGGTTGTCGTCGTCGCGGCGCTGTCGCGTTCGGCCACCATAGACGTCCGGACAGTCAGACCACTACTCGAGGCTAGAAAGAGTCTTGCCGCGGCGGGCGCTCAAAACGACACCGCTCGTCCGCAGGGTTTGCCCAATCCGAATGAGCCCTCTAGGCCTGGTGATCGTGAGTTGTCTTTGATTCTTTCTTGCTCGTCTAGCCTGCTTTAGCCGTACAGCCCGTTCACCGTTTCCAAATTCTCCTTCAAAAACTACCAGGTCGCTCACGATCTAGACCCCAGCCCGACAACCCCACCCAAGCCCATCGTTCACCTCACCGACCGAGCACACCACTGAGCGTCAAAAGAAGCCGGCCAATGGGTCTGTTCAAGAGCCATTCGATCGACCGACCGGAAGGTCCTCGTTCAGCCGCCGGCCCACGTCCACGGTCATGGCTCCAACCGGGTCACACACAGTACACTGGCACTGCGACCACAGGACACGGCTCCCATACCCATCAGCACCACCACTATCCGACAACGATAGGCGCCGGTCGTAAACTCGCTCGAAGTTCTCACTTGCACACGATTGATGCGGATCGAATCCGACGGCGGTTCCAACAGGAAACCATGACTCATGAACTTGATCACCACTCGACGATGCTTGAAACGCCGAGCAAACATTCGGGTCGCGCAACAGACATTGCCCTGGCTGATACTCCAGTCGTCTCTATCACTGGTGGTGGTGGAAATGTCAATCATGACCGTCATGTACGTGCCCAAAAGGCGAATGGCCCGGACCGATGGACATTGGAAGAGCCACCGGGCGAGAGTGAAATGACTAGCAGCCAGGTCATGACGGATTCCGAAGTGTCCGAGTTTGACGTTGCGTCGGCCTCGGAAGCCGAGATGGAGCTTGACGATGAGCCACATAAAGGCGGCACGGCAAAGGATTGATTCGTTGCGCCTACGCTATCAAATACATCAACGGGCAGGAATCCCAAAAAGGTTGTAAATCGTAAAGACACCCAGGTGAATATACAATACAAAACGAGGTACAGTATAACAATTATTACAATCCGAGTTTCAACTTGAGCAAGGGTAGTCGTAAAAGCACGTGTGTCGTTAGAGGTCGTTAACATTCAGTTCAAAGGAGGGAGACAAGGAATTCATTTGTGTCCAAGCATTCTCGAGACGCCAAAACAAACAGCAACGGCCACTCCACCGACCAGTCCGCCATAGAGCCACGCTCGCTGCTGGTCCGGGTCTCTCCATGCATCCAGAGACGCCGAGGTTGGGCGTCTACTGGAATAATCGTCTCCCTTTTTCAACGCCGGTGAGTCTGGCGTTTGCTGCTGCTGCTGCTGTTGTTGTTGTGCCTGGTCCAATTGCTCAAGCAGGCGAGCGATCCGTGTCTCGGCCTGATGTAACCGCTCGACCAATGCTTGATGCTCGGGGTCCTGGTGTCGATTTGATGTCGACAATGTCTTGCTTGCCTTGGGCGACGGGCCGGGAGTGATGGAAAAGCTCGTATGAGTCGAATCCGGGATAGATTTCTCGACCGTCATAGGTGAAGGTGAGGATGCTGGCATTTGGGGATCCATAGGCGTAGGTTTCAAAGGAGGCCGCAAAGTGATTCGACGCTGAGTATCTCGTGGGTCTGCTTCAAGATCGGTACCCACGTCGTCGCTAAAATGTTGGATCGACTGGTGAGGGTGAACAGACGTTGGCAGCCGAGGTCGATCAGTCGATGTCGCCTGTAACTGGCCATAGGATCGTGTTGATTGACGTAGAGGTGCGTCATCGGTGCTGTGAGCGAATGGTGACAAAGATTGGCCCGGGGCCTCGAGACCTTTCGACTCTTCGATCACCAATTGAACTCCTTGAGCTCCCGGTCCGTCATGTTCAACGTTCCCGAGGCCCCCGCTGTGACCCATCGAAAACGGCCTCGCACCCGCTTCTGCTACTGCCTGATCCCATCCGACCGCTCCTCGTGTGCCCGCACCGCTATCGTGCTCGTCTTGCTCGACTACGACTCGACCATACTTTGCATTCGGTTTCTCGTCTCCTCCGTGTTCAAACATGAGCGCTCGTTCTGCAACAATGCGTTCGCTGAATGTGCTAGACGCCCATGACCGTTGACTACTGATACTCGCTGACCGGCTGTGGGAGATAGCTGGAGAGTCTTCTAAATGGTCAACCGTGGAAGAGGGGTCGCCGAGCTCACTCGACGTCGAACCAATACTGTTGGTATCGAAATCGTGAGCCAGGCGTTTCACATTGCCATCATCTTGGTCATCATCGTCGTCCTCGATGAATACGTCGGAAGGAGATGATGTCGTTGTGTCGAGTCCTGCGATTCGGCCCTTGTTGACGGCTCGACGCAAGTGCCGAGAAAACCCGAGCAAGAGTTGGAGAAATGGTGGCGGTTTCATCGAGGAGCTATTTAGCCCATACACAAAAACAGACCTCGTCAGAGCCTTCGATAGATGGATAGAGACACGCCACTGCACCAAATAAACTCACCTCCACTTTGCGTCACTTCCCAACAGAAACGCCTTTCCCGTCACCCGACCCCGTTTGACCCATTCGGTGATATCCTCCACGACAAGCGGGGGTAACTTGTTGATTCGAACGGCCGATGTCGGATCCGGATTGATACCCTGAGACAAGCACTGGGCGATGTAATGTGCCGTCTCATGGGCGTTCCAATCGTCTGGATGAGCGGGCAGTGTACGCGAGGGAGTATTTGTCGTGGCAGTAGTCGTAGTCGTGGTGTTGGCAAGGGTATCACCAGATTGGTAGCTCGGCTTCCATTCCCAGACACTCAAATCGAGCTTTCCGGTACGTGTGGACGTGGGATGAGGGGACCCATCGGCCTGAGATGAATTTCGAGACTGAGCATCATACTTGGTAATGTCTTTGAGATTAGAAACGGAATGATATTTCGTGCTTGGTAATTTGCGTCGGACCGGGGGTGTATAGCTCGAATGACCTCGTTTTGAGGTGGACGGTGTCGGGGACCATGGTCTTGGGGAATGTCTTTCTGTGACCAACTTTGGACCGCCGAGGGTGGTAGAGGATCGAGTATGTCGAAGAAAACGTCCCGCTGGATCCGGCGTGTTGGCGGTGGTGTGCGTATCGTTTGATGGTGAAGGCCCACTGCTCGACAAGCGACGTTGCTTGGCAGGCGTCAAAGGAACCTCTGCCTGCCATACTGAAGTACGCTCGTGCGTTGCACTTGGAGATTGAGCAAAGTGTTCATCGTAGTCCCCATCTTCATCATCATCATTTGAGGACAGTATGGTCGGGAGAGAGACTGATTGAGGAATCCCTGCACGCAAGGGGGTGGTGGGTATGGACCGGTCTGATGTGATTGACTCTTGGCGATAGGTTGGTATTGATGCCAACGAAGACTCTTGTGCTGTTGGCCGGTCCCTGGACCACGTTTCCATGGTCTCTAGGTTGCCTGAGCGAGTCCTGTGCATCCTTGCAGCGTATATGATCACTGCATCTACTAGAGTATACAAAGTGGATGTTGTCAATGTCAACAAGGATCAAACGATGATTTGTTTTGTTTGTCGCTGATTTAGACAGCTTTAGCTGATTTAGATGACTTATGCTGATTTAGGTGAGGCCGCGTGATTTAGAGGATTTGAGCCATTTAGACGAAATGGGCTCGAGATAAGATGACGATCACACTGAGTACCGTATACCGTAGCATACTCTAGTGCTCATAGAGTCATAGTACAGTCTACACAAACCACAAAAATCAACGAGTGACGCTACAATGCCCCGTTGCCATACAAGGCCTCATGAGTATCATATTCATACTCCAAAGCCTTGTGCCAGTAGGGTGGCGCGCTCCCTCCAATTACCTTCCAAGCCTGGTCCAATGCATCGATCACGGGCTGGGGTAAAGGTCCAGCTTCGAGGTATTGTATGTTTTGTTCCAGCTGTTGTTGACTCGAGACACCAATCAAGATTCCATCGTTGCCTCTCTGGTTGGCCAGTCGAAGTTGGGAATGATGAACAAGCCATCGGAACGCGGCTTCAGCGAGCGGAATCTTGTGCTGCTCCATGACAGGTTCGAGAATCTTGAGCGCCTCGAATGTAGCATCTTTAAAGTAGCGCTGCCGATACAAGGCTCCCGATTTGGCGGTATCCGAAAACCTGCCCTCGGTAGGCACGTCTTTCGACTTGATCTTGCCACTCAACACTCCACCGGCCAAAGGATTATATACGACCCAATCCAGTCCGAATCGTCGAAGGGTGGGGACAAGTTCAGCTTCAGCCGAGCGGGTGATGGCATTGTACATGCCTTGATACAAGGTCGGTCGGACCCAGTGGTTGTACTTGCACGTCAAGCAGACTTCAGCGACTTCGGCAGAGGTGAAGTTTGAGATGGCAAATGTCTTGAAAACGCCAGATTCGTAAAGGTCGTTGATGGCCTTGAGGGTTTCCTGAAACGGCGTGGATCTGTCTGCAGCCTAGGAACCAGTAGGAGAATACGGGGATTGAGCGAGACCAAAACGGTCTATTACTCACGGACACGACAACTCACGTGGAGGTAAAAGATATCTACCGAGTCCGTCTCCAACGCTTCCAGACTTTCCTTTACTTTAGCCTTGAGTGTCGTCTCTGAATGGTCTCCAGCAGCGTTGGGGTACCATTTGGTGGCAATCTTGAGTCCACGAGATTTGTACCCAGCTTGAGCAGTCCATGACTCTTGTTTCCCTCCGACATACACTCGAGCAGTATCGATCTCGTCGTAGCTGGTGATAGTGGTGGTTCATCAAGTGTGTAAATGTTTATGTGTAACTCTGTCATGTATCTAACCCTCTCTTCCGACTCACCCTGACCGCTGGAAGACGTCGAGACAGCTCTTGAGTTGATCAAGCTCAGTGATCCTCGCTCCTGCCTCGGGGTCAGGCCCAAAGGTCATGACTAACGTTATGGAGGGATGGTCAGAGAATGTGTGTGGGCATTGATGAGCAGGACAAGATGAATCTTACTCACGACCTAGAATGATTCTGTTCTTTCCTTGCGCAGGCATGTTCTTGTGTTTGTATGAGATGGCAATGGTATCTATGTAGGATACTCACTCATGTCACCAGGGCACCAGATGCCAGTTATATATATAGCTGGAACCTCCTGGTGGGTCGAGTGATAGGCGACTTGCTATGGATGGCGTCATCGTCCGACCACAGGCATGCACAGGCAGCAGGTAGCTAGCACAAAGTAACACAAGTAGCACAGTTGACTGTCGCACTTTCACGAGTACTGGTAGAGTCCAATGCCACTTGACTACGTAGCGGACTAGTCCTCGGGCCACTTCCGTCGGCGTTCAAGACATCCAAGACTTGTTGAACAATGTTGAGAGACATGTAATACACTGCACAAACCCAACTGATATCCCATACTTGTAACCCATTCACTTTAATTTCTTTTCTACTCCCACTGACCCTCGCCCGTGTCCACTGCCACTTGCACTATTCAGTCCTCCAACGTCTCCACCCGCATCTTCTCGAAACGCTACGACAACGTATGCAAACATGACAATATTGGCCGAAACAATGGCGGCGATGGCTGCGTACGTCGTTGAGCCTGATTCACAAAGTTGTACGTCAAGTCAATGACAGCATATGTGGAGTCAAGATGGCCGACTCACCGTGGAAAACATGTTTGAGTGTCACAAAGTAGGTCGTAATGGGGACAAAGGCGACGAGAAACGCAAATAGGACGAGCTTTCCGAGAACGTTGCTGTGATGTGTGTGTCTGTCAGTATATCATTGACCTGCGGGCAGATGACAGATCCCCGACTGACTTCTGTGTGACGTTGAGCTTTGTCTCGGCCATGGTGAAGTTGTATGCAGAATGGGCTTAGAGTCAAAGTATACAGCAGTGAAATATCTGCGAATGAACAGCATGTCCATTGCATCGCGAAATCGCTTCAAATCAATAACAAACAAGATGAAAGCCACTAGCTACTACTGGACGAACAATCAATTGTTCCACTCTGGATCACTCTAAACATACACAGATTGGACTCTTCCTCTCTCCTTCAAAACACCATGTCGTCACGGCCAACAAGCACCAGTTCCGTTTCTATCCCTCAAACAGCGGCCGCAGGGGGGCTGACCATGACCGTGAGCTTTGAACAAGCATTTCTCCTATCTGTGCATGATCCATCACTGACACTGGTACACGACCAATCTCGACAGCAACCACCCACAACGGCAGAAGCTTCGTATTACAAGATTGCTGAAAACGCTCTAGTTACTTTTGGCTGGAACCTGACAAGTCTCTAGCAAGTGTCTTGTTCATCACAAGCATTTTTACAAGCACCAAAATGAAAACATAAACAACACAGCCACTGATCTCGACTTTCCTTGTTACAGCGTCACCCCCACCTCCCTTACGATTATTGCCTCTTGCTCAGCCAACGGAAACACTTACCCGATCGGTCCTACCAACTCGGCCGGGGGAATCGATAATACCGTTGCAGGGACAGCGACCCAAGTCGTCTGGGATCCGTACGGGTACGAACAAGCGGCAGGAGCGATCCCATTGGAAGCAGCAACATATCGTTTACAAATTTGGGACGAACGGGGACCTGATGTGAAACGTGAGGGAGGCAGGTTTGTGCCGTACAGTGGAATGGAATTTGCCGTGTATAGACCACAGGCGTACACGCCTTTACCTGGTGAGTCTTGTTGAGATTATCAACCAATGATTTCTCACTCATATGAATCCTTGACAATCAACAGAATGGAATTGTGCGAATTGTAATGCTGGAGCAAGGGATCTCGTGGTAAACCCACTCTTTCTCGTCCTGATCACGTCTGTGGTCATGTTGATCAGTGGCTGGGGTTTGGTCGCTCGACGGAGGGAGTAGGCGTGCGCACGGAACACATGATGGATACCCTGTGATGATAGACTTTTTTTCTTTTATACGACTACATGACGAACATTTCTCAACATGACCCAACCTTGTTCTCTATTGCCGACCTTTTCTTCGCTTCGTTTGAGATGCTGTGGATGCCTCGGCTGCTGATTTGGCCTCCTGCATGCCGGCCAATCTGCCTGCAAGCCTGTCATTTGCGAAATTCAGTGGTCAGACATCCAAGACATTTCCTTTTGACTACACGGAATGCCTCCACTCACTGGCCACTCCAATCGGTCGAACCTGCCCCTCCGAGCCCACTTGCCATCTTTTCTCTCAAATCTCGTAACCGTTTGGCATCTTCAGGGGGCATCTCCTTTTCGACCGAGTTCAACAGCTTTGGTGCAGCAAACGCAAGCACACCGGTAAAGATCATGAGCAAGACCATGGGGGATTTGAGCGTGTTGAAAATGGAGGAAGATGGGGCATCATAAATCTTGTCAATCAGTCGGAGATGCGGGGTGAGGCGGAGAGGTGGCACAGGCGTGTTCTCGAGCTCTGCGTTGGGTTTTGCGTCTGTGTTACTTTCTACGGGCCGAGGGAGTCGAAGAGGGTGAAACGGTTGGGTGTTGACAACAGCCTTTCCCTGCTCATCCTCGATCACTTGGACATACACCTGCGTATATCGACTGCCATCAGCTGGTGTCTGGTCATGACCCTTGAATAAGCAAGACTCACAGTCTCAAATGCATGCGTGGGAGAAACGACTTCACATACGTACTCCCCCAATGGTACATGATGGATCACGAAATCACCATTCGAGTAAACTAGGGAAGAGTATTGACCCCGGTTGAGCGAGACCCTGGTCGAGGCATCGAGGTCCGTAGCATCTGTGCAAGAAACGGTAAATATCAGTGAAACGGTTGGCGTTGATGCGTCTTCACCACGGGCCATAGAGCACGACGCACTGGGCAAGTGGACATTCCAAGCAATGGACCCTCGGATATCGACCGTCTGGGCTGCAAGGGCCGACGCTGCCATCAAGATAAATGCTAAAAGTAAGAGCATGGTTGGGAATGGGTCGTCGTGGCCAAACGACTGTCTAGAGAGAGTTGTCCGTATGCTCCCAGTATTGCGGATGGATGTGTGGGTTGAGAGAGAGATAATGCCACGGTAGTCGTCAGACTAATGACACGGTTGTCTAATCACACGTGCGTTTATCTACAGTACCTGTATGGCACGGCCTTTTCGCTATTCCCACTGCACTTGTATCGCACGTACTCGAGTACTTGCACTATTCGCACTTGCGTTCCATGACGAATGCACTCTTTTGCTGCAATTGCTGCCAATACCACTACCAGTTATACTACTACTAGGTCACAAGTCCTATCAGTGGTGGTGCCCATACACACACACACACTCACCATGCCGCTGTTTGGGTCATCTCCACCTCCTTCCTATGCACAGGAGCAGCTCAACCACTCGCTGACAGCGCTCTCCACTATCCCCATTTCCATTCCCGTGTCCGTCGTTGGTCAACATGGCGGCGTCACTAGCAATACGAGCAACACGACCCACGAGGACAATACCGGACTGTCGACCACCATCGAGCGAGTCTTGGGTGAACTGAGCACGTCCAAGCCCATCACACGCCGTCAGATTGAGCAGTCGTTGGAGACTTTGGTCAATCAGGCGTCAGCAGCAAGTGTTGCACCAGTGGATAAAGTCAGAGAGGCTCAAATCATGGCTCGAGCGGTGACAGTCGTGTGGAAGGAATCCATGCAAGCACTTGTGGATGAGAGCGTCCGGATCGAGTATGCGATTGAGTGGTGGGAATCGACGCTTCAAAGTGGATTGCAGGTCGCCGTTTACTTGATTCAGAGTAGGTCAAAGTTCCTCTTCAAGTTACATTCAAGTTTGTATGCTGATATTCATACCGCCCATACAGCCCTTCCCATCCGAATCTGGCGACTCGTGCCCCATCCTCTCCGTCAATCAGCCTTTCGAATCCCTTCGCGCAACTCGCTGCATCTCAGCCACTTGTTCCCTACACACCACTCGACCAAGCATGCTTCATCCCTCCGCGACCTCCCTCTCCCCGCACACAATCCGCTCGTCCTTACACGCCGAGAGATTTTGGGATCCTTGAAATCACTTCAATCGGTTCGAAGTGAAATCGCTCAGCGCGTTGGACTTTTAGCTACGGGGGCACCGAGATGGGTGGAAGAAGCTTCCAAGACAAGTCTTGAACAAAGTCAGGATAATTTGCAAGTCGTTGTTGCCGAGACCAACCGTTTGTACGCGCTTGTGGTCGAAGCTGTCGGTTCTAGCTCAAACAACAGCAACAACAATCAGAACGGCAATAGCAGTAATAGTAACAACAACAACCAAAGCATTGCCAAAGCCTCACCGACACCTTCTCCCTTGGCCACACCGACAGCCAAACGAAGTCGTCGCGAGCGCGAGGTCGTTTCACCTCCTCCCCCACCGACACCCCTCTCGGCGACCACACTTCTTCCGCTTTTGCGTGACCAACTCCCCGAAACCATCTCCTCGCTCTCCCATCCCGTTCTCGATGCCCATTCGCCTCCATCCCGTCTCGTCCGGCTCTGGGTGCCCATGCTCTTGATTCCCCCTCTCATTCACTATTCCGCCCGTTCCGCACTCGTCCACAAGGATTGGATCTCTTCTCAACTCGTCAATGCAGGTACCACCATCCGAGGTTGGCTCGTCGGTTGGGTCATTGAACCGTTGAGTGGAGTTGTCGCAACATTACAGCGCGGCGGGCAAGGACTCGGTGTCGCCCCGGAATCCGTCGCGTGCGATGGTGCCTCGCTCGAACGCATGGTTGTCGATCTGGGCAAAGATTACTATCATCTTGATCAAGCCCAGCTAGACCACCTGGTCAGTCAGGTCAAGCAAGGGGATATGGAGCAGGTCCTCAAGGCGTATGAGACCGAAATCAAGAGTCCACTAAGGAATGCCTTGATGGGAAGTCTGGTCAGGACATTGTTGATTCAAGTCCAAAAGACAAAGGTTGGTTGATATTCCTTGTTTTCTATTTCGGAACATGCTAACCCACTGAATGACACAGTACGACCTCTCCCTCTCCCTCCTCTCTCTCGATCACCTGTTGAAATCCCAACAATTGACGTTTGCATTCGTCGGTCTCGCACCCTCGCTTCTCGTCCTCTACGGCTTGTCCGGTTGGGCTCACCGAGTATGGACGGGTGAGAAACGGGGCAAGAACCGAAGACGCGAGTGGTTGGTCGGCGTACGTAGGATCGAAAAACTTCTCCTCACATCGGCTCCACCACCACCACCATCATCATCACTTCCCAACTCTTTGTCATCGACATCCACACATGGCAGTTCACCACAATCATCGACGGAAATGTCCAACAAGGACCGCGGACTGCTGATCCTCGCATCAGGCAAGATGAGGACCTGGGCGGCCGGCTTACGACTCGCCGACCGTCAAGCGTTTTTGGATGATTTACAATTGATTGAGATGCCCGCGTTGGATCGGACAGACAAGTTGAGAGTCATTGATCGAATTTGGAGGACCGAGGTGGTCAAGAAAAAGTAGCTGTTGAGGATGATCTAGTTGCATATGAGAGATACAAATGGTCCAATAGTTTTACTTTGCTGCTGTAGAGAGCAGTCCGATGACACTGTCTGTGCTGTTTTCGTTCATTGGGCTTGTATCGTCGTCCCGTGTCTCAACAACCAGTCGTGTTGCGTCGGTCATACACAAATCTCTGCGTCGCTCAAAGTCAGGAAAATGATACCCCGCAATATCATCTGGATGTTGCTGTCCGGTCACTCTTGCGTGCTCCCTCATCGCTCTAGCAAGATCATTTGTCAACTCATCCATCACTCGTATATGTCGTCTCTGAGTGTCCAGTCTCCATTTTCGACGCTGAAGTCTCTCGGCTGCCGGTAAATCGGGAACACATCGATGACAGTAACACCACACGAGGGTGGACTTTGACAAGGGTTTAGAAGTGTTGCGAGACTGCCGAGGCATGACTTTTGTTTTTGAACGAGATGGTGAGAAGCAAGTATCGGTAAGACGATAGCTTAAGCTGGCTGTCAGGATAGGAATCGATAGTTGTTAGACCGTCACTCCTTGAGTACTCGCAGTTGCCGAGTCGACATGTCCGTGCGTACGTGCCTTGGACGACTCAGGATCCCAGATGCCAAGTCCTTGATTCGAAAAATTCAAGGGCGAATAGTTGCAGCTAACACAACATACACATGTAGACTGGATATAACATATCGCAAATTATACGAGTGAAGCATTGCACGTATTGAACACTTGTGAAACACTCGAGAGACCCTCCAAAACGGCGCAATCTCGATTTAGAAACCCCAAATCCGTTTCGCGCGAGTTATCCCTCCCAAGATCCTTCCGTATACTTTCATACTTTCCTTGTCCAGATGACGTCATTGTCCATCGAGATGGTTGAAGCACACTCTACTCAAGTTTATATTGCTCTCTCTCTCTCTATCTCTTTCTCACTCTGCTCGAGCATTATCACCACCGCCGCCTCCAAGCTGAAATGACATCCCCAGAGCAACAGACTCATTGGAACAAAGAAGTTTCCGGACTCGTTAACAAATTGACCATCCTGGCTGAGAAATCGACCGCCTCGGATGTTGCAACTCCTAGCTCATCTACCCATGTTCAACCGTCCGTGAGGACACCGCAACCAGATGACAGCGCCTTATCTCGGCCAGCTGATGAGCATTTCGAGCCACTCACAAATCTCTCGCACCCATTTCAAGCAAATCTAGAACGCCAGAGTAGCGAATTGGGGAGTAGTAAACGGTACAGCCGTGAGTCCCTCTAACGAGAAGCGTGTAGTAAGACGACTGACAAGCAAGGACACGGACAAGTGTTCTTCTATGGGACCCTCATGCACCCTGCTATCCTTGCTCGAGTACTTGGACGGCGTGGGGACGATCTCGTGTTCCAAGACGCCCTCCTGACCGTGCGTATGAATCAATCCACCAAACCTCATACATCACATTTTTCGTCACACTGACGTCGATTCACCTCGAACGGGCAGGGGTTCGTGAGACATTGCGTCAAGCACGCCGATTACCCCGCAGTGATTCCAGTTCAAGAATCTCTGGTCATCGGGCGCTCATTGCACCCTCAGCAGGATGGGGCAGGGGCAAGCATGGACTGGAACGAGGCAACGGTCAGGGGCACCTTGGTCGCCGGGTTGACACATTTGGATATCCTCGCTTTGGATGCATTTGAAGGAGAGGTGAGTCAATTCCGTTTGGATTGTCTCTCTCTCTCTCTCTCTCTCTCTCTCTCTCTCTCTGCTGAGCCACTCGCCATACTGATCAAAAAAGACGTTGTATTCTGTATAGGAATACGCACGGGTAGTGATTGGGACGGGCGAACTCGACACCCCAGCTTCGATATCCTCGGCCAACACGAGCACGACGTCACCACCCCTCTTTACCCCGTCTTCCATCGCAAGCTCACTCGGGACATCTGCTACCACACCTTCTTCCATCTCGTCTGCCACGTACTTTGCCTCGAAACCACCACCCCACGCGGCTGCACCCATCTTGTACACTTGTTCCCCACCCATCAAGCGTTCGTTTTCGGATCCAGTAGATCCACTCGCTCCATCGACCGGTGGCGACCTGGAGCGACCGCGTTTGACGGTTGGCGATATCGAAACCAAGATTGATCAAGCTTTGCCTGGGTTCAGTCGGACGTCTGCCTGGGTATATGTTTGGAGAGGGCCCATCAGTGCACTCAACCCGGAGATCTGGGAGTGAGTCTTGTCGATCTGATTTCAACCATCTTCCCCCCCCCTTTCCCTCATCTCATCTCAGCACTCGAGGCAAGTCTAATCCTAGTGTATGATTGGGATGCACATGATACAGATTCGATTCATTCCTCGAGGAAAAATCACACATATGGACGAGCGAGCAAGGAGCGCATCTTTATGGACCGGTCCTCACGTCACGGCAAGACGATCTACCGGTCTCGGATCAATCAAACACGACGTCAAAAGCCGTCACTCCGTCGCCGCCGAATTGTTTGTGACCGGCCGAGCCAATCATTACAAACGGGATGAAGCTTTACATCCATCTCCAGACTCACTAACACATGGTACACAGTACACAGTGTCTGACTACTCGTATACCTCATACAACTCTGATTCAATCCAAAAATCTAGCTAACATGATATACACTGTGTCTATGCCTGCTTGCGTTCCTCGACCAAACGTTGCCACGTCATGGATTGAAACAGGTTCAAATGGGTCATCAAGGTCGCCCCGATCTGTTCCATTTCACGATCGAGAGAAAGAGGGATGTTTGTGAGATGATGCCCAGAGTAGTCGAAACTTGAGAGAAAAAAAGATGCTCACCGGGTATTGACTCACTCGGTCAAACAGATCGAGCACCGAGTGGCGTGTCGCTGCGTCTTGATGAAACAGGCCCATGGCGAGGCAACACAAACCCGCACCCTGACTCGATGCCAATTGCGCAAACAGCTGGTGGAAAAGGAATTTAACGCAAGTCAGCCAAGAGCGGAACCATGTCGTCAAGACTCAAGACTCGACAACAAAAACGAACACACCTCGGTTACCCTCGGATAATTCGTCATGTGATCCGCCAACGTCTTGAAAATCAGCGAGGCTTCACTGTCAGACAATTGTTTGGCATTTTTCAACCTTGACAACTGATGTTGAACATCGATTCCGGGAACGGCAAACGGGGATCGTGCCCACTCTCGAAAGTCTTCTTTCCAGTAGCGATAACTCCTCGTCCGTCTCCACCCCTCGATTCGATTCGCATTGACGGCCCATTCTCGGGACTTGGTTGTGTCATCCGGGAACAAGAATCCGCTTCCAAGAGACGGCGAGCTCCCACTGCTGGCGTTGTACGATACCGAGGGGAATCCAATGTCGGTTGAGCCATAAAACTCTTCTTCGTATCGGGCCGCCATGCGTACGAGGCGGGAAATGTACTCTGTGAAACGAGCACGGATCGCAGGTTCGCCATAATGAGCATGGATGGCTGCCATAACATCGTCCATGAAAAGGTTATCAAATGTATCCTTGTTGTTTCCTGTGCTTCCACTTGAATGCTGCCCTGCCGCGCTCTCCCCGTCATGACCCCCCAAGCTGTTGGCTTCGCCGCCTGTTGTCATACTGGACGACTTTCCTCCGCCACCAATGCTACCACTACCAATCCCATTCGTGGTGGACTCCCGGTCCCCCGAGTCGGATGTCAGCGCCTTTGACACGGTGATCTTGCCCGAGTCCAAATTACACAAGACGTCCCACGTATGCGGCAAATCTTCGAACCGCGGGTTAGTGACGCCGGCGATGTACCCCGGTACGTCCTCGAGCATGTCCAGACCAGCCAGATTTGAGTAGGGAAACGCTCGTTCAGTGAACCCTCGCAATGTGGGGCAAAGGAGAGAGCAAGCCGCAAGCACAAAGTTTGCTACGTGACCAGCGGGTAGACCGTGTCCGAGAAAGAGCACGCGCTTTTCCGTCAAGAGAGCATTGAGCAGAAGAATGATGGGGTGTGTCTGAGCCCCCGAGGTATGAAGGCGAGGGAGAAAAGGGGGAGCAAAAGGGATAGGTGTCGAGGGCGTGAATTTTTGGATGAGTTGAATAATTGAGTACTACAGTCACTTAAGGTAAGCACATGTTGCAGAGACAATAATCGTGAAACTTGGCACAGAACTTACATCTCCCACCTCGTCCGGGAAGATAGACAGCGGTATCCGGATCGGGATGTTCAACCCGATGTACTCTGCACTTGTGTCAAAGAAATGTGTGTCGCGAGGCCGTTTTCTCACTTCGACATCACCTGTAACACCACCAGTGAACGGTTCGCCGGGTCGTCCAATCCCCAGCCCCCGATGTTGAGATTGACCTGATGCACTTGGTTGGGATGATACCGATGCAGTACCGTTATTGTTGTTGGATGAAGCGTCGAATGAGTCTGCCCGCAGCGATGTTCGGGACGTCTTTCGTAGTCTCCGATGACCTCCATCTGCGATTCCGATACCTTTGAGGGTATCCTTGAACGACCATTTGGTATTTCCAGACGGATTCGAGGGACCTGATTCATTGCTAGGACTTTGCGTCGATGGTGGTAGCCAATCCATATCCGCCTGCTCATTCACTTGACCATCGCGATCTTCCCATGTTATGCCAAACTTTTCAGCAAACAAGTCTTTTCTATCCGAATTGCGAAGAATGATTCGCTCCGCTCTTGTGAGGTTGGGACAACCATTGAGAGAGATGGAGTTGAGCGAGTCAAACAGCTTTGCCAAGACATGTGGTGATGGGCTATGGTAATACTCTTCGAGTGCCAAAAGGAGCAACGGTTTGTATATCTGGATGCATGGTTTCGTCGTACACACCGCTAATGCCTTGACGGTGGCTCCTCTCCGAACGGACTTGTCTTCTTTCATGCGGACACAGTTGAGCACAAACAATAGTTCTCCCAGACCTTGCCGGTCATCGTGGTGTTTATCTTGGGCAATTGGTTTTCCTGTCGTTGCCGTCGCTGCTGAGCCCTGCTCCGTGTCGTTGACCCTGTCAAATGTCTTGTCGGCTGAAGGAGATAGCGATTCAGAGACAATGGGAGGTGCGACTGCGTTTTTTCTTGTTTGATTGAGGTAAAAGATGGTCCAATCTTCCGACCGCAAGTGTGCACCGTCAGGAAGCATGAGCTCGGCCAACGTATGCTCGTCCGTACCCGTTGGAAAGGGATATTGATGTGTGAGAGTAGCTCCTTGGTCGATGTCAAACTCTGCCAACAAAACAAACTTTGCTGCCTCCTCTTGCATCATCTCGTCTCCTTGTAATAGACTTGTTCGACGTAAATCATGACCATGATTGTTCATTATCTCGACTTGAGCTTCATCGTCGTCCACTCGACGTTGCCCGGTGGCCGCACCATTGCTCGCTCTACCTCCATCTCCACGTCCTGTTGCTGCATTTTCCTGCGGCGACCCGGCGACAGGTGGACCGAGATTGATGGCGGCGGAAGTCATGTCGGTTGCCAGCCCAGAAGAGAGCCGACTATCTATATGGGTACTCGTTGAGAGAGTATTGCCAGTTTGCCAATATTGTCATGTCCTGTTACGAAGTGATTACGAGCAAACACAGCGCGCTAACAAGACATCTAGTTCCGTCTGCTGCTTATTACCCCTATTTCTCGACATGGCATGTTCGACATGACGGCCGACATTTTGTCAGTCACCTCGTCACCAGCGCCGGGATACACAGCATCAGCATTGGCAGGATATAGGTCAACTCTGGATGGCGAGGTACAGGTAATAAAGAAACAAGTCTGCTATCTGCTACATAGTCTCAAGTCTTGGCACATACTGGACACACACGCTCTGGCCAATTGACGAGCACGAGATTGGCCGGGGTTTCTGAGACGAATCCCTACTGGCAAACAAGGACTCACGATGCCTCAGATCCTCCAAAGCAACATGCCTGAACAGCATTCAACAATATGGGGCAGCTCACTACAACTTGAACGATGCGATTTGCCAAAACCTCATCGCTCTCAATCACTGCTTGGCAAGCGGCCGAGGGATCTCGCAGATGACTCGAGCAGTATGTTCGGGATTCAGTCGCACCAACAAGGCTTGAACCAAAATCACGCCTGGGAGACTCAAGAGCACCATTCTGCACAATACCATGAACGCCCTGCCGCTGTCAAGCGACTCAAGTCTGAACAAATGCCATTCGACATGGACATGGAATGTGAAACGCAACACGAGCAGTCATCTTCCTTTTCTCGCTTGACAAACTCCTTGTTCAACCCTCGGACAGCGCAAGTGGCTGAAATGACACCTGGTAGAAACAGTTGCAACGATCGACTGATGTCTCCAACCCATTCCCCTCATTCTCTAATGGCCGCCACACCTCCTGGAATGCATCAGCACCCTCAATTCAGACGCTGTTCACGCGGAAACAGGACATTCAGTCCAGGTACAACGACGTTGCTGAGCAAGTCAAGCTCAGGCTCTTCATTTGGGGGTTACGCAGAGCCATATTGGCAGGATGGATTACACAACATCGCTCGTCCGGATGGAAGCTCTCCATCAAGTTATCAAACACGGCATCATCCTGGTATGTTGGAATCCGTCGAGCCTCTTCAGCACGGAAATGCAGCCCCCAACATGGATCTGGGGAGAAGCGTAGCCATGGCCATGGGATTAGATTCCAAAATGCACATGGGAGACATGGAAATGGTAAGTCATCACCGATTCAAATATCCAGATTATATGGCTGATGAACAAGTCATCTCCCACTCAACGACTCGTAGGACGGCCCATTTTCACCGCCCAAGCACGAGACTTCGCATTTGGAACATCACTCTCACTTTCAGCATCCGACCATGTCTACCCCTATCGCACTCAACGTCTCGCCGCCCGTTTCTCCATTCGCCCCAACGCGGCGACATTCTTCCACGCATACCATGCAAAGCAATGCACTACCCACGACGCAACAGCAGCATCTCCATCCTAGCAATGTAGCACCACCCTTTTTCAACCGTCAGATGGCCACTGGTTCACCGTTTGACGCCCATTCCCATCCCATGGCACCCGTCAATACACCTGCCACGAGTCCGAGCAGAGAAAGAGCCTTTCCATCCTTGAAGCTGGGTCCTTGAGTCAAGGAGTCAAGGCGAGCCTAGCCATTGACTGGCCACTCGCAGCATGTACAATAAGCGGGTTCAGCCGCTGTCGACCGACATGCAGCACCGGGGCATTCACCAAGAGAACCAAATAAACAAAATAGAGAATTGTATCGTCGATATCAGCAGCGCCTCGACAACCCTCGCACAATCACACAACCTTGTCAAAGTCAAACAAGAAGAGTGGCAGAAAGGCACCACCGCCCGAGCCAAAAATGTCACTTTTGGTCAAATGTTGTAGTATCCTACCCCAGCATTGGCATCATGCATCATGAGCATTGTGAGAGACAGGAATATATACGTCCATCTATTATTCCTTTCCAGAATCAGCTGGCCTGATTGAAACGGAGATTCGATCTCCGTCTCGCAGACCGAGGTCATACAACTTTTCCTTTTCTTGTTCCCCCGTCGCTACCACCACTCGCTGACCATGAATGCACAACTCAAAAGCCAGCGTGAGGTCAGAAGAGGATGGCGGTGGTGGTGGCAGCTGTTTCTTTATTTTCATCAAGAGTAGTTTCAAGGAGGCAGAGGGGAGGAGTGACAGGTTTATTTCTTGGGGGAGCACCAAGTGAGGGATCGTTGTGGTGACTGAGACGTATAATTCTAAAAGGCACAAAGGAGAAAAAAAGAGCACAAGTCGAGTCTCCGGTCCGCGCCCGCTCGCATGCGAGTGTTGAATCAATCAAAATCATTTACTTACGAATCAGTTTCGTCTTGAGGGCATTGCTGGAGTTCGTCATGGGTACACCAGAGTTCAATGAATCAGGGGACGATGCCGACAAACGCGGCTCGTCTCGAGTGTGACAAGACACAGACAATCTGTTATTTGCTGCCCATTTTTCCGCTTCTTGTCGTTCAGCCAGAGTGACCTATCACATCCGGATAACAGAACAAAGAGTCAGCGAATCATGACGGCGGGGCTCAACATGGTCGGTGGTTGCTTGAAGATCAATATGACTTGCCAGACTAGAGTTGAGCTCGATGAGATGAACCCCGGCTCGGGCGAACCGCGCAAGAATACCAGCTCGATCCGCTCGTGACGACCCTGACATGACGCCCGCACCGCCTGCTTGTACACAATCACTTGAATCGAGCTGAGACGCTTGTCGTGCACTTTCTGACATGTCGAGTTTGAGACGCTTGAGTAGTGTGCTGGATGATATCCACGAGGCGAGATGGTCTACATGGGTCCAGGTGGTCAAATCGACGTGTCTCAAGCTCAACGATTCGAGACTGGGCAACCAGCTCGAACGAGTGGGTGCTGCTGGTGGGGGCGTAATCTCCGAGATGGGATTATACGAAAGATCTAGTTCTTCAAGGCTGGACAAATCGTCGGTGATGGATGTACTTTCAGTATAGCCTTTCCTCGCTCTCCCGAAAGCGTGTGTTGACAATCACTCACTTGTGCATATTCCGTACCATTCGCGTCACCTCGTCCCAAGATGTGATCCCACAATCACCCAAGACGAGGCTCCGGACACGGCCGCCCCCTTGAACAGCATCGGACGCGGAGAAAGGGGTGGCGGTCAATGGATTCACTGCAACGTCTAGTCGTATGACGTTTGGGAAGATGGTCAAGAGCCGCTCGACTTGGTCCCACGAGAGTAGGCTGTCTCGCACGGTCAACTCGGTGATTCGATCAAAGATGGTATTAGGAGACGCCGAGCCCGAGGTGAATGGTATTCTTGAGTGGCTGGTGTCGTGCCAAATGGCAGGTATCAGCGTTCAAAGCTCAAGGTAGAGAGCAGTGGTTCTCATCTCACTTGAGCGTCAACGACGTAAGGGCTGGCAACGCCGAGATGATATCCCCCAAATCTTGGCTTGTCGACAAGAGGTTCTTGGATAGATCCAGACTTTTAACAGCTGCAAGTGAGCGGGAATTCGTGTTCGAATGTGGAGTGAATAACATTTATGCCAGATGATACAATAGATACAGCCAAAGGTTTGATCAGATACAACTATCCAACTAGACACTTGGTGAGGATAAACGCTCTCACATCCTAGTCGTCTGACAATGGCCATATCCGCCTGCTTTGCTTCCATTGCTTCCTCGCCACTGGCGGATTGCGGCGAATGTACGGTCGAATTGAGACCACTTACCAGCAGACCGTCTAGACCGAGATGAGTGACTTTTTCGAGATTCGTAAACTTGGAGACTGCTTTTTCCATGTTGGGCGCAGTGACGTGAATCTTCGAGTTGGATGACCCAAGGATCACTTGTGAGAGAGCACTGTCCGCATTGTCCTCACCCGTTGCCAATGAAAGATCCGATGATGTGGTATAATCCGACAGGTAACGTTGACAAACGGCTTGTTCAAACGTCTGCCCTCTGTTCATCAACGACTCGTGTCCATCTTTCATGTCTCGGTGATACCTTAGAAAGCTACCGGCGCCGCTGACGCTGGTGTCAAAGTATCGTACGCCGTCGTGTGTTCCGTCATGCTTGCCCCGTTTTGGATCATCCCATTCTACGCCGAGCCAGGTCTGATCTTGAGGACGTGATGCAAGTGGACCAACATACTTTAGCGTAAATGGCTGACCAGAACGAGTGTGAACATAGCGAGTGCCAATGGGAACCATGGCAGCTCGCTCTGGGCTTGGTAGTCATGTAGTATGTGTGTGGTGAATGTCCTGTACTCTTGTTAGTTGTTACTCATAGTCGTTGCCTGCTTAACTTGGTCTGGGACGCGTCCGCGCGTGAGAATAAGCGCGAAATACCTTAACTAGGGGCAGCGCGCGTCTGGTGTGCAATGTAAACAAAGCATTCATGAATTCCCATTTCATTCCTTGTCGACTTGTCTCTCTCTCTTTTTTTTTTCTCGCCAACCCTTCTCTCTTCTTTCGTCGTCCGTTCGTCAGCGTCAACAGTCGTTTACTCCCTCTCTCTCCTCTTTCAAGCTAGTCTCTCGTTTGCTCGTCGGATTCGTGTATTGGACTCAGCAACAAACAACTAGAATCTAAAAGGTCAAATAAAGTTTACAAAAGTCAGTCTCTTGATCTTGTTCATGCCATCAATGCATCAGCCGCGTTTAAGAGATCAACGGATAATGGACTGACTTGATTGTCTTGTCTCTCTTTTTCTTCACTCAATTCAACCATGCCTTCAGTGGGTCGAGAAATTAGTGCGTAATGAATCATTGTCCAGTCGTTATTCAACATGCCACTGACGACTCTTGCCATATCTAGTTCACCTTCAAACCGGTCAATGTGGTAACCAAGTCGGAAGTGCTTTCTGGGATGTGTAAGTGGCACAACCCACATGCTCGACAGGTTGAGAGTCGCTGGTTGACACGGACTTGCTTTCGTTCCAGTTTGACCCAAGAACACGGAATCGACGCTTCTGGTGCCTTTGTCGGTCACTCTGACAATCAATTGGACAAGATTCAGGTCTACTTTAACGAGGCTAGCCACAAGAAGTGAGTCGCCTCAAGCTTGATGGTCCACCGCGAGAGCTCTCATATTGACACGTTCATCATCATTTCTAGGTACGTCCCTCGATGTGTCCTGGTCGATTTGGAACCCGGTACCATGGACTCTATCAAGAGCGGTCCCTTGGGCAACCTTTTCCGACCTGACAACATGGTTCACGCTCAATCTGGTGCCGGAAACAACTGGGCAAAGGGTCACTACACCGAGGGTGCCGAGCTCGTCGATCAGGTACTCGATGTCGTCCGAAAGGAGGCTGAAGGCACCGACTGTCTTCAAGGTTTCCAGATCACTCACTCTTTGGGAGGAGGAACCGGTTCCGGTATGGGAACATTGTTGATTTCCAAGATCAGGGAAGAGTTCCCCGACCGAATGATGTGCACTTTCTCGGTCATGCCTTCCGCCAAGGTTTCCGACACCGTTGTTGAGCCTTACAACGCTACCTTGTCCATTCACCAGCTTGTCGAAAACTCTGACCAGACCTACTGTATCGACAACGAGGCGCTCTACGACATTTGCATGAACACCCTCAAGATCCCCAGCCCTCCATACAGTGACTTGAACCATTTGGTCTCCTTGGTCATGTCCGGTGTCACCACCTGTCTTCGATTCCCTGGTTCCCTCAACTCTGACTTGCGAAAGTTGGCTGTCAACATGGTTCCCTTCCCCCGTTTGCACTTCTTCATGGCCGGTTTCGCCCCTCTCGCTGCCCGAGCTTCTCAGCAGTACCGTGGTCTGACCGTCCCCGAGCTCGGCCAACAGCTCTTTGACCCCAAGAACTTGATGGCCGCCTCTGACCCCAGGTCTGGTCGATACTTGACCGTCGCCACCTACTGGCGAGGAAAGGTTTCCATGAAGGAAGTCGAAGACTACATTTACAACATGCAGACCAAGCACTCTGACCAATTCGTTGAATGGATTCCCAACAATGTTCAAATGGCTCACTGTGACATTGCTCCCCGAGGTCTCAAGATGTCTGCCACCTTTATCGCCAACTCTACTTCCATCCAAACCTTGTTCAAGCGAGTCGGAGACCAGTTCTCTGCCATGTTTAGGCGAAAGGCTTTCTTGCACTGGTACACTGGTGAAGGTATGGACGAGCTCGAGTTCACCGAGGCCGAGTCCAACTTGCAAGATTTGGTTGCCGAGTACCAACAATACCAGGACGCTACTATTGATGACGAGGACCTCATTTACGAGGACGACATGCCTCTCGAAGAGGGTGAGATGTAAATCAAACTTGATACACGCTCTTAACGAACTATCCACCACGACGGACGACGATTCCACCCCCTATTTGGTTCTCTCTTTTTTTCGCATTTCTTTCACACCCTTGCTGCCCAACGATTGTCCGAGGATATGGCCCCCCTCATGTCTCTTATGAGACGGACTTTTGGTCAATGGGATTTTCCCCAGCAAAAAGCTTGCATTCCGTCCTTAGCATCGTTGCAAACATGCCTTGCGCGTCTGTACTACCGAAATGTATCAAACGTCACCAACAGCCTTGCTCTGTGGTGTGGTAGCTAATGATTGTAACCCATGCACTCGATGCTGGACAGTCGATGCTATGGAACGATGATGGCATATATGGCATAGCGACCTGGAGACCTGGATGTTGTGGATCTGGTTACCTATTGCTTGGATGCAAATCTAATCCCGAAATCGAATTGATCAAAAAGTACAATCAAGCCAATCTACTCTTTCTAATGGCGTTCTCTTAGCTCCTTCTCTCTTGCGCTCTCTAATAGCTCTCTTTGTCTCGAAGAGGCGTCAGTCGGGCCACCAAGGCCAACAAGACAGGCGTCTCCGAGCTCGCCAAACTAGACAATCACAAAGCAGGCAGCCCAAGATCAGTTTATTCTCCTATTGTCCACCAGACACGCTTCTCCCATCCTCCAAAAGACCTGTTTAAAGAACAACAAACTTACTAGGTCACAGTGTCCAAATGAGTCACGACGTGGTGCTTGAAATGATTTTCAAACTTTTCCAAAAACTCCCATCGGGCCTTGATCTTATCCTCGGTCGATTCGCCACGAGGATTGGCCAGGTACTTGTTGAGGCTTTGGACAAAGTAGGATTGATGTGCTGTGAATGTCGTAATGGTGGTGACGATCTTCGAAGTGACCTTTTGATAAGCGCGCGAGGCAAGTGGTTAGGGAAGCGGTCAAAGTGTCACAAAAAAGAGAGAAAGAGGCAGGAAAATCCAAGTGACGTACTGTGATCAACTTGTCCGACGTCAACGTGCATTCTTTCAAACACGTATCGAGGTACTCTACATGATCACGCAAGAGCTGATCAATGGTCGAAACCTTGGCCAATTTATCCTCGAGTTTCTTCCAATTCGTCTCCAATACATCGCCCGTCACGAACCCGAGCATATGCTGGATCCATTGAAGCATTTGCGCTCGCAAGACGTAGATTCTTCGTTTCCATCGTTCGAGATCTGGAGCTCCCGTGGATTTTCGCCATTTGGGCGTCTTGTGTTCGGTCCACATGTTGGTCAAGGAAAACTCGAGGTATCTCAAGCCGAGGAGGAAACGAAAGATGAGTTGGTACCGTGTGACGGCTTTGCGTGAAATGACGAGGGAGAGGGGGAATTTGACATCAAAATCGAGCGCCAGGGCTTCGATGGCTGTTGTTGTTTTTGTTGTGTGTAGGGGGGGGGGGGGGAAGAAGAGGGCACATTCCGGTCAGATCAGCAAACAAATAATTATTCGGGAAAGAGTTCTTGGAGAGGAAGAGCTGTGAGAAACTCACTGAGCATTTCCTTTTCCTTCTTCTTCCCATCGGCTCCCTTTTCTTCCGCTGATGCGCCCATGGCCGCAATGATGCCATCACCTGCCTTTTTCGATACGACCTTGAGTAGCCAACTATACAATGGCTGGCTTGTCATGACGGCACGCAACTGTTCCTTGTGAGGATCCGATGAGCTTGCACTAGCGGGATTACCGACCGCCATGTACAACAAAGATTGGATCTTGGTCATGGATGCTGAGCTTGATGGCTTTTTCAATTCGGTGTGTGCATTGTCAAAGAATTGATTCAAAAATTCGGATTGATCGAGAAAGAAAAAGTGCTTCATTGAGCGAAGATTGGGCAACAGTTCTTTTTCTCGGAGGATCAGGTTCAACAGAGTCTTGTTGGAATGAACATAGGCCGTCTCAATGCGCTGGTAAAATCGGGGCTGGTCCATCCGTACGAGACCTCCTTGATCAAGTTCGGCCACGACTTGGTCTTGGTCTTTCCAGTCGGTAATATCGATATCACACTCTTTGATCACGTTGAGGTACTTGCCAGCCAATAGGATCTTGAATTTCCAAGCCTCCAAAAAGGGAGGGACGCAGGCACCACCGGGAAGTCGTTTGGTGCCAGGCCGACAGGCTGGTTCGAAAGCTTGAAGTGATGCGTCATTGTAAGCCCTTCCTACCGTTGCCAAGCTTGACCCGTCTCGCAACTACAAAAGCGATGAAGAACAATGGTCAACATGCGGTCACTGCGTTGGGAGAAACTCTCGTTCAACGCACGGTATAACGTCGCTCCCAATACTCATCAGAGTAATCATTGACAAGTCTTGCTCTATCAATTCTCGAATCCTCTCGAATCATAAACTCATCGTATGGATCCTTGAGTGTTCCCGTCGTGATCCACGAGACCAAAATCCTGGCGTAGGGTTGTGACGCGTGGAGTAGGATGGACGAGTAAAGCGAGTCTGCTACCGGATCCCCACAAGTGGCTGTCGCCCGCTCAATGATTACACCTAGAGCTTCACCTCCGATAATGGTGCCCTTGGCAGCTTCTTCATCTCTTTCCTTTTTCCCATTCAGGCCCATGCGTGCCAGATCCAAACCCAATTCGGCCGCCATAATCTTCATTCGATCGGCTTCTTCGTTTCCTTCCTCTTCATCTTCGCCTCCCTCTGTAGTTTCATCAAACTCTGGGAATGGGTCGTGGTCCAGTGCTAGACATAGGGCATAGAGAAGCGAGAGTATATGCAATGTTGGGTGAAGGTATTGGAATGCTGATTGCAGTGTAAATTCTGGCGATGTGAGATAGAGCGATTCCAGCTTGGCGGTCAGGACATGGTACTCTCTCAATACCCCTCGGATACCGCTTGCAAGGGCGTGGTTTACCATGCCAAACGCAACATCATTTCGTAGATCCACAAATGCATTGACTGCCGTGAAAAAGGTCGCCAAAGGCAGGATCTTTTCGACGAGATAACGCAATGATGGGTCCATCGACGGATCAATCTTCCACCGCGTTCCTCTCAGTCGTTGAGTTTCGTCTTCAGGGTCATAGTCGTCGGCGTACTGAATAAGCTCGCCTGAAACGCCTTGCAGGACAAAGCGCAAATCTTCACATATCCACGATTCCTGAACAATGACGGGTACGCCTTCCAGTTTACGTTCTTGGGCGACCGGGGCGTCTGTGTGAACGAGATCCTCCCTTCGCACCGTCACCTCTTCTTCAAGCTCGACTGGTTTGCGAGGCTCTACATGCGTGCTTCTGTATCGTTCTCTTCCTTTATCCGAATGCGTTGGATTGACTCGAGTAGATGTTGGCGATGCGGGCCGTCTGTAACCCGAAGCAGTACTGGGCCGTGGTGCTGCTGCTGAGCGAGCAGCACTCAGCCTATCACTTGCCGTACTTGAGCTAGATGTGATTCGTTGCGGTCTTGTATTGTGGTTCGATGCTACTCTTGACGTCAATGGCCGTGTCCTATACGTAGACTCTTCAAGGTGATATGATCTATCTCCATCGGCCTCGCCGGCGTCAAGCTCCTGCCGTATCGTTTTTCGATCTACTTTCCTGACGCTTGCCAGAGTCTGGGCAATCTCGTCCAGGTCTTGGTCATTGATACGTCCATCCCGAGGCTGATGCTTGGGTCGTGGGGTGAAAGGAACTGTCGAGCTGACGGAACGCGGTGGTGCTCTGTGGGAACTGGTGGACGATGCAGGCCTAGACATTGTTGCCACTTGAATCACTTGTCGAGTGTACCAGACGACCCGACATGGACTGTACAAGATACTTTACCCATGAAAACAATTACTACTGTAGTCAAAGAGATCCCAGTCGCGGTGATGCATGGTTTGTTTGTTTTGTTTGTTTTTCATTCTGATTTGTCTCTTCAACAACAAAGTCAACAAACGTTATGAATCGCACCGCAATTGTACACGGTGGTAGCACAGGCAAGGCAGACGGGTGGAATAGTCTATGTTGTAAAAATTGTGTACACTCTATGCATACAGGCACTGGTATTGTGACTCAGTCAAGAACGTTGAGCATGTCCTTGACGCTGGTAAACTTTTCCCGAGGCTTGCCATCCACCTGCACCCGCGCCACTTCGGCCTCATCGATCCTCTTCCAATCTGAAAGTCCAACGACTCTCGTAGGCGACTGTTTGATCTTGCAAGGCACAGCTCCCATCTCAGGGTGCGCGTTCAGCAATGAATGGGTCGGTGGTTGTTGGTGTTGAGCGAGTTCAAAATGATCGCTAATGATGGTTGATGCTACAGCGTGGGCTTTGAGCATGGTCGAAGCAATGACCCCTATGGGACCGCTAGCAACCCATCCTGAGGCGTACAATCCTGGAATCTGGAGGGAAGAGGACCAATTTAAATGTGGATGAGTTTGCCGATATAGGACAGCCGACTCAATTAGCAAGTGCTCACCATATCTCCATTCAGGTCAGTCACTCTGCCTTCTCGGTTCATGATAGTCGCCCGCTGTTGATCAAATGGGAATTCCCAGCCCTTGACTGTCGAATCACCTTGTACCACAGGTTCAGCCTTGTACCCGACACTCTCAATGACCATCCCGGTCTTGGTCGTAACCGACTCTCCTGTTGGCCTAGCAACAGCAGTGTTGCAGGGACGTTTGCTCCTTGAAGTTGGCGGAGCGGCCGGAGACTCGGGTGAAGGGCTGGGTGAAGAAGCCGGAGGGTTCAATAAAGTATTCAAGTGCCACTCTACAGATGCAACCTTTGTAGGTGCCTGAGCGTCACCTCCCAGAAAGGCTTTGGGACTTTTCAAAAACTCGAGCCGGAATTCCTTGTCCTCTGGTATCGAGAGGTCCTTTTTCCCACCCTTGACCATGAGGTCAAGCAACCTCTTCTTTGCCCGGTCACCTTCGATCATGGTCTTGGCCTCATTCATCAGTTCAGCTGGAGGCGGGGTATACTTTACGCCTTGGAGATTGACCATTTCTCTGAATTCCTTTGTGGTGAAAGCCACTTGAGCCGGTCCACGTCTTCCCACCAACTCAACTCTCTTGACCCGACTTTTTTTTAAAGTGTCGACAATATGGCTTGGCATGTCAGTCTGAACAAACTCTTCGGGGTTCTTGAGCAATATTCGAGCACAGTCTACGGCGACATTTCCATGCCCAACCACGGTGGCGGTCTCTCCCGAGAGATCTGGGGCCAAGTGACTATAAGCCGGATGGCCATTGTACCAGTTTACAAATGCCAATGCAGGAAAGACATTGTCCAGTCTGTCCGATGATGAGCTTGATCCAGGTGTGGACGGCAGAGCCCTTGAGAGCGAAGATCCATAGGAGAATAGGAGCGTATTGTAGGTCTCAAACAGCGCCGAGAGTGGTAAATGCAACGCATCCGGGTAGTCGTACGTCTTGGAGCCGGGTATAGGCGAATGCGTCGACCCAACGCAGACATTGCCAAAAAATCTGAAGCGAGGATCATTTTCCAGTTCGTCAAACTTGTGTTGACAATTTTTGACTTCGGGATGATCCGGTGCAACACCGTATCGCGATAAACCATAGGGCGTTGGCAACCGATCAAACATGTCAATCTCGACCAAACCTCCGAGTTGAGACCCTATTGGGAGGGTTTGGAGAATTTTCGAGGCTGCATAAAAGCCTGAAGGACCGGAGCCCACGATTGCTAGCCGAAGAGGTCGAGGTGCTGCTGTGTTGCTTGTTGAAGCATAGTACCGTCGACTACCAAACGAACGCAAAGTAGTTGAGGTCAACCTGGACCTCGGTATATACATGGTCAGCATTGACTCTTGGCCCAGTATATTCGACCTTGTCATGGTTCACACTTGTCAGTGACTGTCAATGACTCAAGATTCGTCGTCTGCTCGGCTGAATCCGGATTGACCGAGGAAACCCCCGAGAACCGGCCGAGTCAGATTGTCACTACTTGCTTGATATGTTTTACAAGGAAACATACAATTCTTGACCACGTCTGTACACCTTGCGACAATAGTCTGGAAGGGAATTTCAAAATGTTCGTGTCATCGGTGCTGAGGAATGGAAAGTCCGCCATTCAAAGGCAATCAATGCGGACTTTTGCGAGCAAAACCACAATCGACAAGTCACATCACATCATTCGTTATCAAGACTCTTGCTTTCCTCTAGGCTTCAAGGTGTCAGGCACGCATTGTGGGATTAAAAAGCAAGCAGACCGCAAGGATCTTGGAATTTTGGTCAACACTTCCGGAAATGCCTGCTCAGCTGCAGCTTGCTTTACCAAGAATGTGTTCAAAGCGGCACCCGTGCAGGTGTCCAAGCAGGTACTAGACGACGGAAAAGGTCGAGTAAATGGATTCATTGTCAATTCTGGATGCGCCAATGCTGTCACAGGGGGTAAAGGAATGGAAAATGCATGGGCAATGAGCAAAGCCGTGGATGCAGCCTCCGATTCAAACGGCACTTTGGTCATGTCAACGGGGGTCATTGGGCAACACCTCCCCATTGAGAAAATCACTGCTGCCATCCCTCAACTCACTGAAAAGCTCTCATCGTCTGCATCGGCATGGATGGATCTCGCCAGCGCATTCATGACGACGGATACATTCCCCAAGCTCCGGGCCAAAGAATTCCAATTGCAAGGTCAAACGTACCGGTTCGTCGGAATTGACAAGGGTGCCGGAATGATCCACCCCAACATGGCCCCTCATGCTACTTTGCTCGGAGTGATTGCAACGGATGCACCGGTAGAACCAAAATCGTTGACAACCGCTTTGACCCATGCTGTAGATCGATCCTTCAATTCGATATCAGTCGACGGAGACATGAGCACCAACGATACTATTCTGTGCCTCGCCAATGGTGCTGCCGGTGGTGGGAAAGAAGAAATCACAGAGTCATCCAACCCCGAAGCGTTCCAAGTCTTCCAAGATGAGCTTACAACGTTTGCTCAGGATCTGGCTCAGCTCGTCGTCCGGGACGGAGAAGGTGCTACCAAGTTTGTGACTATACGTGTGGAAAATGGACCTTCCTATGAAGTTGCCAAGAAAGTAGCCTCGTCTGTCGCAACCTCTTCACTAGTCAAGACTGCATTTTACGGGCAGGATGCCAATTGGGGCCGAATTTTGTGTGCCGTTGGTTACACCGACTTGCCATTGGACACCATCTCGCCTCAGGACGTTTGCGTGTCGTTTGTCCCACCTTCAACAGCCTCAAACACCACTCCATTGAGGCTACTGACCAACGGGGAGCCAGAGGAGAACATTGATGAAGCACGAGCCAGCGAAATCCTGGCAGAGCAGGACTTGGAAGTTTTGATCGACTTGGGACACAAGGAAGGGGGTATTGGAGCAAAGTATTGGACTTGTGACTTTAGCCATGTAAGTGGCTAATTGGAATCGTTTCTCATGGTATGAAAGGCTGACCCGATGATGGATATTTGACGGTCCTCTCAGGAATACGTCACGATTAACGGCGACGTAAGTGATTGACTTGATGAGGAACAGATGGGCCCATGCTGACCAACTTTGCTCCTTCGTGCAGTATCGAACATGATTCGTATAGAGTCAATGAAAACCGAAGCCATCATGTTACTGACAGCAAAGTCTTTATCAAGTACAGTATGCCATGCTTTGATGTTCAAGAATCACACATTGTAGACGGTACAGAAGGGTTGGGATGCGTTCCCGATGGACCACGATCACCCGTATCTTTGCATATTACACACGCAAACAAACACCAATTGCTTGGGCCCTCACTTTGATTCGCACAGACGTGCTTCACTCGTCTGGGCATTGGGACAGACTTTACACAGAGTAGTCTCGAATGAATGCACTTGGGGGGTCTATGTAGTGCGCGGCGGACGGACATGCTTTCATTTTGGGGCAAATTAGTCCGTTGTCCGAGTTGCGTGCCGAGCGACCCTGGACCCTCCCCCATGCGCACCTTCCGAAGCGATATCATGCCTAGCTAGAGACAACTGGTCGACAAGACCGTTGAGTGAAGTTGTCTCATCAGCGGATTATTACCCATACCATGGCGTGAGTGCTTGTTTCGCCATTCTGGCACAGAGCCATCAAATGGATGCTGATGACTCGTCTGTCTTGCACATTCCCAATGGATCACGCCCATGACCCCTTATGCATTTGAATTCAACGGCAAATGACATCTAGGTCGGCATTCTTCAAGTGGGCAAAGAGCCCGGCCGCAAGGGAGTATTTTTTCAGTAAGTACCATCTTGTTCCAATTGCCTTTGACTGTCACTCTGACTGGTTGCTGGATCCTTTGTCTTCATCAATCGTCCGAACTTGTACACACACACCCACATCACTCTTTCCATGAACAGGCACAAACTTCTGGGGTCCCGCCGCCAACTGGGGGCTGCCCATTGCTGCTATTTCGGATATTCGAAAAGACCCTGAGATGATATCTGGTGTGATGAGTCCCACCATGGCTGGTTACTCGTGAGTCTATACTTGCATGGATTTGGCGGTATGCTGCACAGCGATCTCTTGACGAGCATCTGACCGAGCCGACACGGTCCGCCCTACAGCATGGTGTTTATGAGGTTTGCATGGAGGGGTAGGTTTGGGTACATTTGCGATTTGAAACCTTTGCAGCGGCTAATTTCCGTTGCGTGTCGCTTTGTCTCTCTAGTCATTCCCCGGAATTACCTCTTGCTTGCTTGTCATGCTACCAACGCAACTGCTCAGCTGGTTCAATGTGGGCGATGGGTTCAATACTGGAAGATGGGTGGTAGGGAAGCCGCACACCCAATCGAGGCTAGGGTAAGTGTTTGTGTATGGACTCGGCCCCAGGATCTGGCCGACTATTTGTCACTCGAGCCACCAACATGCATACTGATGGAGCTTACCTTTCATTGCATCATGGACGACTGCCTCACAGGCTGAGGATGCTGTTGAAGGTGTCAAGGATGCTGCAAGCAAGGTTGCACACAAGGTCAAGACTGCTTAAACCAACTCTTTGAGCCAGTGTAGCAGGACAAGGGAGTTGTACAATTCATTGCAGGTTCAACTTTGGGCATGGTGTTATACATTTATTTACGACACATTCGAAGCTATGTGACAATGGCTTTCACAATGCTGGCCCAGTCGCCAGGACCGGTAGGTTTCCCCATGCCGTCTATCGGTTCGTGTCATTAGGAAGAAGCCCGTTCCATGATGTGTTGGGATGCGAGTGAAGAGACTACGCCTACTTTTACATGCTGGACTGATCTAGAGAGTACTCGATGAGACCTTGACCGACTGTTTCATCCAAGCTCGATGCTACTCACACGTTTGGCGGAATGATAGAACCTGGTCCTGTGATACAGCTGCAGATTTGTATTGTCTGAAACGACCAAGACCCCGCGGGCAGTGTATTGCCTTTGGAGAGTTCAATGAGTCGACTGGATCAAAGTGGGATGCCATCGAGCTTCTTGTCGACCCTCGCTTGTATTACGACTTGCCAAACCGCCGTGGAATAGCACGCATTTTGTAACCCATGTCTCTCCCCCTCCTTGTCGTCGGGCATACATACAACTCCTAACAGGTCAAGACACGTCGAGCGTAGACTTTGATTCAGTCGCCATCTGAGTGCATCAGTGGCCGGTGTGCAGGCATGGGATGAATAAAGGTTTTTGCTTTGCCATGAGAGAGCACATCAAGTCTTCCTGTGCAGTTTCTGCCAAAAGCTATGGCGTGGCTCATGGATTCACCGGTCAAGCCGTTGAGATAGGGCAGACTAGATGAGATATGCGAGCCCAATAGCCATGGCCATGCGACATCAGACATGATATATGATATGCATGATATGCTATATGCTGCATATGCTGATATGACGATATGAGAATATGAGAACTGCGAGAACTGAAATCCCGCATGTCGAATGTCAGGCAAGACCAGCCGGCCCAGAATGAGGACCCATATCTGAAAATGCATAAGAGGATCTCAACCACAGCTCATAGTGCATAGTGCATACTGTACGGTTCAGATTGCAGAGGGAAACGCATGAGCTCAGTCCCGTCACAAACCTCATAACGCATGGGCTTGCAGGGGGAACCGACGAGCGTCCGATTGAGCCGTGATAAAGGGGGGTCAAAACACAACAATGACGGGGGTACAACGCGGCATATAGCAAAGCGCATAACGCCGAGCTATGCGTTCTTACGTCTGTTTACTTTGTGTACGCGTCAAATCACGTGCATCATGCAATCGCGTATTCCGTGACCAGAATACTACCAGACATCGCGGCTCTGGTCGAGTACATATACCCAGACCGCCCTACCCCATTTCCCAACCACCTCAACCTCTTTTCGATTCTTCAACTCAAGACCTCGACCACTTTTTAAATTCCTTTTCCACCTTTACATTAATCAACTCTTACTCTCAATCAAGATGGCCCGAACCAAGCAAACTGCCCGGAAGTCTACCGGAGGAAAGGCTCCCCGAAAGCAACTCGCCTCCAAGGCTGCCAAGAAGACTGCCCCCGCCACTGGAGGTGTCAAGAAGCCCCACAGGTACAGGCCCGGAACCGTTGCTCTTCGTACGTTCGTTTGTCTCAGTGTCGAAGACTGCATCTCAAACTCATCCAACCTTCTCTTGCTTGTTTATAGGTGAAATCCGAAAGTACCAAAAGTCTACTGAGCTCTTGATCAGGAAGCTTCCCTTCCAACGTCTTGTCCGAGAAATCGCCCAGGACTTCAAGACTGATCTCCGATTCCAATCCTCTGCCGTCATGGCTCTCCAGGAAGCCTCTGAAGCTTACCTCGTCTCTCTCTTTGAAGACACCAACTTGTGTGCTATCCACGCCAAGCGTGTCACTATTCAACCCAAGGACATGCAGCTCGCCAGGAGGCTCCGTGGAGAGAGGGCTTAGATTTTTTCGCCTGCTACCTAGGTCTGCCCGATTTTCGCCTTTTCGCTCATGTCTGGTAATCGCTTCAAGTACCACGATATCATCACTACACACTTTCGACATTTGACTTCGCTATCTGCACGACCTCTGAGGACAAGACTGGATCCTGATCAAGTCTAGGTTTTTTGTACCTCGAGACCGTTGCAACCCTTTTTTCGTCGTGATTGTTTGCTCAATTGTATTCTAATCATGAGTCATTCAATCATTGACGATAATCTTTAATGCCTCATGTTGTGTGCAGTCTACCGGTTTTGCTCTGAAAGGTGGACTGATCTGGTCGGCTGCTGCCTAGGCCTGGTGACTGACTGTTAGTGTATCTACGAAGGGGTGGCATATGGCATACGATACATGAATACAGTGCTCATACAGTGTATGTCGCAAGTGCCTTTTAGCGGACAGTCTGTATGCTGATTGAAAAGACAAGTCGTCATCTGGATCACAGCCATGCAGCCATGTACAATGCTGATGCAGATTATCGTTGTTGAGATCGCTATTCAGTTCCAGCATGTGACAAGTTGGAAGAATCATTATCTATTGAAGCAGATTCCTCTTTGGCTTCCTTTATATCCGATTCCGTCGAATTCGTCTCCCACGATGTCAAGTCCAACACCGGTAATGTCTTGATGACAGAAGAGTCTTTGCCCCTTTGACGTTCGGCAACGTTGACTTGACTTGTCATCCAACCATTCCTCGTTCCGGCGTCCACTATAGCAGTGAGAATCGCTTCGAGTCGGGCATTTCTGTGGAACAGTGAAATGGATTCATTATGAGCTGTAGGAGAGCGAGATCCGGTCTCTTGATTTTCAACATCAACCAACTCACTTTTCTTCGGCCTCGGTTGTCCGCCGTTCCAATTCAACTTCACCCTTGGCCCACATTTCTCGCAGCTTCTCAACATCTTCTCGAAGGTCATCGAGCTTGTCATCCACTGTATCCCGACGATTCGCTGTTTTACGTGACCCTCGATATCTGTGTTTTGAGCGGGCACATACAGTTCAGTTGGAGAGGAGAGACCGGTCAGCTCTGGAATCGAAGGAATTGATTGAACAGGGCACTCACGTCTCGCCCAAAATGACTGAAACCGCTACACTGAACAAAAACAACTCTGCCAGGTTATTGGCCCCGTTCTGTATTGCTCTGTCGCATATTATAAGAGAGAGAGAGAGAGAGTTTTGATACCTCAGCCCCAGATACGACAAACAAACATGATTCATGAATGGACTCGTGCTCACCTGGCTTCATTCAAGGGCTTGACTTGAATGTGAGACGTATTCACCAGTCCAGCCATCATTCTAGCCTCCCAACGGTGCATTCTCTGGGCAACGACAAACAATCATTGGTTTCCGGTGACATGATAAAGGCAAAAGGAAACTCTTCCTCTTACTTGAGCCCAGTTGACACATATCTTTCGAAACGATTCATGCCTACATGTCAAAGAGGAGAACTCGTTGAGCGACTTTGAACCTGCTATTCAATGAATCGCACGGGAAGAGAGACCTACTGCGTTGCTTGTGATTTCAGCCATCCTGCCACAGGCTTTGCTGCTGTCTATAATTCAACATTCATCGTCGAGGATTGGTGGAGTGAGTCATGGGCGACATGAATGTATAAAAGTAGACCACAACCGGACATACCCGTACTGCCAGAGAAAATATCTTGACGGTCGCCATTGTAGCTCACTTTCTTTGGTCGATGGCCCGCCAGAAATCAGGTTGAATTTCTCAAAAGACACTCTATATCCGAGACATGTATGGAGAGATGGAGACTGGGGTGGCACGACTTGACGTTGAAATGCATGTTATTCGTGGCTTCATTCGTGCTGCTACTACCGTCGGTGTTCGTCGTCCGGCCGGTCGCCGATCAAGTTGCCAGGGCGATGACGCGTTTGCTTGGTACTTTTTGAGTCTTATTGGACAAGTTGGACAAGTTTGTTGCTATAACAAGTTGCATAGGCAGTCATGTAGAGTGACAACTCATGCGATGTCGAGTGTGAATGATGGTCGTGAAGCTGACAACAGGACACTGCGATATGCAACAATAGGATCTATCAAATCATATTCCTCATGCTCAAGTACAACTGTTCCAAGTGCGCCAAAACCCAAAACGTGAGGCCCAGATTCATCGTGTGCTCTTGGTGTTTGTGCTGTACCGCTCGACTTCATCCTGGGTCTCTTCAATACTCTTAAAGTATTCAACCGTCTTGACCCTCAGCTCCATCGTCGCATCATGATCACAACACACGAGAGCCCAAGGATGTAGCTGAATGGCAGAGACAGTCCACAGATGGTTGACACCTTCTTCAATGCACTTGTGCAATGCTAGAGACTTTCTTTGGCCCGTGATGACCAACACTGGTGGAATGGCAAGTCGAGATCGTAAACAAAGTTGGGACAAGAGCAATGAAAACAAGATAATCAGAGCACTCACCAATCTCCCGAGATTCGAGGACCGTTGCTACCCCAACAGTCAGTGCCATTCGTGGCACTGCCCTTGGGTCACCGCCAAAAAATCTGGACTGTTTGGGACACGATGGATGTGTTTGCGATATCAGCTTTGCCATTTCAACACTTTCACTGGATTTCAGACTCACGTTGGCGTCCACAGTGTCCTTTGCCAACGTCTTGACTCGAGTCCGACTTGCAAGACTGCTTCCGGGTTCGTTAAAAGCAATGTGTCCATCTTCACCAATTCCGCCAAGGAACAACTCGATGCCGCCGTACGACTTTATCTTTTCCTCATATCGACGACATTCCCCATTGAGATCTGTCGTCGTGCCATCGAGTAGATTGGTCTGATCGAGAGGGATATCAATCAACTTGAAGACTATTTGAATAGAATTGGTCAGAATAGAGTTTCTCGGTCGGGTCACCATGACACAACACCTCACAATTTTCTTCCATAAAGTATCGATAACTTTGTGGATGAGTGGGCTTCAAGCCGACGTATTCGTCCATGTTGAACGTCACGACGTGCTGTGCAGACCCCTGATGTTAGATGATTGATTCATGACTTTCTTCGAAGGTGCTTCATTGCCCCACTCACCTTGAAGCTGACCTCTTTGTTCTCATAAGCCTTGACGAGCTCTCGATAGACTTCCAAGGGTGATGAGCCGGTAGGAAGACCCAGCACAAAAGGTCGTTGCGCAGTAGGAGCAAATCGGTTGATTCGCTTGACAATGTAGGCTGCGACATAGGCACATGTTACCGAGGCATTCTCACTGAGTAGGAGAGCACAAAGGTATGAATGATAGAATATACTCAAACATTGTCAGTGGACAACTTACCGGATGACAAGACGCATTTCGATGCAAAGCTGTAAAGTTTTCCGGTTTTCGTTGACGTCAAGATGGGGACAACCAAACGACTGTCATCTACCAAGTCTCACTGTCCTCTATTTGTTCAGTATATATACACATGTACCCCATCTGTCACCATAACATAGTTGCTTGACCGACTTGTCAACTCCGCCGGTCATCGGCCCGAAAGCCCCGGAAATGCCGGTTTCTCGTTGTTTTGTTTGTCCGCTGGGCCGCGTTTTTGGGCTCAAATGAGTAGTGAGCGGAGCCCCATCCAATTATGGCTCATGACTTGCCAGGAGTAGTAGAGACAGTGACGACCGGCGGACCAAGTTCCATGAGCTGAGCAGTCGTAAAGGGTGCGTTGTACTGGTCGTTGATCAGTCGCTGCGCCGATAATTGGAGTCGTAAACGGTGAGTCCAGATCCTTGCGATATACATTCATTGTGAGTTGACCTGTTGTTGTTGGGAACAGCTTTTCCAGCTTTCAACTTGTCAGACTCGGATTACTGTGGTCAGTATAGTCGGTTCTCCAACACACCTCTCTCGGCGAATCGCTTTCTAGCACATCATGTCTTCTGATAAAATGGTGCGGTCCAATCGGGCCTGCCGTAAGTCCACCAAGTCCCTTTTTCTTGTGGCTGCAACGATCGCGCTCATGCATCCTTCATCATGATATCAAGTCAATTGTCGGCGTCACAAGGCAAGTCTGTTCCAAGTATACAAGGTGATGACGACAACTCATCGAGACTCTACACCCTTGCCAAATTCAGATGAAATGTGAGAACAATGACGAGCCACCTTGCAAGAGATGCAAAGCGACTGGCAAGAGTTGCATCTTTGCCGCTCGAGCAAACGCTGCCATTGGACCAGAGTAAGTCAATGAGATCCGTACATTAAACGTGAAAAAGGAAATTTGACCATGTCGTGCAGCAACGCAGGTTGGGCAGAGCAGGTCGAGATTCGACTGTATGATGTTGAAATGGAACTGCGTACTTTGCGCAATTCCATCAAGCGTAGTCCTGAAGACGAATCAGGTTCCGAAGAGATCGAGGAGGAAGACTCCAAAATGGACGAATCTGGTAGAAACGAAAGCTCTGCGCGGACTGCTCAACCATCTTCTGCAAAACGTCGGCGGATGATCTCCACGGAAGATTCGATTGAACCCGTGCCGTTGGCGAGAGGGGAGGCTGAAAACACAGGGCAACATTGGGCTCAACTTATCAGCAGGACGGCTGCCCATTTGACGTCAGATTGGTTCAACTTGTCCAAGGTCTTGCTAGAAATCCCTTCACAGTATCAATTGCGCGGGGTACCCGAAGAGGCCTGCTGGAATGCAACAACAATACACAAGCTTTGGCTACAGTGAGTGATCTTGATCACCATGCTCAATCCAGTCTCAGGCAAAGTTTAACGGTCGCTTGCACTACATGTCATCACGGGGAAAAAGCTTCCAATCTCGTCATGCAACGAGTGCTTCCATCGTCCATGCCTCCAATACTTATCTCACCCCGCTGCTCGCGATCGCTGGTCTACTCATTGCAGCGCATGACATGGACGTCACGTCTGGATCGACTTGCGACCCGGGAGCATTCAAGTCGCTTTTTGAGACTGTATGGACACAAAAGACGTCGTTGTGGAAAGTGACCAGCCAGACTCCTTCACCTACGGGATCCAAACGTTCTCCGGGATTGGTGAGAGACAGAGAGACCTTCTCTGACGTATTGGCAGTCGTCCTCGTATGTGAGAAGCTGGTGGAAGAACCCTTGACCCTGTCGGGATCTATTGCCACGGCACAGCGAATGGTGTTGGATAACCTCGGTCAAATGGACGCTACTGCTACTGTTAACCGCAGTGAATGGACATGGTTATGGGATCGTTTGATGGTCAGTGTATTTTTGGCTCGACGTAGCATGAGGAGCCGATAGTTGACTGGCCCCCATTTTCAATTCCTAAACCTCTATAGTCCTTGTCTCAACAAGTCTCGTTGACGAGATTGTCCGTCCCGATCGTGCAACCAACTCCTCTCATGGCCCCAGACTTGCCGCCCCTAGAGGAAAATTTGGACATTGAACGGGTTACCTCTATGCAAGACATTTTGCGTCAGTTTGCGTGCCGAGGGTTGACCAGTATACACGAATTCGTCTGGTCTGGCCCGTCATCGACCGAAAAGGATAAATTTCAACTCGACGAGTCTGAGATCACGACCCTCCGACACTTTATCCGCCAGCTCGAGTCAGACTTGAGCAAGGCACAGCAGGAAGGGTGTGATCAAGATCAACAGCTTGAAAGGCTCATGACCATTTGCGTGTTCCAATCGATCAAGGCGTTGAATCAACCCGAACCATTACTGACGGCGTCGATGCCATCAGACCGCCGTGATTATCCTTTGGAAGACGAAGATGGGTTTATCGGGGTGATGAAACGAATTTTGGAACGTCTTGTTCAAATCAAACGGAGGTATACTTCGTTTGAAAACTTGGTGGGTGATATCTGTCCATGTATCGAGAGTCTTCTGACTGCTTACTCTCTGCAAATGATGATGCTGCTTCTGCAGATGATTGCTTTTGCCATTATCAGATTGATGGAAAGGGAACGAGACCAGAGTGATGTGATTTCAAGTATGTCGCCCGTCTGGTTCTGCTACAGTCAAAATGCAACACATAATCTGATCACGTCACTTGAGCAGATGGACATTTGATTGTTTGCAGCATTGAACAGCTGGGTCAAGCTCAACACCACCCATACACGGACAAGAGCCTGTTTAGTCGTATACTTGAGCGGAAAGACGAGATTTTGGGACAAGCGTTTGCAGGACACCTCACCACCACCACCACCAGTCGCCCATTGCCACCAAGTGGGATGACCAGCACGGATTTATTTGATCCCAGCAGTATGCTTGGCGGGTCTACGAATCATAGAGAGTCTGGGTCCACCATGATGGGAGGAGCTTACCCGACCCCACGGAAATCGTCTGCCATGGATGTCCCGGGCCACCAAGGGGTCCACCATCATCCCCATCAGCCCATCTCACCGTTTCACATGGCCTCGTCTTGGGCTTCAGAACCTTCCCATCACCTCTTGGCTAGTCAACCAGCAGTCTACCACCAGGGACATGTAGACGCACACATTCATACAAGAAACACTGCGATTCTCGAATCGTCGACGGGTTCCACGACGGGTCAAACGCCGATTTCCGATTTCACCATGTCCAACTTGCATCTACCACCGTTCAACATTGACCCCCCACCAAACAATTATCAACATCATTCACCCATGGGGGCATTCAACACGGGGGCTTCGCCGATGGGAGAGGGCGGCGCGTTTGAGCAAGGACATGATCAGATCGGGGGTAGTAGTGCGGAGGCTTGGCCACCCGTATTTATGAGCTGGCTTGGCCAGTCTCATGATTCGTTTCATTCGTTACCTGTGTAGGGTTGCGCCAGAGGAAGGCAAAAACAAAAAGTTGTATAGGGCATCTGACTTGTGGGAAAAAGGGCACAACGTGAAACAAGATGTCATGTATCGGACACGGATATTGTTGGATTTACACTGGGCGTTTCGTTATTGTGACCGTCCTCTTGAAGCTCGGATAGTGAGCAGGTATTTTCCGGTAGCGGGTCTGCAAGTTGCAACTGAGGCGCATCTTCATTTGGGTGTTGGTCTGCAGATCGCTGGTGGTCTGGCTGCTGATCAAGTTGTTGAGGCGGTTCAAACGCTGGCCAAGGTAGCTCTGCCGCGAGTTCGTCTGACGTCAATAGATGGGCCCATGGATTTTCGAAAATCAGAGGCGAGAAATAGGTTCTGGGCCGCTGAGTGGTGGTCGTTGCAAACAAGGGCATGAGACTGTCAATGGGATAAAGAATCGTTCGTAAAGTGGGGAATTGAGCTCACATTATTAAAGCCTGCTCGACTGCCACTACCGACAGTCCCTCGGCTTCCTCGAGCTCCTCTGCCACTACCACTACCTCTCCAGCCTTGATCTCCATTCCCATACGGTTTCGAATGTCTGTTGTGATTGCCAGGGTGATTGCCACCTCGACCTCCTCCGCCTCGTCCACCTCTTTGTATAGAGTGCCGATGGTCGTCGGGCTGATTCGTCACTTGGCTAGCATTTGACCGAGGAACAGACGATGAGTACCCTCCAAATGATGTAGGTAATCCGAGAGATTCCATAGTGTGCTTGTTCCAGTGGATGCTACCTTGTTTGCAGTTTACCTAGTCTGTACTGATAAGATACAAGATACCGGAGTTGACCCCGGATACCTTAAAACACGAAATGTCGCTTAGCGCGAAATGTAACCCAGTGTGCCGGTTCTGTCCGGCAGCAGCGAGAGTGATGACTCTAAGGATTCCATCCATGGACGGTCCACTTTGAATGTATTTGCACTGTTTTTGCTGTCTCAAATAATGGATTCAAAGAGGATACAGTCGCCAAGCAGAGTGGAGAATCCCGCGGGGCTTTGATGAGACCGCGGTCAGTCTGCCAAGTTGCAGTCAGTTGTCCGCAGTTTATGCATGCTTTGTGTATTATTTCGGCTGCGAACCACGCAAACTCTCGCATGACGTAGGACGTAATTCTTGGCCCATTGTGGTCAAAATAGGGGTAAAGTTACATCGTTGTATCTGAAAAGTTCAGCAGCTTCACGACCCATTCAGTTTGTGCCTGGTGAATTGTGGCTGAGATACACGTCCATCAGTCAACGGGTCTCCCTGCTGCCGAGCGAAACGTGGTTGTCAGCAAGGCCCACATCAGCAGTCGTCGGGCTCATCATAATATAGTGGTAAGTCTGGATCACGTCAGGCTGCTCGATCCTAATTGACTGACCAGATTGACACATGTCGCATCTCTATCGTTTTGGACTCGATCATGTACACTCTAGGACGTTCGTCAAGTGAACCAAAATGAATCGCGGCGCTGGAGTGGTGGTCGATGCTGCCAGGGCAGCTCATGGGGCTCGAGATGCAACACAAAAAGGGACAGGACATTCTCAACATGACCGTCATCATAAACGACAGGATGGCCACAATCAGAAGCCAAGGTCACACCCTAGTCTCGATGTGACCACAGACAAGCATCCTGTTGACGATGATGATGAATTGCCCAATATCAGTCGGAGTATGCCTTCCACAGCCTTTATTCCTCATGATGAGCAGAAAGCCAATGGAAAAGACAAGAAACGAGCCGTCAATGGAATCAAGACCGCTCTTGGAAAGGACAGCGACAATCAGAATGACTCTGATGTCACCAAAGATGGGGACGAACAAGACGAGGGTCTCGGCGGGCATGCTCGAGGCAAACCCATCTCTCGATCTGATCGAGAGGACAAGGAAATCCAGCAGGCTTATAAACGTGTAGAAGAATACATGTCAGAGCAGAATGATCACCAATACAAGGAACAGAATGGCAAACCAGAGAGATCCCAAACTCAAGCCGAGGAGAGTCAAGCTCCATATCTTGACACAAATCAGCCCAAAGCAAGAGAATCCAAGAATCTGGAACCTTCTTATCCACTGACCGGTCATCCCCCCGATCATACCTATCAGGCGGCTAGAGGTGGAGAACAAGGCATACGACAAAGGCACCTTGAACAGGACGACAAGGCGGCACAACAGCCACCCTCCCATACGGAGCATTCTGACGGCTTTACCTCGGAAACGGTCTCTCCAAGGCAAAACCTCGCCCCTAGTCAACCTACTTTGCTCATCGCCGACGAGCTGAATCGTCAAGGTCAACCAACTTGGCAAAACGCGGGTTACGAATATAATCCTGCTCAAGTCTCTAGACAGCTCCACGATTCTCCCGACGAAGTCACAGGTTTTAACTTTCATACTGGCCAGAGTTCTCAAAAACTGTATGATTCCCCTGAACAACAGATCGCGCCATTACCATCCCAAGGCCAGTCTGACTATCAATCACAGCATCAGCCTCATCACGAACAGCATTCACACGGAACCCATGGTCATGATCGGAATCATGACGACCGAGAAGCGCTTCCCGAAAGGCATCCAGAGCCAGGGGAAAATGGCGAGGTCCCTGAAGCTGTCGCAGCTCCTAAACACGAAGAAAGGCCGGGTCCACGAAACGAGATTGTACTCCAACCAAGGCTCAGCAAGATCCAGTATCACACCGTGTCAGCATCTGATGTCCATCTCAAAGCAAGTCATATCCCTCTCAATGTGTCCGCAGACGGTGAATCAGAGTGTCTTCCCAATGGCACGCCATATGCTCACGCCGGTGATCAGGACGATGTTTGGACTTCGACTCGAGAGCGAGAACGGGAAATCTTGGGTGTACATAGGCCCAAGACTCACCAGGACAAGGAGGCAGACTATAGCGATGAGAAAATCATGAGCGGGTCCAAAGCTCAAGCTGTGGCCGAGTACAACAGGCAACATCGTGAAGGTGGGACCACAAAAGATGTACCCCATCGTCACCATACATTGCCTGGTAAATTTGGGCAGAAAGTCCCCGATAAAGCTGGCAGTGGCTCATCCAAACTACCCCACGGCATGTCTGATCACCATGCTGCTCATGGCGAGATCTCATCTCACAATGTAGGAGAACCCGTAGAGACTATTCCCAAAGCCGAAAGCTCTCGACGGGAAGAATTGATCTCTGCCAATCAAAACCCGTATGCGGGCAAAAGACCCAAGAATCAGAGACTTTGGTCTACCATGCGGACAGACGGTCCTAGCCTTCCGGACAAGTTTCAACAAAACCTCTTCCCCCAACAGCAACAAAGAGACTTTCGTGATTCCGCGTCCCCTGGGCGCCCAGGCCCGCCTGAAAGACCTCAGCGGTCGCAAACTGAGCTTCTTCACTCGGGACGCAACTCGATGATTTCTATGCAGGGTGCGTTTGACGCAGACAAGATGTATGAAGAGCCCCGATCAACTGGTCATCAAAAGTGGGCCGTCTTGCGCCAGAAATTGTTGCACAGAAACACCACCAGCAAGGATGTCGAAAACGTTGCGTCGTCGCCCGCCCAACTGCCACTCACCAACGAGTTGATGGCAGGCCAGCTACCAGTCATGATTCTCAAAACATGGATGGATAGGGACGAAGTCGGGCACAAGGCCGTGCCCATCCTATTGGGAAGCCTCAGGTTCCGGGTCGGTGACTCGGCTAATCTCGGTGGCAAAAATTCGAAACAGGCTGGAAGAGAGATTTTCCGTATCGAGTGCGAGTATGGAGACGGAGCAGTCAAATGGGTCGTCTACCGTGAATTACGGGACTTTGTCAGCCTTCACACGCATTACAAGGCCGACAACTTTGGAAGCCGCGTTTCTCATCCCAATTCGTCAAGGGCGATTGAGATTCCCGAATTCCCCAAGACGTTCATTCCATACCTCAGCAAGTTCAGGGGCAAATTGGAAGGCAAAGAGGGCAAGATGATCCAGGAAGCCTTGTTCCACGACAGCGAGAATACCGACGAAAATAAGCCTGCAAATGAACAGGCGCAGGGTATAAACCGAAAAGGCATGTCAAGGCAGGACGTAAGCAAAGAGTGCAGGGTAGCTTTACAACGCTACTTGCTCGACTTGATTCGAGCTGTCGTAAGTTTAACTGTCTGGCCGGGGTTTCCATCGCCAGAGTCCATGGCTGAAAAACCACTTTGAACACACAGATGTTCCGATCAGAGGCAAACCGACTCTGTCGATTCTTTGAGTTGTCTTCCCTTACTTTGGCATTAGCTCCCCGTGGTGGATTCCAGGGTAAAGCTGGATTCCTCAGGCTTATGGGCAGTCAGGCGAGCAAGAGGGCGAATCAGCCTGGTTTGAAGCCCATGTCGTGGGGTAATCACCGCAAGCCAAAGTGGTGTATTGTCAGAGAAAGCTATCTAGTCGCATCTGATGGCCCTGAGAGTGTGAGTACTAAGAATGTTCAAATCAGAAACAAGTAGAACGGACAGCTTAAACTCTTGATCTCTGTAGACTGAATTCTATGACGTTTTCCTGTTTGATTCCGACTTTGTTATTGAGCGACCTCGACGAGCTCTGCGTCATGGTCTGAAAGCAGTCACTGGACAGGGTTCCGTCAAGGCACTTCTTGGGTACAATGCTCGACAAGGAGAGTTTGATGAAGAAACTGACCAAGTAACTAAAGACCTGAATGAGATCGCTGCGGCTGCGGGATCTGGACAGGCACTGACTGAGGAACAAAAGAAAAAGCTTGGCGACAAGTACGCTGCCGCTACAGAGGTAGACAGTCGAGACGCATCACAGCACACCTTTTACATCATCAACTCTCAAATCCGACTGAAGCTTGTGGCCAAGAATGTCCGTCAGATGCAACAGTTCATTGTCTCGATGGAAAGAGTCGCCAGTCAGTCAGTCTGGGCCAAGCGGAACCGATTCGACTCGTTTGCCCCTATTCGAATGAACGTGGCTGCTCAGTGGCTTGTGGATGGCCGAGATTACTTTTGGAACCTGAGTCGGGCGTTGAACATGGCCAAAGATCGCGTGTATATTCACGATTGGTGGATCAGCCCCGAACTGTACCTCCGTCGTCCTGGCAACGAACGCTACAGGCTGGACAATTTACTCAAACGTAAAGCGGAAGAAGGGGTCAAGATTTTCCTCATCATTTACAACGAGGTATCCGACAAGACAACTCCGACGGATAGCACGTACACCAAGAAGCGTCTCATGGGTCTTCATCCAAACATCATGGTCCAGCGCTCGCCTTCTCACTTCCAGACTGGCACATTCTACTGGTCGCACCATGAGAAGCTTTGTGTCATTGACGAGACTATTGCTTTTATGGGCGGACTTGATCTGTGCTTTGGACGATGGGACACGTCTCAACATGTGCTCATTGACGATGATTACGAGCCAGGCGCAGTAGGTGCCAACGGACCCATTTGGCCAGGGAAAGATATGGCGAATGAGCGAGTCATAGAATTCCATACCCTCAATAAACCATTCGAGGATATGTTTGACCGAACCAAGGTGCCCCGTATGCCATGGCACGATGTCGGTCTGCAAATCGTTGGACAACCCGCGCGAGACTTGTGTCGACACTTTGTTCAGAGATGGAATCATCTGATTCGGACCAAGAACCACACGATGCCCATGCCCTTCTTGAGCCCTCCAGCGGACTTTACCGATATGGAACTCAAGACGTTTGGACTCAAAGGTACTTGTGAGATTCAAATTTGTCGATCGTGTGGCCCTTGGTCAATGGGAACGGCTACCAGTGTCGAGCATTCGATTCAAAATGCGTATTTAAAAGGTGAGTCCATCATTCATCGAGATCACTATACAATGAGCTCTGTGACCGATTGAATTTTCATTCCCACAGCCATCCATCTATCTGACCACTTTGTCTATATCGAGAATCAATTTTTCATCACATCCACCGTGGTTGACGGTGTCGAGATCCAGAACCGGATTGGAGATGCGATTGTGGACCGAATCATCCGTGCTCACAAGGCTGGCACCAAATGGAAAGCTTGTGTCATGATCCCTCTTTTGCCAGGATACACGTTCCCTATCGACACCGCCGAAGCCAGTTCTGTGCGTTTGATTCTCGAATGTCAAAACAGGACAATTTGCCGGGGAACCCAGTCCATCTTTTCAAGACTGAAAAAAGAGGGCATTGATGTGAGTACTCGAACGATCATCATCATTTGGGCATTTCTCTGATATCGACTCAACTTTCGTAGCCCAACGAATACATCTCATTCTTTTCGTTGAGGGGATGGGGCAAGTTCAAGTCGGGGGCTTTGACGACAGAACAAGTCTACATTCATGGCAAGGTCAGTCAGATGCCGTTCGAGTTTTCAGTCGTGCAGAAACTGAGATGGTTTCGCCCCACAGACCATGATTGTCGACGATCGTACAGTGATCTGTGGATCGGCCAACATCAATGAACGATCGCAGATGGGAGACAGAGATTCCGAGTTGGCAGCTGTCATTCGAGACACTGACATGATCGACAGGTATGTTGAACATCCCGGTGTGGTCTCTCCCTAGACTATGCGATTGACAAGACTTTTCGTTCCCTTAGCACCATGGCTGGCAAACCCTACAAGGTGGGACGATTCGCTCACTCATTGAGAGTCAGATTGATGCGTGAACATGTCGGTATCGACGTTGACGCAATTGAGGAAGACGAATTGATCGGACGCAGCCCAATTGCCAACGAGGAAGATCTCCAAAAGTGGGATCCTGACCACGAACAAGCTCACGGCGAAAAGGTCATGCCAGGTAGAACGACTGTGAGACGCGAGAATGCTCGTGGACAACTCATGAGAACGCTTCAATCCATTGCAAGATCGACCACCAAGGGGATGGGTGGAAATGTAGTCAATGACTTCAAACGAGCCGCCGATGTTGTCATCAAACCCATCGCTCTTGTCAAGGCGCACGACAACATCATTGCCTCTTCTGGACCTGATGGAGACGATTCTGAGAGACAGGACATTGACAGGCATGGTCAAATCACTGCCGGATTCGCAAGTTCTGTGGTGCCGACGTTGGAAGAGAAGACTCTTTTGGAGCGACGCCCTTCCGCTAAACACTCGAACGGCAAACCTCTGTTCACAGTGCTCGATGAGGATGAAGGGCAAGGGGAAGAAGATGTCTCCGAAGCGCGACTTACGAAAGACGAAAAGCAGGACATGATAGACAAGCCCGTCGATCGAACGAACACGAAATCAGGATCCCGAACGGCCCCTAAAATCTCAGGTATCGCAAACGAACACGAAAAGTTTGGAGTTCCCGCCAACGCGACGGATGAAGACGATAGCGTCCCCAACAAGGGCACTGAAAGAGCTGATGAGAGTGAGGTAGAAAAGCAAGCCGTCAAGGCTAGAACCAACCTGCGAAAGCACCTCTCCGCCAAGGTCGGTGCTTCACCTTGGACAATGCCCACGCCGACGCCTCTCCTCCAAGCCGATCAGTTCAACGACCCCTTGGACGACAAGTTTTGGAAAGATCAATGGGTTGCCACCGCTGTGCATAACACGGAGATTTACAGAAAAGTGTTCCGATGTATTCCCGATGACCTCGTGACTTCATGGGCCTCATACAAGGCGTATGCGACCCACGCTGAAAAGTTCAACAAGGTCCCAACCGACATTGCGACCCCAGATCATGAGCCTACCAAAGTCACGCACGACCATGGAGGAACACACGGGGCTGGTGGTGGGGGGAGTGGCGGTGGAATTGTAGGGCAAGAAGGTGTCGAGCAATCGGACGCGGCTTCCCACGTTCGATCCAACGACATTGTCGACGGCCAACCTCGCGACCATTTCCTGCCAGACACTGAATCCTTGCTCTCTGGGGAGTATGATGACCACGAGCACCATCTTCACAATCCGTTCCATAGGAAAACAAAGACGGGTATTGACTACCATCAATCCTCTTCAAAACGAGACGGTCACGATTCCCATAAACGAGAAGGACACGGCTCCGGTGGAGGGGGCAGCGGCGGGGGTCATGTCGAGGGTCGGCACGGAGGAGCAGCGCATCGACAACATGGATCGGGAGGAAAGCATTCTCGTACACCATCTGCTGTCCCCGAAGAAGAGGGCGAACCCCACCTTCATCGTCAACCGAGCAAACACCATGAGGCTTGGGCAGATTGGGAAAAGGAAGAAATGGAGTCGTTGCTGGAAGAAGTACGAGGCCACCTCGTCGTCTATCCCACACGGTTCCTCGAGTCAGAGGATGCGGCAAACAATTTCTTGTTCAACTCGGACCGCATTCTGCCACTGTTGATTTATAATTAGAAGCTGCGAATGGGAATGTTTGTTTTTTTGGAGAATGTATTTAATCAGGCAGAACTGGACTTGTCTTGGCTATTGTGTGTGTGTGTGTGTGTATCTTGGCTTCAATATGGATATATAATAATGATTGAAATCTCGCAAGCTGCGTCTCTGCTTTCTACATTTCCCACCGCGGTTCACATGGAATCGCCTCGAGTAGGCCGAGTACCCGAGTACTTGACGTGAGGGCGTGTGCATGCGTGCATGCGTGTGACTAGAATCTCAACCATCACACTTTGGACTCTTGAAACAAGACGCCTTCAGGGACATGGGTGACACTGGCAAGCAGGCCATTGAAAAAGATGGAAAAAGGATTGAACCAAGTCACAAACAAAACCAGGGCCAAAAAGAATACTCTCTAACCCGGAGTCGAACCGGGCGCTGACGCGCTTAGTCGTAATGACAAGCGTCGATGTTACCGATACACCATTAGAGACTTGTTGATAACCGAGTGTAGCGTCGTCTTATATCTTTTATTGTATAACGGCGCTCTACTGAACAAAAGGTACAGAGAGCAAACTGGCGTCTTTCGACCAGCAAGGCAACAAACAAGTGCATCATGCCAGGCACCCAATCCCCACGTTACCCTTATCCACGCCTTGGACAAGGGTCATCAAGGTCCAATTGGTTTCCCCACAACGCCGCACCACACCAGCTTGACCAGCCGATCATTCATTATGCACATATGCAGTGATACAGTAACCGAATGGAAAGGAAAAAAAGGGCAAAAACAAAACGCCTCGTCCAGACGTACGAGACGAGATTTCGTTTTTTGATGCACACACATCAACGTCTAAAGAATGTGACCACATCTTCGTCCTCCAATACGTGGCTGTCAAGTGGAGAGAGATCATGGAATCAGTTGAGAGGTCGTGTGCTCGAGGAATAATCTCACTGCGTGAGGACATTTTGGAAGTAGGGGAGGTAAAATCGAAAACTCACTCTAGACCGACTTTTTGTCCCGGGTGACGGACAGACGTACCCCAGACTTGGGCGTATTTGAAATCGTCTCTGATGGTAGAGTGGATGGCGCTATATACGGAAAAAACAAGGCGTGGGAGAGGAGGGGGGGGGAGAAGGTCAGATGTATTCAGCTCCACGATTATCAAAAGCCGGCTTGTCCAACAACAGCTACTCACTCTGCGAAATGGCCGACGGTCGACTTGCCTGTCCGCAAGACGACTGGCTCTGTGTAGTCTGGCACCTTTCCTTTGGGTTTGGTGTAACTGTCAAGACGGAGACCAAGATAAGCCTCTGATCAAGACCATCATGGTGGGCGATGCAACCTACACTCGAACAAGCGCCAACTTTTCCCACATGACCTCCATGAGTTCATCAATGTTCAGCCATTGTCGAGAACTGATGGGTACAGAGTGGGGAATCTGTACAGGTATGTGATGGCTGATTAGCACACTCGATTCTCTGAATGATTGAGGTGACAGTCATAGACAACTCGCCTTGTATAACAGATCCAGCTCTTCGATGGAAATACTGTCAATCTTGTTCAACACATACACGGCAGGAATGTAAACTCGGTTTCCTTCGAGGACGTCCAGTACTTGATCAATGGTGCATTCAGGCTCGTGGATGGAGATGGTGGCGCTGGTCAGTCTGTATTCGGAACAGACGGCTCGGATTTCGTCTTGGTCGACGTGGGTCAGAGGGACCGTATGGGTGACTGAAAGCTGTAGACATGAGACGTTGCCTAGTCAGCGCTGTGCATTGGGTCAAGAGAGATGGCACGTTACATACACCTCCTCGCTCTCGTTGCTTGATGGTGATATTGGGAGGCTTCTTGTTTAGCCGGATTCCAACACCTTCCAGTTCGTTGGTCAGCACTTTCAAGTCATTCAATGGCTTGAGTACGTCGAGAACGATGAAAATGAGGTTACAGGTTCTTGCGACTGTTGTTCCCAAGAGGTTTTAAAAAGATATGATGGGCACGTCTGATCATGATGTCGACTCACCTGCAATGACTTGTTTTCCTCGACCTTTTCCGTCCTTGGCTCCCTCAATAATTCCAGCTACCAAAAAAAAATCATTCTGTTCATTGCCAATCCATCCTCTCAAGTGAAAGAGACCAAACTTACGAAGATCCAAAATTTGAATGGATGCACCATTCATTTTCAAGCTTCCTGGCACCGTTGTCAAGGTGGTAAACTCGTATGCGGCGGCTTCACTCTCAGTCCCGGTCAAGCCTGACATCAAGGTACTCTTTCCGACCGATGGGAATCCAACAAATCCGACACTGGCCACACCTGTCTTGGCAACGTCGAAACCGATACCAGGTCCACCTCCACTCGATTTGGGTTCGATAAGTTCTCGACGCAACTTGGCGAGCTTGGCTTTCAGTTGACCCAAATGATACGAAGTGGCCTTGTTCTTTTGGGTTTTGGCCATCTCATCTTGGATGGCGTTGATTTTGGCAACAGTAGTCGACATGTTGTATAGCTTGTTTGAACTTGTTTAGTCTTTTTGTGATGGTAGTGTTTGGCTGTGGCCTGCTAGAGTTTTTGTTCGCACTGTGTGCAACTTTGCGCTGTTGCGTTGGTCACCAGTTGCTAGGTAGACTGGTGGATGCGCTGATAGACGACAATGACAGGTCTGGTTTGCATCTGCTTGTCTCTCTTTGCGAGAAAAGGCCGTCTGAAAGAGGAGCAAGTCCCTCTGCGCGCCAACCTGACACCTTTTCGCACTTGTAGTATGTCATTAAAAACGTGTCAGGTTCGCTCGCTTGACCGTCTGACATTTGACATTTACACTGTGAAACACCTGGAACCACCAGCTATCGCAACCCAACCAACCGTCTCGACATTTGATATGTTGTATCCATCATGTTGCCCATAAAGGTCTGTCAGTCACAAGAGACTTGACATAGACACCATGAAAAGCATGAAATCTCGTCAAGGGTTCTGCAGCATCCGACAGAAGAAAGCGCAATCTCTCATGACGAGGCGCTAGAGAATGGCCATCTGACCAAAACTTGTTGCCACCTCTTTCATGGCCAAATGTGGGGTTTGACCATCGACCTTGTCTCGTGACCTCTTTGACCGCCTTATCGCTTTGGATGGCAGCAGTACTGCAAGAAATCGGATCCGATCTGTTACTGCGGTGGTAGCAAGTGGGCGGGGTATGTGTGGGTGGCGGGACATGTCAGCACAGTAGAACCTATATATGAGCGGTCAAGTGACCATCGTACACCCCACCTTGCCCTTGCCGTTGTATATATAGAGAGAGAGATGTAGCATTGCCATTGTCTCTTTCCTCGAGCAGAGAGGTTCTCTTTGATCATACGTCCTATTGGACTAGTCTGCTCGCTACCACCTCGTCAAACTTCCATCTCACTTGTACCCAACCATGTCCGCCACCGAGCTCGGGGTTTCTCCCGCCGAGTGAGTGGACCCCGTTGTGGCTCAGTGAACGGTCTTGCCTGGGTGGACCCGAATGCTGACTTTGGTTTGCCACCTTTGCTTTTGCTCGATTCACCATGTTTGGCACACCAGCTCTACCTCCTCTTTGGACATCAACGACGCCATCTTTTGTGAACATGGCAAAGAAGTCTGTGAGGCCTGCAGCTTTGATGCTCGTGAAGGTAGGCTCATATTTCGAGGAAAGCCTGCCGTATATCAACCAAGTGCTCACACTACTCTCGTCACGTTTGCCCAGAAAACGACCAATTCTTTGGGGCAAGTCGATTTCGCTCCTCGTGCCGTGATACCACATGCTGACCGTTTACTTTTTCTTACTTCGCACTCTCAGCTCGACCCCATTGAACGCCGTGCTCTGACCATTCCAGCCTATACCAAAAACGCCAAGGACGGCTCGATTCAGTGCAAAAAGCACTCGAACGCTACTTGCAGTACATGCTTTGGTTGGAAGAAGCAATTGCAAAAGAGTAAGACGATCATCTAGCCATGTGCAAATGATCTTCCTGACGGCTTTCTCTGTGTCATTCTTGTCCATTTTCTCTCTCCTAGTCCACAAGGACTCTGCCAGAAAGGCCAAGGAAGCGTCCAAGCAGCCGACTTCAATTTTGCATCAGTAAACCAGTCCACAAGGGATTGTGAATCCTAGACGCTGGAGCAATGTGTCTGCGTATCTAGCCCCGGACGTTGATCGCATCGTCGGTCAGTCAATCACTGCCGGCACTCGAAATGGAAATACGAGTTTTTGTACATGTCTCTGTAAAAAGAAATACAAGAAAGGGAAACAAATTTAGGTTGTAAATGTTGAAACGAGATGTTTATGAAATATCAAAGAATTGACCCTAGCCGTCTTGTCACGCATTTTGTTGGCTCTGGCTCTGGCTCTGTCTCTGGCCATCATGACCTGGCGGGGCTCATGACCAACAAAGATTCAATCCTAATGACTGTGGTGATACTCGAAAACGGATTAAGCAAACCTACCAAACAACTTGATACAACATTTGAGAGCTCTATAGCTCGAGAAACGTGCAACATCCAACGCCCATAAACATCCTCCAGCTCCCCAAAACCACTCCCGTTTGGCGAAAATGCGATATCCTCAAGCACCAACCGAAACACTCGATGGGTGTGATCGGTCTGCCGCTGAGCTCCCGCCTAGCTGTGACTGGGCCCGCTTGGCTTGTTTGACAACCACAGATTTTCGGTATGTCCAGTACCTGGGTTCAGTCAGTCCACGTGCAACACAGAGTAAATGTGAGTCGTCCATCAAACCCTCCCGAGTCGTCTAGGTCAAAAGATCGTTTTTTGGACTCACGTTTTGCGCATGACATCCCACTTGGTAGCTAAATCATCAAAATACTTTGCCGCCTGGTCAAGGCTTTCAGCTGTTCCCTTTTCAACTTGAGCATCTGCTAGCCATTCGACTGCAAATGGTACCGGAGTCGTAGAGGAAGACGATGATGGTTGAGAGTGCGCGAGATGTGAGATTGACGATAGGGGCTGACTAAAAGGAATAGACAGTTCCTTGCAGAGTCCGCGCAGATAGTTCCAGGCCGATGCATTGTGAGGAATTGCCTTGATTTGGGTGACGGTATATTGCAGTTCCCTCTCTACATTCACCTTGCCCCTTACGCCTTGCCTTGATACGGTCAGGTACCACCTCCAGCCCCAAGCAGAATTGTTACGGCCATCGCCCTTGACGTCTCCTCCCATATCGTCCTGCCCGACCACCTCATTTGAGGCCAGCATCCTTTCACACCAATCGAGTTCTTGAGCCCAATGGGTATCGGAAAATCGGTCACCTCCCTTGTCTTGAGGGAGGGATGAAAACCGTGTGTAGATCCAGTGTAGATAACTCCACGTATGGTAATTTTTGCAGTCGGGAAGAAGCGACGTGTGAATAAAATCGATTTCCTTTTGAAGCTGCTCGATGGATGGGTTGAGGTGAGAGATCAAGCTGAGTCGATGGTGCCAGACCTGATACGATTTCAAGTTTTCTTGCGCGAATGAGTCCATGAGAGCAAGCTCCTGAACGAGATCGTAATCAAGCTCGATCAAGGCTGCCAATCGGTACTGCCTGAAAACGTGAAAAAAAGGTGAGACCAGCAGATTACTTTTGGTATCGTGTTAATGCTCACTCACCAAACTGTATAATGAGCCGGGTTCATTCGAATAATGTGTTCAGTCAGGTCGACAACTCGCTCAGACTTTTCTCCACTGGTCGCGATAGCTCGGAAATACGACATGGCATCCGAGTCTAGCCGCATTTCCCATGAAGAATCAGCTACCACGAATTCAAACGCTACGGCAGCAAAAAGACTACTCACATTCATTCGAGTACATGATCGGGACCAAGCCATCGGCAGGCTCGACTTGGGGTAAGGGCGTGACATCTGACCAAGCTTGACGTTGGGTATAAGGTATGTGAGATGCCATGGTGGGATATGTGGGTGTGCCTAGTATTTACAGATTGTATTTTCTCCACCCGGTAGTCGAGTAACAACAATGTGTAGAAAAAAAAGACACCAACCTGGCAAGAGTTCAAGAACAATGGACGTTGGTAGCTAACCTAGATTCACGCTCAACCTGCTTCCGCGCGTGACGATTTGTTTACAATGTGAACTGAACACGTGACTTGATTGAGATGAAGACCTCAGCGGAAGCAGAGTTGATTGTTGATGATGTTGTGTTTGTTGTTGTGGTCAATGGTTGATTGAGCATCTACTACTACTTTGTTTCCATGTCAATAGTCGATAAAAGACTGGCAGGCAGGCCATAGATCCATCCAGGCAATTGAAAAACAGCCAGACACACGCCATGGCGGTATCGGTCGCCGCAGAAGAAGAGAGCCACACGCCATCGCATCACCATTTCAAGTCATTCTTTTCTGCAGCGGGATGCACATCTGCAACAGGCATTTCATTGACTCCACCACCCGCAGATGCCACCAATCTTCTTTGTGTGACAAGACCATTCACTGAAGACAGTACTGATCTGTTTTCCACTGTCATCGAACGGTCAGCTGATGCTCAAGCCCACAATGATACACTTGGCGGTCCTTCGGCAGACGCAACCGTCCCTCACACAAGGTCCAACCTTCGCAAGAGCCCTAGTTGGAGCAGTCTGTTTACACCTGGAAAGTCGCCTCGTAAAAGAGCCGATAAAATCAAATCCTTGATGGTCAAGAGTCATTCGGACCCCGTGTCTCTTGCCCAACATGTGGACAAGGAACCGTCTCCTAAAAAGGCAAGAAGGCGAGCAGAAAGTCTCAAGGATCAGGCCATCAACTTGTTCAAGCCCCACAGTACCAGTGAGTGTCTAGTCATTCCTCGCAACGGCTCAGAATTTGGACTGACTGGAGGTGAAACCTTGCCTAGACTTTGTCATGATGGATCCATTCTCGGATTCCGGAAAGACAACCACGCCACCGCATTCTCCAGAGGTTGATTGTCGCCCGACAGGCGACCATGGAACCATGCTTGCGTGTGCGATAGAGGGCTCCCACGCTCCAAGTACTCCCATTGTCACCCAACCCCTTTCAAAACCACTCCACTCGGTAAACTCATTGTCAAAAGGCATCCTGAAAGCTGCTGAAACACCAGGTAGCGGAAGAAGCGTCCGATTCGGATCGCGGAATGCTTATCGGCTCTTTACTCCTGCTTCCCCTAATACCTCTTTGGATCATCATTCAGCCGACGTCTTGTTTTCGTCGAGCCACCAGGAAACACCAAAGGTCGGAATCGAGTGTAACGTTCAGAGCGTAGGTAAAGGTCGGCCATCTGTGTCCCGGACTGGATCGTCGTCATCGTCTTCTTCATCGGGCTCACAAATCGAACATCGGCTCAAAGAGCTCTATCTGGCGGGCAAGCAGGCCACTCCAAAGCCAATGAACTCCAATCCCGAGTCGAACCACTTGGAGTTGTCTTTGGCATCATCTCACCAGAATCACCCCTCATCGGTAACAGGAACCAGCTTTGAAATGCCCTCAGAAGGGGCCTTTCAACACTCTCAATTCACAGACTTATTACAAGAAGACCAGGACATGTTGAATCATTGGCCAGACGGGACAGACATCACCCTAGGGAGCTTATCTACACAACAATGCGAATACATTCAACACACGAGACAGCAACAGATTAGCAGAATTCACGAAGAGTCTACAGTTCATGGGATGCTCGAAGCAGTCGATCACTCTCAGGTCGAAGACTCTGACATTCAAGCAGCAGAAAAGTCTGCTATATCAGGTCTGAATCGATATGGCAGTGTTGCAAATCTCGCCCCACCTGTCGAATCTGATTCAAGGATCGCATCCCAATCTTCACGAATCTCATCGGTCAGAACGGATGGTTCTTTTGACGTGTTTTCACATTATAGCACAGTGGCAGATGAGTCCGCTGGCCTCAGAGTCTTCTCGCGATCCAACGGCGAGGACTCGTCAAGACAGTGGCCGCCAGTGGATACGAGCCTGCTAGATCATCAGGTCGTGTCTGATACACACCCTGAAATTGAAGACGCCCATGCGGCAAGAACGCACAACAAGTCGTCCACAGTGCCATCGGGAGAAGTCGTAGGGGATGAATCGGACCGAAGCATTGGCGTCATGATTGTGCATGACGATGTCAACTCGATATCTGCGAGTGAAAATGAACCAGCACGTTCAGAGGTTTCCTATGAAGACCGCCAGACAGTACTCAACGCCAGTCTCTCCATGCGAATGCCAGGAAAGTTTCGACAATCGTTCATTGTGCATTCTCCTGTCAAGATCGACCGGTCTCAACTAGAGCAACAATTGGCTACGCCCATCAAGGCGTTGGACGACACAGACAAGACGGTATTCTGGACGCCTGGTTCTGCGTTAGATGGTCTCTCATTCCCAAGCAATGAGGAAGCAGACTCCTTGACATCTGGCTCCTCTCCTTCACCATCACTTTTGTGCAAACAATCGTTGGATCACCCAATCAAAGCGTTGACAAGGTCAGCCAAGTCGCTTGGTCATATTCTCATTGCAGCGGAAGACGATGTGATAGACGAATTGCGGGTGCAAGTGAATATGTGGAAGGAGGTGGCCGGGCGTTTAGAAATGGAATTGAAACAAGCCAAGGAGCAATCGCTCAAGTCATCCGTGACTCTGAACCAAGTGATGACTCAGAGCGAGCCTACAGTCGTTGCGAAAGACAGTCCCCATGTGTCTAGCAAAACCACGGACAAGCTCCTGTCAAAGATTGATCGACTCAAGACCCAAAATTCGGTCCTTAGAGGCGATCGTGATGAACTTGATCGTCATCGGCATGATCTGGAAAAGGCATTCGACGGGCTCCGAATAGAAAGGAGTCAACTGGAGCTCCAGGTTCATGACGCTACTCAACAGCGTAGTGAAGCTCTATCTGAGCTAGAATCTATCAAGATGGTCCTCGAGGAGACTAAACAGAGGGAAATGGCAGCCAATTCGCATACAATCAAAATGGAAGAAGAAATCGCGCAACATGAACGATCTAACACAGCCATGGAACAAGAAGTCGTGAAGTTGACAAGAGAGAGGGATGATGCAATTGAACAGCGGCTAGGGCTTGAAACAGAATACAAGGATGTGAGTGCACGACAAGTCGTTTCGCACGCGATTCTCTTTGGGATCCAAGTGTACTGATAGCTATGGCTCAGATGGCGAATCGTCTGGTACAGAGCCAGGAAGAGGTTTCGCACCTGACCTCGGCTCAGCAAGTCTCGCAAAAGACACTCGAACAAGATAAGCAGTCATTCCTGGACGGAGCCACACAGTACCAACGCGTCATTGCCGAACTCGAACAACAAGTCGACCATTTCGAAAAGGAAGCGACTGAGGCAGTTGCCAAGACACAATTGGTGCAGCAACGATTCGAGTCTCTAAGTGCGGACCTTGAGCGAGAACGAGATGGGTTTGAACAACAGCTCTCGGCTGCAAATGAAAGATTTGGAGTCTTGGAGACTGAATTCGACCTTGTCAGGGAGCAAAATAAAGATCTGGAGAGTCTTGTCGAGGGGCTTCGAGCTGAGATGAAGCGATTCGAGCAAGAAAGAGATGTTGAAGATGCTCAACAGGATAGCATTGGACAACTTACAGCGACCTGTGAAGCTCTGAGAAAGAATTTAGCTCAGTTGAGGCACGATGCCTCGGACAAGGATTTCCAGATCGAAAAGCTGAGCAAGGTCAAGGAACAGCTCAAAGATGACAAGGAAATGCTGAATATCGCCTTGGATTCAAAGCAACAAGAAGTCGAGCTGGTGAGTCAATTGCGAGAATATGTGATGTTTCATGCTGGTGGCGCGCGTTGATACATGGCATCTTTTGCTCTCACTCTTAGCTTCGTCGAAAATATGGTGGAAGCCGAGTGTCTGCTGCCAATCGCACTCAACTTGGAGAATCAATGGCTGGCACACCTGGTCCTGCCGCTCTACGGTCCGGTAGTAGCTTGAGACGAGAGACTTTGGGCCGACGTTCAACCGTGTTGGCAACTCCATCAATAGTCTCCCGACGCATGCCACAGAGTGGCCACGCTCCGCACATGAGTGACGTGACTCCACGACTCCCTAGTGTCCCCAAGACTTTGATTGACGGATCAAGACCGTCTGCTGGCCGTAATCCTCTTGGAACATCTTCGACTTTCAATCGCAAAGTGTCTACCCCTGGGATACCTACATCTATGAATTCTGCCGTGGGTTCCAAAGTCAAACCGTCCCGACAAGTCTCTGCTGGCCGTGTATCGACGGCATCACGGCAGACTAGGGATTCTGACCTCGAAGCTTTATCTCTCATGCCCAGTCTGGAAATGGCCTCTTGACTTGCTCCGTTGTACATCGAGAATTTTTGATTCGTTTGTCATTTAATATTATTACTGATGCTATGATTCTCGTCCATTTTTGATTTACATGTACTCATCGGAATCTTGAGCCGATTTCTGTATAGGAGCCAAGACCCAAATTGCCAAGAACCGGGCGCATTGTCATTTCAGGTGGTCCAATTTACCCCTATCTTGCCCTTGGAAATATCGACATTCCCCTCGTGTGTAGCAATGGCCTTGTGTTTGCACTCGACAATTTCCCTCGCTCTCAGCATTTGTGAACATGATATCGTGTCAACGAGGTTTTAATCAAGGAAAGCGTTGGAGTCGATTGAGCTGAGCAACCAGTCGCGAGAATTGTTTTTCGACCCTCCTTGGCTGCGAAAACTACCATGTTTTGGTTTCTCATTCCAAGACAACAACAAACGGGTGGTAAATTAGCCACTAGACAGTCAAGACTAGTACTGTAGTGCTGGATGCCGTGCTATCGTTGAGCGCTACGATGAGTTTGTCAAAGCATCTTTTGACCTCGGGCAAGGTCGCTTACACGATCGCCGGGGTGATTGCCCCCGTTTTTCATTTCGATGCATGTTTCTGTTGGCATGTCAACAATCAAAGCAAAAGGTCGCATTTGTTTTGATACAAGTAGGCACGGGCTGGAAATCAAAAGAGTAGTCGACTGTACTCTTGATGGTCCTCATCTTTCCCATCTAATCTTGCCAGAATTCTTGTTTCATTCTTGAGCGTGTATTTCCGAGTAAGTTGCAATAGCTCTCGACTGACATGCTCCCCCTATCTTCCATCAACAGTCCCCAAAAGGACGTCGCGAACTCACTTACTGACCTATACCCCGCCGATTTTGCATAGCATGATGATGACCTTTCATTCCCTGCTCAGCTTATGTGCTGGCTCGCTACCTAGCTTCCTCCCCCAGACCAAGATGTCGCCAAGCGCCTCGGAGCGGTGCAAGAATGGGCTATATCACAAGGTTGCCCAAATGAACTCGAGGCCAAAGAGGTCTTGCGGCCACCACAAAGGAGTGTCATTTGCGGAGCTTCGCTCTCAGTCCTCTGTCGGTCTTGCTTTGAGCAATAGCCTGAGCTCCAGATTCGGCAAGAAATCCACCTTGTTAAGCCAACGCTTTGCCTCGCTTCAAAGTGCCAAGTCACGGTGGGGGCATCTTGTCAAGTTCCGATCCGTTGACAGCGTCGTTCTCAAGAAGAGGACCGCCTCAACAAATGCTGAAGTCGACTCCATTTCTGACCATTGGATCCTGCCAGGTGTTGAGGCTGAGGTCCAGAAAGTCTTGTTTCATGCCGAGCATGACAGCAGAATGTCTGCCATCCCACGACATCGAACCTGTCGTCCGAAGAAGAGTTGCTTCTTGTCAAGGCGTTCGCTATGGGTACGTTTTCGCTTCCACCTGTCCTCCTCGTGACGCAGTCACTGAACAGGAAGAGATTGTTTTGTCTCATAACAGTCTTCCGAGGTCATTCCCACTCCAATTGATATCGATGACGAGGAAGTGAGTATTCTGGGCCCATGAAGCTCAGGTATTTGATTCGCTCGCCCATCCGAAAAAGCAGGTCACTGATTGTGTTGCTCTGAAGTTGGATTTCATCATGAACCCTCCGAGAGATACCGATGAAGACATTGTGAGTCGGGCAGCGTAATCTTGTGCCGAATTTCGACGTTGCTGACTTTAGTCTCACTTCCAGGAGGTGAGTCCGACTCATGGACCCGCAAGCGACTGGTTCCGGGGCGATACTAATGACCAGGGATTGCTCTCGCCTTTGATGATGGTGCTGGTCAGGGCTGTATGAAAATGGCGGTCAGTCGATGACAGCGACACACGCAAAGCGAATCAAGACTGACATTCAAGGTGTATTGTCAGGCTCGAATCACCTTTCACAACTTTGATGCTGTTGCATTCAGCGGCATGAATCGATATCGAGAAAGGTTGCAGCTTCCCAGGGTTCCACGGAAAGACCTTCCTCTCGATTGGGAGACCCGCACACCTGCACAAGTTAGGTTTGCCAAGGATGACAAGCTTGCGACGGTGTACACCATTCCAGCAAGAGGAGACATTATTGATCATCAAATCCAAGCGAGGTACGACCTGAGCGATACAGAGCTTGCAAGGTTATATCGTGGGCCACAAGAGGACGCTTGGCCTTGGAGGACAGACTTGCCGACCGAAATTATCTGGGATGAAGTCACTGAATTCATGCGAGAGGACGACCAAGACGATTGGAACTACTTCAGGGAAGTGACCAGCACACCAACCAGGTGTATCCTCTTGTATGTGCCCCACGCCATGAAAGATGGCTATGCGCCATCGGAATTTGTCGATGACGGGATGCATGGCAGCGTTGTTACCGTTGATCGGATGGACAGCCAAGTGAGGAGCTCGAAGATCTGTCTTGTCGATTCGAAACTGATAGACTAAAAATTTTCCAGGAGCCTTGAGCAACTCATCAGTGTAACGATCGCCTGTCTGGACAAGATTCAGTCAGCACAGATGTTAACGACCACGGCTCAGAGTGAAGGTTTACACTCGAGAGCCCACGAACAATTGTAATGTTAGAACATACTGCCCGGTTTACGAATGACACATATGACTTTATTCGATTTCTCCAAACGGCATATACCCCCGACAGCTGATCAAGAGTACAAACAAGGCATCAACACGTGTCGTTCCGGGGAAACCTCACCGCAGCTTACCTTTTGGTTCCACAGAGACAGGAGGTCGAGTCGGCATGCATGACATCTGGTGCATTGGTGTCCACCTTTTGTGGATCTCCAGATGCATTGCCATAGTCCCAGCACAATTCTTCACCGATCCTGATGAATCGTCGGGTCTTTCAATCAAATAACAGGCGTCAGACCCAACACGTGGCAGAATGATTCGCAAAAAGACGATCTCGATATACTTGCAAATATCGCTGCGCGGGGGAACGCTTTTGGCCCCCATCTGACTAATTGTATGACGCAGTTGGGTTCACAGGAGTGGTTGAAGAAGCGCCTGAGGTCCAACTCTGTCAGTTTTGTCGAGCAAGGGATGAATCGATGAATGCTGAAATCACCCCATACTCACGCAACGTTTCCGACCTCTGTCGCATCGACATGCCCCCAGAATCTTCCGTTCTCCATGAGCGACAGGATATAGTTGCCGCACCTGGGGTTTGCCCGTTTTCGAGCGGCAACCCTGCTCTTGGCTTGACGTGTACTGAGAAGCTCTCCAGAGTAGAGTGCGACAAATGTCCCGCATAGTAGCGGTGTACTTGCTGTGCACATTAACCCTTTGCCAGGGTGGCTCTGGCTTGATTGTATGCAGAACTTCGGTCTGGGACTATTTGGATGAATACAAATGTGTGAATGTTGGAGGGTTAAATGCTTTCTGACACATCAAGACAACACTGACGATGCTTGTACTTGGGTGACGCGATTGAGACACTGTTTGGGATTGCAGCAACACAATGGGCCACACTCGACCAGGGGAAGGTTGGATGGCAGTGCGTTCAACAAAAGGCAACCCTTGCCGTCGTAAAAGTTTCCTGATATAGAAATGTGAACATCAATTTCCACCGGCTATGCACCCGAAATGTTGTATGACTGACCTGTCGCCTCTACACAGCCACAAGAGCCTCCGACTCCACAAGGAAGCGCTCTGGGCTGCTCGTCTTGACTTTCGACAATGCCACAGCTTTCACATCCGACATCTTCGTCATCGTCCGTCGGATAATTGAGCGGCAGCCCACTGGGAGATATCAAGTCGTCTGTGTACTATAATATTTCATAACAATGAGCATCTGGTGAAACCAACTCGAGCAGGCTAGAGTGTTGGGCAGTTGTTCCCGGTAAGCCTACCTGGCGATAGATTGAGGCCAAATGTGTTACAGCTTCCTCGGTCAAGTCTAGTCTGTGACCAGAAGCCTCGAGGTTGATCAGCGCCTCGGGCAGCATAGCAAGATCCCGTGATTCCCAGTTTGCTCTATTGGAATGAGATGGCCAATTCCAGATTACATGTCGTACATATACACAAGCACTCATACCTCTATACTTTCATGTCGGTTGACTTCAGTATTGAATTGAATGCAGCTTGGAAGCTCAGATTGCGCGGATGCTGAAACAGCTGAAACAAGCGAGCAACTTCAAGCATGTATGTATCTAACCCTATTTGCGGACGCTTAGGTGGTATGTAAGCAGGGCTGCTTGCCTGTTTCTCAGATACCGTTGATGCTATCGGATTCAGGACCTCGAATTCGGATAGAAGGAGTGGCTAAAATGGGAATGGGCTTCTTACAAGAGTTGTAACTGTCTTGTAAGACTTGCAAGAAAATGCAAAGTTCCAAGGCGAAGATACTGTCAGACTACGCGAGGCTTAATGCCCCTCAAAGACGAATTCAAATGGATTGTTAAAGCGGGTTTCGGTATGTCGGCCAAGGCGTGGATGTAGAGTCGGAAAAATCGGTATTACCCAACTGCAAAGCAACCAAGTGCTACTACAATACTCGAGTACTCGAGTACATACAGCGCAGAACCTTTGGTAGATTCAAAAACTGGTTCCAAGAGTGTCGATCCCCTGCACTTTTGCATTTCTGGAGACCATCATCGCATCATCACCCATGACATATACAGTCCCAAGATCATGAGCCGACTCGGCCAAGATCTCCTAAAAAAGTGTATCTACAAATCTTGACATCTATCTACTACTACTCAAACCATGCAGTACGAAATATGAAATATGAAACCCATGCAAGGTATGCAAACTCATCACACGGACAGTCTAGCGAAACCAGTTCCCGCCCCCGGCGCTCATTACTCTTGGTGAATCACAAAGTCAAAAGCAGCTTGAAAGTGACTTGGAGAGTCCACAACACGTGATGCCCACTTATCACGAGTTGACGGAGTGGAGAACGCAAGAGATATGTTATGAAATTTCTGTTCTTCTCCATGCCGGTTTCCTCCCTATTCTTTTTTTCTTTTTTCAAGGCGTCGTCGGGTAGTCCTTTACTCGACTTTTTCCTTGGAAACTGGGTCTAGATAGATACAACGTTGGATTTGTTAAAGCATGCGACTGTCTTGTAGTTGCATATGGGTGATCTTTCTTCTCACCTCGAATGAGAGTGATATATTTCAGCACTTCATCTATCACGATGACTGGCGCAGAAATCCAAAGAACGGCCTTCCATTCTTGCCAGTTGAGAGGAGTGATCTGGAACAAGGACTGGTGTAACGAAAAAAAGACTTGAGTCAAATGCTTCTTGGTGGAGGACGAGAAAACCAAAAACTCACGCTGAGGAAGGGGACATAGAGGATGAGGAAGTGAAGTGCCATACTCAGGGCAATGGATGCCACCAAGTAAGGGTTGGCCCAGACGGGAAGGACAAACAACGACTCGTTCTCACTCAATGAGTTACAAGCGTTGAGCATCTCAATGACTGTGGTGAAAGACAGACGTATCAACACTGGGGTTGTCAGATGCAAACGATTCCGAGAGCGCTCGACTCACCAACGAGGATAGAGAGGGACATCGTGGTGGCAGTCTTGGCATAATCATTGGTGAACATTTGACAACCAATTTCGGGGAATTGAGTAGAGCATTGGTGGAAATGAGTCTAGTAAAGGGGCGAGGTCAAGTCAATTCGCAATGGATGGGACAGCGTGTACGGGATTCAACACTCACGAGCTGATACCAGGAGATTTGTGGCCCATTCTCGTAAAACATGAACCACCAGGCGTACCCAAAGACTGTTGCGCACCCGACGTAGACACCGATTGCCATGTAACGGAAAAACAACCAGGGCCCAACGAGTGGCTCCCTTCCGGATCGCGGAGGGGTTCTCATGATCAGATGGTCGGAGGGGTTAAATCCAAGAGCCGTGGCGGGAAGACCATCAGTGACAAGATTGACCCAAAGCAACTGGACTGGAATGAGCGCTTCGGGCATGCCCAAAAGAACGGTCAAGAAGATGGAAACAACTTCTCCAATGTTGGACGAGATCAAGTATCGGATGAACTGCTTGGTGTTGTTGTAGATGGATCGACCCTCTTCGACAGCCTTTTCAATCGTAGCGAAATTGTTGTTGGCCAGGACCATATCGGCGGCCAACTTGGCGACATCAGTTCCTGATCCCATGGCGATACCGATATCGGCTTTTTTCAAGGCAGGCGCGTCATTTACGCCGTCTCCAGTCATTGCGACAACGAGTCCGAGTCCTTGAAGCAAATCGACCAGTTGGCTCTTGTGCGTAGGCTCCGTCCTGCTAAACAGACTAGCTCGCTGGACAGCCAAGACCTTTTGATGATGTGATAACTCGTCGAGTTCTCGACCAGTATAAGACTTGCCAGTCAAATCCTCGTTGGGTCCAAATACACCAATCTCACGACAAATAGTCTCGGCCGTGTTCTTGTTGTCTCCGGTGATGACAATGGTTCTGATACCTGCAGTCCTACATTTAGCGATGGCTGCCTTGACCTCGGGACGAGGAGGGTCCAACATTCCAACGAGACCGACAAATGTCATGTTTTGCTCGACATTAATGTAATCTGCTGAGCTGTCAAACTTGTACTGGTCGAGATCAGAGTGAACATCGTTGGTGAAAGCGAAAGCCAGAGTTCTCAGACCTCGACGGCCATAATCCAGTTGAGTTTCCGCAAGCTTTTCTCGGAGAGAGTCGGACATGGGGAGGATACCGTGGGGCGTTTGAACCGAGGTACACCGCTCAATGACGGTTTCGGGTGCACCCTTGACGAACAAGACGTGCTCGTTACCGATTCTGGACAGCACTGACATGGACTTGCGGTCTCTGGAGAACTCAAAAGTCAACAGACGTTGAATCCGATTTTCATAGTAGCTGTTGACGGCGTTGACTCGAGAAGAGGGGTGCATGTTGCCCAAAGTTGCATTGAATGTTTCGTCATTGGTAGCCAACTTCTCGACCAAGACTCGGAGCGCGGCTTCGGTAGGCTCACCCACGTTGGTGTATACCCTGCTCTCGTCGTTGTAAGCGACCTTGGCATCATTGCAAGTGGAACAGATTTCGATCAAGCGATCGACGGGAGCTGTGCGGACCATGTGTTTTTCAGCGTGATGACCGTCGGTAGTGGTTACGGAGCCGTTGGGAGCAAAAGTGGAACCAGATACGAGATATTCGCGAAGAGGGGAAGAGCTTTCGTCGACGGTCAAGAATCTGGCCACACTCATTTGGTTGGTGGTCAACGTTCCCGTCTTGTCCGAGCAGATGACGTTGGTGCATCCGAGAGTCTCGACACTGGGCAAGTTACGAACAATAGCGCCACACTTGGCCATCTTCTTTGTACCAAGGGCAAGACAAGCAGTGATGACAGCTGCGAGACCTTCAGGAATAGCGGCAACGGCGAGAGCGACGGCGATCTTCAAATAGTAGATGGCACCCTTGATCCAACCATGATGTGAAGGGTCGTTGAAATGACGGATGTTGACGAGCCAGACCAGAATACAGATAACGCTGATGACCTTGGCGAGCTGGTCACCAAAGTCGTCCAACTTGCGCTTCAGAGGGGTCTTTTCGGCCGTCTGAGAGGAGATGGAATTGTGGATAGCTCCAATGGCCGTTTGGGGTCCAGTGAGCACAACGAGAGCATGAGCAGAGCCATTGACAACGGTAGTTCCGGAGAAGAGCATGTTGGTCATGTCTTGCCTGACGGCCTTTTCGTCCTGAACCTTGTCCATGACCTTGCTAACACTTGCACTCTCTCCAGTAAGAATGGCCTGATCGACTCGGAATGAGCTGCTCGAGAAACTTAATACTCGGCAGTCTGCGGGCACCTTGTCTCCGACGTGCACTGAGACAATGTCTCCGGGAACCAACTCGGCAGCGTGAATCTTGTAAGACCGGCCTGATCGAACGACGGTCGCCTCATCCGGTGAGTATTCTTTGAGGGCCTATTGTCATAACAGAATTAGTATGTGCTCATGGCCCCGTGTCAATGGAATGTATACTCACATCAATAGCCTGTTCTGCTTTTGATTCTTGGATGACTCCAACCGCAGCGTTGGCAATGAGGATCAGGAAAATGACCAGAGGTTCCACGAAAGCTGTTGCCCAACCTCCTTCAGCGGAATCTTCGAAACATGCAAGCACAAATGATACAACGGCCGATCCGAGCAAGATGAGGACGAGTTGGTCCTGGAACTGAGCAATAATGAGGGAAAATAAAGAAGACGGCTCTTCTTCAGGCAAGACTGGGGAACATGCGGGATGCTTTGAGTATACTGAACAAAGGGACTGGATGATGCGACCCCATACTCACTGTTTTTGCCGTACAACTTGCCATTCTCTCGAGCCCGGACCTCGTCAAGACCATTTTCCTCGGTCACACCATAGTGAGCCAAGGCGTCCTGAACGGTATACGTCCAGGCGTTCGACAACATGGTCGCAAGCGATGAAGAGCGGTGTGCTAGATTCGATCCAGCCAAAGGGTTCAAGTATAAACGACCGTGGCTGCAGAGTTGCAAACGTCTTTGACGACTGCCTTGCGAATAGATCACCAGAGGTGAACTGTACCAACAATAGTGGTTGATGTGAGTGAGACAGAGAGAAAGAAAGAATGGCGAGGTGGTCTGGGGAATGTGGCGTGGAAAAAGGTTGTCAAGCAGCAGCGACTTCAAGTGACGCGTACTCGTGCTTTACGCTGATGAGCAACCGCGTGTACTCGAGTATATCGACGTGGCAGTCAATCAGGCATTTCTAAACTGTTTACTCATAGACACTGGAGGTGCAGCACTGTCATGCAAACACATAGCAAAGATCCTGCCATATACTGTCCATCAGAGCCATCTAACTTGATTTGTCCCGTCAATATCTAGTGGAAAAAAGGGTCGAAAACATCAAAAACATTCGAGATTCCCGCAGCGCGTCGCTGCCTCGATAACCGCACATGTCACTCAAAATGACTTTAAGCCGGCTTAAGTCTGGCAGCGGCCAAGTTCTTGTACGTGCGAATAGCTCTACTTTTCAATTTTGTTTCCGCGCGTTCACCTGATTTCCTGCTTGTTAGCTCGCACGGCAGACTTTTGCCGCTTGGGTGGATGGAAATACTCTTTGGCGAGCGGGCCTCCTTGCATGTCTCTCGTTTATTCTTTGTAACCTTCCACGGACCAAGCAAGGACCGACCCCAGACAACGCCTCTTGGACACTACTACGAGTCAGTACCATTTCCCTTTCCCCTACATCCCTTTGCACTCTTCTCTTACGACATTGGCAAATCAACCAGAAAAAAAGTCAGAATGTGTGGTGTTACTGGACTCTTGTTGCACGACCCTACAGCTACCGAGGGAACGTTGGCTGGAACTGAAATGTATGTCGCCATTCCACTCGCTCTTATTCGGGTCCGACTCTCTTGTGACTCGATTCTCTCTCGGCAAACCGTTGATTCATGTCTGTTTTCGTCATTTTCAATTTCTTTGTCCAACAGCGTTGAAGCTCTTTCGCTGTTGCAACATCGAGGTCAGGATGCTGCTGGAGTGGTGACCTGTGGTTCGGGTGGTAGATTCTACCAAGTCAAATCGAATGGAATGGTCAGGGATGTGTTTGATACCAAAGCCGTCAGTGGACTCAAAGGATGGATGGGTGTCGGTCACGGCGAGTTTGGATCCTCTTTGTGCCATTCAAACCATGGATTCGGCTGATCCTTCTTTTGCCTTTACACCATCAGTGAGATATCCCACCGCCGGCTCGTCCGCTCATGCCGAAGCACAACCCTTCTACGTCAACAGCCCTTACGGTATTGTCTTTGCCCACGTGAGTAAACACGGGTCTTTCCAGTCTCGAAGATCCTGACTAGAGACGCTCTTGGAAATTATCCCAACAGAATGGAAACTTGACCAACACATCAGAGTTGCGACAATTCCTCGACGCCGATGCCCACAGGCACTTGAACACCGACTCCGACTCTGAAATGTTCCTCAACATCTTGGCCAACAATTTGCAACAGACTGGAAAATTCCGTATCAATGAGGAAGACGTCTTCAAGGCTATCGGTGATTTGATGAAGACTTGCAAGGGAGCCTATGCTTGTACTGGAATGCTTGCTGGGTTCGGTCTCATTGGTTTCCGAGATCCCAATGGTATTCGTCCGCTTGGCTTGGCCACTCGACAAAGTGCTACCAAGCCCAGTGGCAACGACTATGTCATGGCGTCTGAATCCGTCGTTGCTGATGCCCTCAGTTTCTCCAATTGGAGTGACATTCAACCGGGTGAAGCCGTCATCATCACGAGGAACGGATGTTCTCGACGTCAAGTGGCCAAGCCAGCTACCATTGCACCCGACATTTTCGAATACGTCTATTTTGCTCGCCCAGACAGTACGATTGATGGGATCAGCGTATACAGGAGTCGAATGGCCATGGGAGACGCTCTCGCAAAGGAAGCTACTCGAGTGCTCAAGGAAAAGGGTATCAAGATTGATGTGGTCATTCCTGTCCCCGACACATCTCGAGTAGCGGCACTCCAGTTGGCTCAAAACATGGGCATTCCGTATCGAGAAGGATTTGTTAAGAACCGATATATCGGAAGAACATTCATCATGCCAGGTCAAACGATGAGGAGAAAGAACGTGCGGAGGAAACTAAACGCCATGCCATTGGAGTTTGCAGGCAAGAATGTCATGTTGGTGGATGGTACGTGACTTGAATAGAATGGGAATTCCGCACAACATCCCGCTCATGCAAACGTCCTTTTTTACAGACTCGATCGTCCGTGGCACCACATCTCAAGAAATCGTCCAAATGGCCAAGGACGTCGGAGCCAAAGGCGTCATTTTCGCCTCGTGTGCGCCTCCCATCCGTCACTGCAACGTCTACGGTATCGACATGCCTTCTCGTAGCGAACTCGTCGCTCACGGTCGAAACGTCGAGGAAATCTCAAAGGTCATTGGAGCCGATTTGGTCATTTACCAGACACTCGAAGACTTGGTCGATTCGTGCCGACAACTCAACCCCAAGCTCGAGCAATTTGACTGTTCCGTGTTCACAGGGCAGTACGTGACGGGTGACATCAACGATGCTTACCTTGATAACGTGGAGAAGCTTCGAAACGACAAGGCCAAAGCCAAGAAGCAGACAACGTTTCAGCCCGAAGTCGAGCAAGAAGCCCAGGGTTGCTCTGGACCCATGAGTGAGTACCACTGGTCATCCCGGTCGGTCCCTGCTTTAGTTAAGTTGACTATATAAACTTTTGAATGGCAGATGGAGCAGACGCGATCTTGGGACTTTCAAACCATTCGCCAAAACTCGGCACCGATAACGGTCTGCAACTGGCCAATGACGAAGTCGGGCTTCACAATTCTCGTTTCAACCATTCATGAACAAGGAACTTTTTTACCTCCTTTTCTATTGAGAGCACAAGATCGAATCTTGTGTGAATGTATATACATGGCAAAGGCTTGGGTAAATGATTGCTTGGTCTTGACCGTTGCTAAGCCGTCATTCAACAGCTCTCTTGACCTGTAAAAATGACCATTTGTTGATCAAGACGTGTACAGGGCTACAGGGTTTGTTATTCGATATATGCGTTGATACATCATGTTCTGGAATCCACTCCCGCACTGGGAATGTGAATACTCCGAGAGCCCCGAACGACCTACCATACTCTCCGAAGCTCCACGAGATTGCGGACGTGCCAGTGACCTTGGGTCACTTGCGATCCTGGGGTCTTTGGATTCAAATGAATCAGCCAGGTTCGCCCGGGGGCAGATCGCCTCGATGTGGAGGTCAGGCTCCCACAAGATCAACAACCACCTACTGTAGAGACTCACCACTCGAGTCAAACGTCTATAGGTGGCACTGCTTTTGCATTCTTCAACAGATCAGAATCTAGCCAGCATGCCTCTTCACGAAACACCGTGAGTGAAAAAAATGAACGCTGCAATGAATCATACAACGTTCACTTGTTGAGAATAATCCCTCGGACTACGGATACAGCTACCCTCAATTGATGGGTTCCATCTCCAATCCTGCGTCCGACCAACCCGTCTACCTCATTTTTTACTCGTCCATCGACCCGCAAAAGAACAAGATGTGGTGCCCCGACTGTGTGGATGTCGAGAAGCCTATCAAAGAGGCTTTTGAAGCCCCAGGCGCTCCCAAGGGCATCATTCAATGGGTCGGTCAACGTGAGGAATGGAGAAGTCCTGAAAACGAGGCTCGGACGGTTTGGAACGTTCATAATGTGCCGACCGTATTGAGGCTGGTAGAGGTGAGTTTGTTGAATCCAAAAGGAATGTTCAAGTCTTTGGGGAGCTGAATTGTCTCGTTTTGTGCATCGCAGGGCAAAGAAACGGGTAGACTTGTAGAGGGCCAAATCTTGGAATCGGGCCGATTGGAAAGCTTTTTGAAGGGAGGAAAGTAGATCAAGAGTGTACCATGAATCACGTTGTTACAAGACAACAGGAGGCACTGTTGATGGGGGTGCTGCAATACAAAGAAGAGATTATACAACGATACAGCAGACAATGTCAAACAAGGTGGCTTGGGCGGCCACATCGTCACATTCATGTGGTTGACGATAAAACCCTGCTTGCTCCACTCAGCAAATCCAAGATGCGTTCACCAGTCATCTCACGCTCCACATCCGCTGATCCAACCTCGTCAGCCATCCTATCGCACAGCTTCTTGATCCATTGTCCCTTGACCTTTTCTCTCATCCATTCGCTCTGCTCGTCAGCTCGGCGCAAGACATGACTGGGCAAGCCGGCAAGTCGCCCTACATATGTTCCAAACGAACGGTGTGAGAGGGATGGGAACAACTTGTAGAGAAAGATGATTTCTGCGTGTCCGTCTGTTCATACATTGGCAAAAAGATCATTAGGCCTGCGCTGACGGGCGTTTAGACGGAACAGCATCCGATACTTGCCTGCTCCCGTAATCTCAGTGAAACCCATATGATGCACCGAGACTTGCTCTATGGGACGACCATGCGTCAGCGATTTGAGCATCCCTCTGTAATTATCATGGAAAAACTCACTGGGATACTCGTCCTTGATTCTCGCCAGCGAGGGAAAATGCGTCGTGAATACTGCCATGGAAAAAGCATAGTCAGTCGGTCGATCCTGCGACAATCAAGTCGCCTGGAGAAAGCTCACTGGTGTTGCATCGCTTGGCGATCAAGTAGTCTGATTGATTAAAGAGATGAGCATTCCATTTGGCGAGCGTGACCAATGTCGAAAATCACTCACCCAATACAGCCCATGCGATGGCTGTCCCGTCCATGGTGGAAGTCCCTGTCAAGAGCCAAGTCATGAAGCGGCAAAAGTTTGAGTCAGCAAGAACAAACAAAGCGTCAACTCTGTGTGCTCACCTCGACCCAGCTCGTCCAGCACGACGAATGACCTTTCAGTGGCACCGGCCAAGATATCCGATGTCTCTTTGAGCTCAACCATGAACCTGGAAAGTGAGGGAGCAAGTTCAATGGTACTGCACTGTACGTTTGATGCTGCGTTGACTCACGTCGAGCGGTTTCTTGCCAAATCGTCCGAGGCTAAAGACAATGGCACAAGATCAGCTGGGAACCGAGGTAGGTGTAACGCTGTACCACGAACCTCCCATTCTCCTGCGAAGCGGCAAAAGGAGTAACATGGCGAGCCATCAGCCCAGATCGCAGAAGCCCCATCGATTGGATCATAGCCGTAACTCACGTCCATACGGCATCGTGCACACTTAGCGTCGCTTCAGTGCAAGGGACATATGATCCCACTTGAGCCATGATAAGGCAAAGTGCGACCGCTCGGGTGAAACTTGTTTTCCCTAGTTGAAACATGCCATGTCAGAACAAAGACCGAAAGAATCCTTGATGACAAGGACATGGGAGAGCAAAAAGTCGACATACCTGCCATGTTGGGTCCCGTCAAGATGGCCAATCGAGATGTCTCGTCCGAGAACCGGAGGTCATTGGCGACATACCCCTCGATAAGTACTTCAGACTAGAAGAGTCAAGAAAACGAACTCTAATCAGAAAACTATCCATGTAATCTAGTCAGTGTCCTCTCACCATGGGATGCCTAACGCCTTGGAAACTCAGCACATGAGCATCGGCCACAAACTGCGGACGAGTGTACTCGGATCCAGACCCGACAGAGACCTTGGCCAATGACATCAAGCAGTCAAACGTGGCCAGTGACAAGGCCGCTTCCCTAAACGACTCGTAATGTTGAGCGACCTGACGTTGCCAGTCTCCAAATGCGGCTTTCCCCGCTGCGGCCAGGCTTTCTCTTCCTTGCTCGAGGTCTTTCAACCTGTAACGCAGCAGAAACCCGGGGAAGCTGAACAGTCAACAAACGGGAATGGATGTGATTTGAAATCACTCGGCCTCACTTTGTGATCACATAAGGGGTATGATATCGCGCCATACTCTTTGTGGATGAAACCTTTACCCAATTCTCGGGAACCTTGTGTCTGGACCCAAGTTGGATCAAGTGCTGGCATGTATCTCGCAGCTGGTCAGACAAGCGAACAATGACCTTGTCTGATGAAAAAAAAACCCACTTCAATCCCGGCCACTGTCACAAACTGCAGACCAGGCAGTCTGAGTTCTTTTCTGATAGCTTTCAGATGATCGTCCAGGCACGTCGTTGATTCAGCAATTCTCTGCACCATTCAAACAGTCAGCAATCTGATATGCATGGCCACTTTGAAAAGACCTGTCCACTCACAGCCCGTGCCTTTCCAATGTCGGGATACTGGGTCGGATCCTTGAACATATCTTCGGGCACATCTTTGCGGGCTTTTTGGATATCAACCATTTGCCGAAAACAGTCCACTGGGCCCTTGATGGCATCAAACGAATCTTTGATATGAGCTAGTAGAGCATTGTTGGGTCTGACCGCGGGTAGATCGTTGGCCAAGCGGTGAAACGTGAGGAGCACCAGGGCAGCTTCGCTTGGGGTTGCCTGAAAAGGGGTCCGGTCATGAGTCTTGTCAAAACCGCACCGACCGACCCAGCCACGAAGAAAAAGACTCACTCTACCATACTGAATCCTGCTCATTCCCCGGCTTAAATCAGGCATAGACCCATGTAGAATCTTTTTCAGCCGTTCTATCGTTACACTCGTCGAGTCCCTCAACTCGGTCACAGCGTCCAGTCTTTGCTCCAGCATCTCCAAATTGACCAACGGCCGACCGATCCACTCTCGTAGTAGCCGTTTGCCCATTTTCGTGCGTGTTTGATCCATCAACCAAAGCAAGCTACCTTTGGGCGTGTAATTCGTCTGGTTGCGATAGATTTCAAGGTTGCTTAGTGTGTTGGCTGATAGCAACATGCTTGTCTTGGTGGACAAGTGTTGAAATGCTTCGACGTGTAACAAGGCATCCTGTAAACCGAACCCTGATCATGATTATACACGATGAAAAAGGTCAGCTTGGGGGTTTACATACAGCGGCTGTGGGTCTCGCTCACTCTCGAGATGTTTCACCGAAGCCTCAACGCATGCCCTGTGGGGATAATGATTGGTGTTCTTTAGCAGCGGAAGGGCGCGCCTCAGCGATTCAAACAGTCTTGATCACTCACGCGATACCAGACGGTAATGATTCCAGGTTTGCCAATCTAGCTTCCGCTACAATGCAAGATTCTACTCAATAAAGGTGCGCAACAATTGGAGTCCAAATTGTATGACTCACATCCTGAATCGCTTTTCACCCTCGGGGAACCGTCTGGAAGGCCGTCATCGCTCATCAAATCAATTGTCCCGCTACTCGTTTGTTTCAATTTGGATACACTCTCTCCTGTCTTGTAAAACTCCGATAGTCCATCCATTGCTTTCGAGTGTGCTTTGCAGAATGCTCGACGTTCCGTCCGAGTTCCCGTTCCTGTGGTCGCTCTGACAAAGAATGTGTCAGTCCAGTCAAGTAATGCAAAGGGAGTTGAGCACATTGAAAACTCACTCTGATCGGTCAATCCATCTGCTTATCACCTTTTCGGTCAGACTACTCAGCTGTTTGTCGGGTAATAAAATTTCGGTTGGCGAGAGATGTGCTAGTCTAGTCTGTTCTCGCAAGTTGTAGGATCAGTGAATGAGATCTTAGATTGCAAGGGACAACGAACACCTACTTCGAGCTCATTCCTCAAGTGCGAATCGGAAAACTCGTCGTACATGACCTCCCCCGTCCCACAATATACGCCAATCATGGATATCTTGACCTTGTCATCCGACCCATTTCCCCCTCCTAGTTGCTCATTGATGCACACAAATGCGTTGGTGCCTGTTGCCGGGTCATCCAGTCCTGCCATCTCGTCATCTTGCTCTTGCAACGATGAATCGTCGACATAGGTTGCCGCTGTGTAGAGATGGGTCATTTTGCGCTCAAACGGCTTGTTTCGGTTCTCCCCAGCTGCCTTGAGGGCTGCAGTCTCCGTCTGTCGAACGACTCCGACCTTGTGCCCGCGAGCAATGAGCTTCTTGACGTGAATATGAAGGCGATGGACGGGGATGGAAGCCGAGTAAAAGTTGCGGAGTGGGAAACAGGCGATACCTAGTTCTTTCGAGGCAACTTTGGCATCATCTCCGTGGAACTTGAACTTGTAGCCTACTTCAGTCAAGAGGAGGACGTCCGGGTTGGCTGCTTTGATCTCCATGAATTGTTTTTCAAGGGGGGTATATGTGAGTCCACTTGGGCCGAGGGCTTCCTTTTTCTTGCCCAAAGTGCTTTTATTTTTGGCCAATTTTGTTTTGGATTTGGCTGCGATTTCTTCCTCTTGTTCAAGTTGATCAATGTCTTCAGGGTCCATCTCAGCCGTTTCCGGTGGGACGCCATGTTCATCCAAAGGAAGGCTGTTGCGTCTTGGGAGGAACAATCCTTGGCCTATCCGTTTCTGCCATTCTTCATGTCGAGCTTGTTTTGCTTTCTGCTCCTTGGCTGTAAAGACGGGTTCCTCGAATACTTGCATTTGAGTTGGTTCTGGTTCATTGACGCGATCGGTTTCCTGACCGTCTACTTCTTGGGTTGCAGGTACGACATTATCGGGGTCCGTCCAATCGAATCGTGAAGCCGTGTACTTTCGAAGCGCTGCTCTCCCTGGAATCATGGCATCCTCAATTGCCCGACTTCGCCTCAGCGCACCAATGGATTTTCCTCGTTCGCTGGAGCTGGAAGATTCATTTGAAGTCGTTCGATGGACAAGGGTTGGTTTGGAGGCTGCTAGCTTGTTGGTACTACCGATTGGTTCTATCGTGGAAACACTGTCATCGTCGAGTGTGTTGATACTTGTTTTTTGTCTTTTACGCTGTGGACTTGGAGGCGACAGTGTCAAGTCTATCTCGTGAGGTCTTGTGGTCGGTCTGCTAGCAGGCTTTGAGCTGCTCGATGGAGGCTCTCGTTTGAAAAATGATGACACGGATGGTCTGTTTGATTGCCTCGGTCAGTATACATTTCACGTCACTGTCACTTTCACTCACTGGTCTGCCACATTCAGGGCTTTGGGAGTCATGATTGTCAGTGTTCGAGTGCCATGTCCCTATTGAAATAGATACCTCAACAGCAGAATGTGAAGGTGATTTCATTGTTTACTTTGTGTCATTGAGACTTGAAACAGACTTTATCTGACAAGATCGATGGAAATTGATTCATTCATTGTATCATATATCATATGGGGTGTGGCACTACTTGTTCAGCCAGTCTGCCCACCATGTACAACTTTGCAACATGGCTGACAAGAAGTTATCATCAAAGCATTGGCTGGAATGAAGACAATTTGTACAGCAACTTGACTCGAAGTTCATCCGGTAAGTTTTGCTCTTGTCATCTTGAAGGACGCTGCATCTTTGCTCATTGTCCATGTTCAAACAACAGCCATCATGTGAGAAACTACGGTCTGAAGACTGAGTTTGAGACACAGATGCTGACATGTCATATCCATAGCGACTTTGAAATCCCACCATCGTTTATTCTCCAGCTCTCAAAATCACCGTCACCCATCTTTTTCACTTCATATGCCCTCGAAGTACTACCTCGGCTCAACGGATCCATCAGCTATGTCACAAGCTCTATTCCCCTCGAAGGGATCGAGCCGTCCCAAATGACACCGCTGAAATCCATGACACCTCACTTTGAGACGTATCCACCTCCCAAACGGCCCGTACCACCAGACGAACAATGGCTATCGGGAGAACTCGTCGTACCACCTCGAGATTACCTCTTGTATTCACGACTTCATTTACCCTCGCTTCATCTCAGTGCGCTGGCGAGTACCAAATTAAGCCCGAGCATACAAGCTAGTTTGGCGTTTATTCACTCGCCCGGTGCATTGTTCATGGGCGACGGAGGGTCCAGCTCGACGACGACGGGCAACACGAACGCACCGTCAAGCACGGGTGGTGGCAGTGGGAATACCTCGAGTTCCTCCTCACCCCCGGCCTCACCTTCCCCACCAGGCAACCTCCTCTTGTCTCTCCAGCAAGATACAGGTCGATGGGCAACAGAGTACAGTTATTCGGCCAAAGATGGAATGGTCGGCTTGCGAGGGCTTTGGAACTTTGGCCTGACAGATGAGATGCTCAAGCCAGTCGATACGTATGCTAGTCCACCTCTACGACCGTCTCAACCCTCAACCGTGCCACTGAAAGAGACAGAAACGAGCGAGGGACAAACGAAATCCCTTGTTGATCAGGAAAACGATTGGGAAAACGGCCTCCGCGGCCGGTTCTCTGCTGGCGGAGAGATTTATTTTTCCGTCAAACAGCGGAGTTTGGGTTGTGAGTCTGTTTTTTTTATATCAGCCCAGTCTACCTTGGTTCGTTTGCACGAGGCTCACGCGCAAAGAAAATGATTTTTCAGTATCGACCGGTCTCCGGTTCACGACGATCCCACTCAACCCTCTCTCTCCAACAGCTCCCGTCTCGCCTCCCACCACCCTCACCATCCTATACAACCCATTGATGGGATTTCTGTCAACGTCTTATGCCGCTCAAGTGACACCCAATGTCGCTCTTGCGAGTCGATTCGGGGTCAATGTGTATAGTTATGAAAGCGACCTGTGTCTTGGGGGCGAATGGTGGATTGGAAAGGGGAGTGGATGGATGTCGGGTGGTGCTTCGTCGTCGTCATCAACAACAACAGCAACGACAACATCAAACAGCAGTTCCGGTGTTGGGAGGGAGGGGGAGGTGTCAAGGGCCATGATGGGTGTGCAAGATCGGATACAAGACCACGACCATGTGCACGTTTCAGGGATCAGCGGGCCAGCGGAGAGCTTTCGGGTCTTGTCGCCACTGGAGTTGGGGACGGGGAATCCATCGAGTGAATTATTACCACCACCATTGACATCGTCACCACCATCGTCATCGTCACTGCCACCGCCACTACCAACATTGACGTCGACGACTCCCACCCCAGGCAAAGACCGCGACGGTGTCCTCCGAGCCAAAGTCTCTGGAAACGGCGTAAGCCTCTTTTGATTCTGTTTGCTTTCGTCATCGCCTGTCACCTGCCCCCTTTCAGCACTGACCATCTATTCATTTCTTCTTGTCGTTTTGCAGCTCGTATCGCTCCTGTATGAATCTCGGGTTCGACACTGCCTAGTCTCTATAGGAGTCATTTCAGACATGTCGTCCCGCTCGAATCCCGTCCAAGCGATGGGACTTGAAGTACAGTATTTTGCAGAGTGAATACAGTACATGTATGTAATGTGGAAGATTTGTGCAGGTAGTCGAAATAGATTGTAAAACATACAAGTGTACAACGATGTGTCTCAACGTGATGTATACGATGAGATGGACCACAGTATGGGCAAAAGCGCCAAAACAGATAAATATCAAAAGTCAAAAACGTGGGGAGGAGACCAAAAAAGCGACGACTGGATAGACGCTGGGATAGAGAAAGTGTGTGCGGTGTATTGGATTGTCGATGCATCACGCTGGTAAACTCGTGACCGTCTCTCGAACCGTTTTCGCGCGTTCTGCTCGAGTAATCTGTCGTGGTACAGTCTGGCATTCCCTCGGATCAAAGCGCTCGTCAGCATGCATTGAACACTCTAAACCAACAGTGTGCGTAGACTCTCACCGTGAGAACCTGGTTGAGGTTTTGCAACGCGTGTTTATACGTCGATACAGATTCCTGATGTCGTTCAGGTAGTCTCGTCGGGTCCACCGTGCTTGGTTCTTCTCCTTGGTCCGATTCAGGGTGGCTCGTGACCACCATTTCTTCATCCCATTCAAGTCCCTCTCGAATCGCTTCGAGCATATCTTCCAGCGCTTTCACTTGATCCGGTGCTTTTCGCCGTCGTTCGGCCACGACGGATCGCCATTCAACTTGTTCTCGTTGCAGAGCTTGCAAATGCCGATCGAGGGACTCGTCAAACTGCTCCGTTACTGGAAAAGAGGCGAACCAAGTTTGCTTGTGTGCGTGGCTGGGTATATTAAAAACATTAGGATTCGACTCACATTCGAGGTATTCTTCGTAATTGTGTCCATTCACTCTCAAATTGGGTATACTCATGTCCAACGCTTCCTTGACAATCTTGTCAACCCTCGCCCGAACTTCTCTCCGAAGTAGATCCTTTTGCTTTTGATCTTGACTACTACCAGTACCTGACTGGCTCCCTAATGACGATGTTTTGGTCGCTGTCGTCCCTGCCTCAGAGTCTTGACCCAATACCGCCGTCAATCTATCCTCGGTTGTTCGATGAATATAGCTCTTGATATTGCAGGTTGCCCGGGTCCAATCTGACTCGCGTTCGATGATGATTCGTGTGGGTTCATTCTCCCCGGACATGGTGACTCTGTGTCCCTGTAGGTATACAGATATGAGTGGTGGTGGCGGTCAGTAGTCGTAGTAGTCGTAGCAGTGATTATTCCTGTGAATGAGCGAGGGATTGTTTATCTTTTGGGCGCGTTGAATCGACTTAAGGTGGGTCAGCTGCCCTCATAGAGTGTTTACAATGTGGAAAGGGGGCCCATCCATGCCCAAGTCCTCCTCTCAACCTTTACATGACCCCAAAGATCATAGCGGACACTCTGGTCACACACAATCTGATCTGGCACTGTTGAAATGCCCCCGTCAAGCCCCCTGTCCAAGCTTGAACAGTTTGAAGAAGCAAGGGGCAACCTTTACAGTGACGTTGTTCGGACCTACCGTCAACTTCAGACCGACCATCTCAAGCTCCGGCAAGACAGCCAGGCGGCAATCTGGGAACTGAAGGTGACTCAACAAAGGCTCGAGCAGCTGCGAGATTTACACAACAAGACCGAATCTGAATGGCGCGAAAGAATGTATGAATGGCATGGAGTGATTCGTGAAAACGAGCTATCGCGACTACACGGCCTTCGCAAGGACGCCGAAAAAAAGCAGCTATCTAATGAACTCGAGATGCTTCAGTCTCGATACGATCTTCTCCGCGAAGAACATGAGAGTGTCCAACGATCTCGTTCGCAGGAACATCGAAAATGGATGCAACAGATGGATGAAAACAAACGACGGATGGACTGTTTCAAAAGAAACCAACAAATACTATCAAGTGCACTGACCCAAGCTGGAGTCGATATTCCATCACTTGAAAACTCATCGAAAGCCACAAGTTCGGGACATTCACCTTCGTTTGCCGACGGAAAGTCGGTCCAACAAAAGGAAAACGCAACTTCATCAGAGCGGGATTCCATACACAAACTCGAACTCATGCCAGCATCCGATGATACAGACAAGACCGCCGAGACCGACGACCCGGGAGCATACGTTACACACAGCCAAAAGAGTGTCAATCAGATTGAAATCTACACACCCAAGCCAGTCAGTCAAGACCGAGTCATTCTTGCACCGAGCAGTCTCCAAATCAATTCTCAATCACAAGGATCTCAAGAGTCTATAGCTCAAAAGGAATCCTTGGCGGTACAACGCGTCAACAAGCTCAAAGACGACGGTGCCTTGTCAAGAAGCGACACTACGTCACCCAGACCGGCCACACGAGTCCGCAACACTCCCGGACTACGGGCAGAGTCCGGTCCTCTAGCCAACGCCATCACAGCCCTGGAAGCGACTCAACACAAGTCGGATCAATACCATCCTCGTTCACCCAGAGAACCCCGAGACATGATTAACGATACCCCGAAACCACTTTTGAAAGCGGTTCAGCGAGTCGCCACGCCATCTAGAAGCACCAACATGACGACTACACCCCGAGGCACTCGAAACACAACGCCCATTCCACCTGATCCTTCACGTTGGCTCGGCCGGGGCTCTACAGGAGGAGCGGGGGCACCTTCTAAACGACACCCATTTGTCAGAAAAGACTCGTTCGAAGACGAGTCTGCAAATCATTCCAATCACCACCACCCTTCCCCACGTCCCGACGATGTCAAGATCCCTCAGACACCTGACATGCACGACCGCACGGATCATACAACTGTCCACACAATCCCCAGACCCGAACACGCCCGAGGTAAATCTGTGGGAGCCCTGACGACGTCCAAGCCGCCATTCCTCTCTCGAAGTCCCGCTGCTGCTGCTGCTTCTCCTCTCCTCGAGACCCCCCGCGTCCGGGCGAGTGTTTCCAAGAAACGCAAAATCTCCTCTGAGCATGTCAAGCACGAAACATACAGTGTCAGCTCGGACGAGGAGGTGAAAGTTGAAGAAGCATCACAACAACGACGACAAGAACCATCTCCACCACGCCAGTACATGCTGAACCCGGATCGAAATCACGGCAAAACGTATCAGTATCACAGCGTGGAGCGCAAAAAGGAGAAACGCTTGTGTATGCACGGGGAAGCTTGTGATGAATGTGAACGCGTGAGTTCTCGACCCCACCCCTTTGTCATCCCTTGTCCCACAAACTTCACTGACCGCCATTTGATCTCTTTCTCCCCAGTGGTATGATATGACAGCTGACATTTCAAACTCGCCCGAATTGCGGTACGGACCGACCCCATCCCCACCAGCGTTACACGGTCCAGATGTCGAAAGCGATCAAGAACGAGCGAGTAAAAAACAACGATTACAAAATAAAGTTTCAAGGCACAAGGTCGAGCATGAGAAGAACCCGACGCCCCCGGGCTACTGGTGAGTTGGTCATTTTCGCAATTCTCTGTTTTATCTTCTGCGCGAATCATCAAGGAGGAAAAGTAAAAACGGAGGAGCTGACTGAAAAACTCGCGGGTGGCAGGGAACCTGGGATGCCGAATACTCAAACGGTCCAAAGGCAGAATGCCGAGGCTGATGCCATGCTTTTGGCCAAGAGGGAGAAACAGCGCCAGGAAGCAGCGTGAGTTGACGTGGATAAGGGGGGTGGCGAATGTGTCGAATTCTATCGACTGAATTTGCTCATCCTTTTTGCTCCCACCCCGGTATGTGATACAGCAAGGAGAATGGAAAGTGGAAGCTGGTCAACTGAGAAGAACATCATGTGTTCAACAATCGAAGAAAATGGTCATTCAGAAACAAGTCACCCCCGTTGTATCGAATAATAAATGTACCGTTGTATCGCCGCTGTCTCCGACTCTCAGGCTGTCTGTTGACAATGAATTTTTGTATTTGTATATGCATTATAAACCAATAACACTTGCTCGTCTAATGTTCCAATTGAAACTCGATGCTGGCATGTTGCAACACACTCTAGAGCAATACGTATACAACCAACAAGAAACAAGTACACTTGGTCGGGCTAAATATCGACCTTCCAGATCTTGATGACGCCAGCAGCGTCCGCGGTGGCGATCATCATGGCGGGCGAATACGGTGTGGAAAAGGTCGTGACGGCGGTGATCTCCTGCAAGTGAGGTTTCGATATATTGGACAAGTGGCTCAACGTTGACCCATCGGTACCCCCACCCGTGGGCCCTTCTTCGGCTGCCAGTGTACGAGCCGCACGCGAACGCGGTCCGCTGACTGGGGCCTTGTACGGGAGCTCGAGGTATGCGTGAATGTTGCCCGCTTGTTGAATATATCTGTAAAATGTGATCCGATTGAATGAGCGGGTGGCGAGCTGAGAGAGGGAGAGCAAGGCCATGTGAGGTCACAACTTACTTGTAACGTTTGAGTGCGTCTTTACCGGATCCAGATACCACAAAACTTTGGGAGGGGCGACCTAAATTCCATAGTCGGACGATTCGATCTTGCCCAACAGTGATGAGCGTGCCATCCCCGACGGGTTTCAATAAAGACGTCGGTAGGTCCTGGCCCACTTGACCAGTGTCGAATGATTCTCGAATCGGATTCAAATACAGATCGCTGTTGCTCAGCGGTTGTTCCGCTGTGGATTTCACACAATGGATGGCTTGGACTGAACAAGTTGATGTCGCTTCATCATCGGTAGCCCGTCTCGTTGATTCCGAGTCCTTTTCAGACGCCGCCAAAAGCTTTGCAACCGCTTGAGCTGGCGTGTCCAGTGCAGTTTCTGCCTCTGGGCGAACGAGGCCCCCATCATCAAAGGCTTCGAGGTGAGCCGAATTGAAAGAGGATGTCTGGAATCGCTCGACTATTTTTCCAGTGCTGACATCAACAGTGACCATGAGTGTGGTCGGCCGCGAATCTTGAGGGGATTGAGACCTTGTCTCGATGGCAGCAATGACCCACTTTCCGCTCCCTCGAGCAGGATGCCCTGTGATAACCGTAATCGGAGAGTTTGCAATCTTCCAATGCTTGATCAGAAGGCCATGTCGGAGATCCCACAAGGCAAGATGGCCCGTGCTAGTTCCATTGACGAGCCAAATCTCAGTGGGATTGACGTAGCTCGTGGTGATTCTTCCTAGGACAACAGGCTGGACGGCATTCCATTTGATTTCGTGCGTTCTGATGCTGAGCGAGAAGATGTTGCCCAAATTTGTGACACAAAGTAAATCTGACTCGTCGTCTGTTCAAGCAGTCAGGATCCGAACCAACACGGCCTCTGTGACAGGTATCGGACTCACTATGCTCAATATGGTGAATACAGATTTCCTTTCCACGATGTGTTTCGTAGCTGATGCGTTGTACAATTTCGATTCGTGCGTGCTTGAGCGAGCTTGCAGATGCCCCACTAACACGGACCAGCACAATAGATCCCCCTGATAGTACAAAAGCGAAAGCTGACCTGTTCTTGATGGCACAAACCGCAGTGACGGTACCTTCACTGAGCTTGAGCGTCAGCCTTGGCTTGCTGGTGACATTTCTTTCGAAGCGGGCAGGGTCCCAGATGCATATTCGACCGTCAGTGTCTACCGATAACAGATAACTCTGGTCCGGAGACAAGAGCAGCCCTAATATTGGGCTAGCGTGATTGGCGTTGAGTTGGGCTATCAGATTGACTGGATGGTCAGAGTTGCGGGCACTTTGCTTGCTTCTCACTTGACCCCCCCGAGCTTGAGGCCCGGCGCGTCGAACGATTGGACCAAGGTGGTTCAATCCGAACGGCGCACTTTCAAAGTATGTGCGCTCGAGAAGCTCGATGACCTTGGCATCATGTCCCTCGTACGTGGAAGTGAATGGGTACCCAGCGTCCACGGGCATAGTATCTGGTCGATGGGATGACGCTCTCGGTGTCTCGACGCCGGAAGAAAGGCCCGTCGGCGATGCCTTTGCGTTCAGGTGAGAGGCTGCTTCCATTTCTCCGATCGCAAAGTCATTCGAGGCGCTGATTGCCGGTGCTGCTTTGGCCTGGTCACGTTTGAAGGATATTCGGGCAGAATTGGACGAAAGAATGCCGTTTGACATCTCTTGCACAACGGAATGAGCAGAAGCATTGGACGCTTCCGCTGCCACATTGTGACTTTCGATCTCCTTTTGATCTTGATTCACACCATGAGCTTGAGACCCAGACGGGGTCGATATAGTTAATCTTGAGCTGGGTCGTGCTTCGTCCATTCTCTTGAGTTTGCGTCGTAGCTCCGTGATACTCTCCACATCGCCCGGTGTCGATGGAGGTTGACTGGATCCGCGTGCTCGAAAGGGATTGCTACCAAACGAGGAACGCCTGCTGTCGGTGGAACCAGCATGTGGGGTCGGTCGCTTCAATTTGTCGACCGAAGAATTCCCGATATTTTCGGTCTGCTTTGGAGTCACGAAGACAGTTACGGGAGTCACATTGAATTCTTGCAGTGATATTTGTTTGCCAGTGACTGAAATGTCATGAACAGCTTTTGTGTCCCCGCGCCTTTGGAAACAGACGATTCAGCAAGCTTTTCCAGTATCTGCTCCTCAGCCGACAAGACTCACTCGATCACCCGGGCCACCTGAGCGGCCATGTAGTTTTTCAAACAAGCAAACTTGACCAAGTTGTCGCCCTCTAGACCACGTTCCTTCAAATCCTCCGCTTGACGGCGATCTCTGTGGAACACGAGACCAAGAGGTTGGACTTCTGTCGAGATCGAATGATAATCTGACCTGCAACATCACTTACTTTTCATCCATGCCGTCCCAAATGTCGCCCTTCGCCGGAGGATTCATGCGAAACGCTGATCGCCCCGCGAAGCGTCCGGGTATGATTGCTTTAGACCACCAGGAACCTCTCAGATTGCGACTCGCCCATGCACGACCTCCATTCAAAACACTCCATGGAAGAGGGCTCAAGACAGTATCAAGCAAAGTCATCGATGTAATGTTGGCGAGATCGGCTTGTAACAGTGGCCTGAGATAGGGGTATATCAGACAAGCAGTGTCGGTGGGCGATATCTGTTTGCAGACAGAGGAGATGAACAATGCAGATGCTGTTCAATGCGGGGTGGTGAATTCAGGCGTCAGCAGAGTCGAATCATCGCATGGAAGTCAGCTGGATCTTGCTCACCCTGTCGAATCCAGATGCTAGGATGACATATGAAACCGTAGCAATTTGAGAACAGTTCGAGGATCCTGGTCTTCTCAAACAGACGGATCTCAGTCAGACTAGACAGCGACACGAGAACTCGTGCCACGACAAAGTCTTCTGGATCTGCTCAAGTATATGGCCTCAGTGAGCGCCATACAAAGCGAAACAAGAACGACAGCAACGACACAGACGTACCTGCTAACGCTTGTTCCATCAAAGGCAACACGAACTCTTCCAAGCTTTTAGAGCCGACAAAAGCCGCAACACTGACGATATTCTCCCAAAACGCTGCCCTGAGCCTCCAGTCTCTGTCATTCAAGTATGTGATCATCCTGCTTAGCAAGACTTCGTTGGTTTTGGATCTGCCAAAAGCTAGGCAGAGTTGCGCTACGTTGATGAGCCCTGCTCGCTTGACATCGCTGCTTGAATCCACCAAGACCGTCGATGCTTGCTCGGCGAATAGCCCAATCAATTCTTGCAGCGATGCGTCATATGTTGCTTCCAGCGTGGGGTCCAAATCCACTTGAGGTGAGCCCAACTCAGCAATCTTCAAGGCTTGACTCATCTCCATTACATTCATCCCCATCTCGCAAAGTCGGGGAAGATTTTGAGCAAAAGTCGCACGGACGTGAATGTCCTCGTCGTCTGCTAGTTGTTGCACGTGGGGAAGGATGTAATCTGTGATGATCCCGGTATTGTGCGCCGATATCACTTCCAAGTTCTTGAACTGAGAAAGGCAGCGGTCTTGTCAGGTATTGTCTCCGTGGTGATATGATGTCTGATCCGCCAAACTTACCACCTGAACCAATAGCTCAAATGATGCAGCCCTGACCTGAGCACTCTCATCGCTGAACAATGCCACCAGGTATGGCACCACTCGATCGATTATCTCCTCGGCAGTCAATCGTTTGGCCATCTGGCGCATAGGCTCCAGTCCTTGGACTTTAGAGGACTCTCGCACGCAGTTTCGGATATTGGATGTGAGAATGTTGAGCAGTAATAGTGTCGGTGAGCCTGAAGCTCGACAATGTCAGTTAAGTCAATCTTCGACAGCAAAGTCTGGTTTCAAGGTGGTCTCACTAGGTTCGTCAGCATCGATGCTCTCATCATCTGCTGAATTGCTAGGTCCAGTCCCCTCTGCGCCCTCTGGGTGTCTAGTGACTGCGAGGTCATGTTCTTCAATAACGGCAGAAATGATCCCATCCCAGTCATTGCAAATGTCGAGGACAACTTGGTCGGCTCTGCCATAACTCCGTGCTATTGGGTCGTTGATGCTTGATGAAGTCGATTTGGGTACCTGGTAGTTGGCGGAAAGGTTGACGACATAATCGCTCAAAAAGGTGTAGAAGTAGTCGGGAAAGACGGTGTTCCGGTAATCTGATAGGATCTTTTCAAAGGTGGGTCGATTTGTGTAATCAAGAGCGAGCATGCTAGCGATCATTGTCTGGGTCGGTTTTTCAAGGAACGATGATCAGCACGACGGGTACGATGGGCTTGCATTCTATCTTCGAGACCTACTCGAACAGAGGTCTCCTGAAGACCGTTCAACAGAGCCTCTAGGTCCCCTGATTTGCCCTCTCTATAGGCATATAGCTCACTCAAAGTGAAGACCCCTGCCCCGTCCGTCCACATTTCCAACAGCACACATCCTGCCGCGAAAACATCCATTTGTTCCGTTACCTTGCCATCTCTCTTTCCGATACCGGCGTTCAACCAACTTCCAGTACCCTCTTGCAGAGGATTGTTGGAATGCAACAATTGCCTCTTTTCTTCGGCGATTTTTGAATCCTCGGTATAGAATCGTTCAGGGGCAATGTAACAAGTTCGCCGACCAGATGAGTCATAAAAGTATGAAAAATCGGAGGGATCGTTTAGTGGCAGGAAAGTCGGTTTAAATGATGAAGCAAAGTCGGTGATGAGAACACTGAGTGTGGGCATGATCAGGATGTTTTCCGATTTTAGGTCTCCATGGGGTATCTACACATGCTTGATAAAGTTAGCTGCTATAGCTGCTCGATGTATATCACAGGCCGACCTACATCTCTTGCTCTAGCATCTCTCAAAGAGCTCAGGATCTGGTATGATATCCAGCGTTTCTCTATTGGTGAGAGGTAAGGTCGAGTACTTGAACCGGAAAGAGAAATGTCATTTGATTGGACTGGGTAAAGAACAGAGTTCGGATGAAACTCACCTGATCCTGTCGTATAGAGTCGCTCCAGCATACTGCCTGATCAGGTAGCCGGCCTTTTCTGTCTCAACAAAGGTCGCATATGTCAAAACACTAGGCAGCTCGCCAAGCACGTCTCGCTGGTCTGACATCCAGAAGAGTTATTCGTCAATAATCATGCCGATGATATCTTGCTTCAAACGAGACACTTACTCTTCAGTCGCCTTTGTATCACTCTAAGGGACATGTAAGGGTCCGGCTTGATGAACAACTTGACCACCAGAAGGCCATAAGCATGTCGTACCAAAATGGTTTTGAGGAATCTGGAGGATGAGAGACTGGATGATATGGACACAGACCAGTGAGAGCGGTTCATTAACTCAGAGGCTCCTGTTCCTCTCACCTTTTCTCGTAAGACACATCATTACCAAGTTCAGCCACATAAGAGTCTAGAGCACTTGAGCTGTGTGAATGTCATTTTGCATCGGTAAGCAATTGACTAGGATAAGGCTGAAGGAGACAACTGACGCTCGAGCCAGGGAAGAGACGTTGCCCATGGCACCGCATCCGTACGAGAGCTCTTGTTGAAACGGTGTGGTGAGATGATGACCTCTGGGGCCACCTTTTTTCAAGATATGAGGAAGTCTTTGGGTTGTATCCAATGAGATAGAGTTCAATGCTGGTGGCAGCAGGTCGTTGCTTGTGAATATTGTGAATCTGTCAAGTGATGAACGTCATCATCATGGCTGAGCTCGCTGAGCTCGATGAGCTCAAATACAATTAGAACAGTAGTAAATACAGTAGCAATAAATCCCACCAGCTATCGCAACTGACAATTCGACGATCATGACAACGAACCCGACAATGGTATTACCAGAGAAGGCATGGGCACCTGACTAGGGCAGAGCTGCCATCTTGTCCAATCTCTATCTGCTCGAGAGCACGCAGCAAGACGTCCACCGATTCACATCCGACTGCAATGTATCGACTACAATGCGCCTAATGACCCATTCCTCCCAACCAAAGAGCGACAGCAAACTCAATCTGCTCAAAACATCTATGTGGACTACCTAGCAACCTCTACAATCGCAAGAAACATGAGACATATCGCTCAAAGCATCGCAACAATCGTTCTACCTAGCATGAGCGAGGGCATGGATACGCTGGGAATGGAAATTGGGGAAAGGCTGGAAATTGTGGAAAAGCAGGAAATTGGGGAAAGCTAGGAAATTGCGGAAAGGGTGGAAAGGCACAAAACGCTTGAGGAGTTCCATTTAAAGCTGATGCCCCACAGACAGGCTCGGTCATGCTCTGGTTCGGAACATTTTCAAGACGATTCGATAAGATTGAGGGTGCCACGGAACCAGCAGCCATCGACACAGGTGCGGTTGTCTCCATTCTGACAGAACCCAAAGTCAAATTCGAAGAGGGAGCGGTTCCCATGGTGATTGTCGGCGGCTTCATACTGATATGGCCAGAAGCACTGGGAGGAGGTACCGAGGCCGTGGGAGCAAAATCAACAACTGAAGCAAAGGCAACCGATTGACCAGCTCTTGATTTAGGTGCTGCAATGCCGCTTGGTCCGTGACTTCTCGAGCTGACGCTTCTTCGACTCGATGGAGCTTTAGGTCCTGTCAAGACATCACGAACACTGATGCTGTCCTCTACCATCACGGTTGCAGGCACAAGTGGGGCACCACTCCGAGCTGGTGACTCGGATAAGACTTTGCTCCTCCAAGATGTGACTGAACGAGCTGAATGGGGTACGCTTTGATCGACATCAATTGACACTCGAACACTTCCACTTGAAGAGCTTTTTGATCGATGACTGGAAGACTTGACTGATCCTCCCTTGGAACTTTTGCCGCATACGCTCGCTGGTAAATTAATTGTTGCCGGATCAACTTTCATGGCGGAGCCTCCAGACTTGCGACTTCGACCACTCAATACGCTGTCTGTATCCGACCCCCCAAGAGAATACGTATAAGGCAGACCTTGATTTCGTCTATCACTCATCCGAGCAAAAGCCTTGTGTTCCTTTGTTCTGCTTGGCCCATCGTATGTTGCCTCGAAGGCGAGAACAGGTGCGGTCTCGGGGTAGTCGGTATAATCAAGGATTTGTTTGATATTGACTTGATTGGCAAACTGAACGTCGGGAAACGGATGATCAGTATAGGCTCAGCATGTGCGAACTCATCTGCAGGCACCACAGCTCCAACTCACCGGACCGCTTCGAGTCTTGTCCAATTTATAGCAATGGCTTGGACCAGACATGGTGGCGCGACGGTGCAACGGTGCAACAACCGACGATTACGAACGACTTGGCTCGCAGTCAACGCGGATAATGGACATATAAAGCAAGATGGGAAAACCATAAACTTCTTTTGAATCGACAGAGTCTTATAGTCGGACATGGAAGCAAAACCCCTTTTTGGTGAGCAATCGTCATGGGATGAGTGCCTACCTTTGACGTTCCCGGGCAAGAGATGTATCACTATTGATTGCCGCGTCACTGCTTACAGCCCCTTTGATGACTTCATCCCATCCACCATGCCATCATGCGTGCATGCGTCAGGCTACATAACCCCGACGACTAGTCAAGACCAATTCTTTACATGATGGAGCAATAACTCAACGTCTCGGGCCGATTAATTGGCGCAGCTGCTGCACTCTCCAACGGTAAGACATTCACTGTGAGCAAGGTTTTCAAGTCAGACTAGGTATTCTCAAGATTCTTTGAAGAAAAATCCACTTGCCCATTCGAGCATGTAAGGGAACTATACATCCTTTGGGGAACGCTGTACCTGAAAATCATATATACTGGTCAGTCGATGAATGGTTTGTAAGAGATATGCAATGGCACACATACACTCACCCGCTGGAAAGTATCCGCCGTACTTGAGAACGGTTCCAGACTGGATTGCCGCACCAAGGGGTAACATGGCGCCCGCTGGTACAAAGTATCCCTCTTTGAGATCCCCTTTGACGACTCCGTCTTTTTCCTGTTTCCAGTATTGGAGATGACCAAACCGCAAGTGTATTATACACATGAATAAGTGCTGGTCCTTGCGTTGAGGCATCAGCCACATGAGTATTGGTGACTTACAAAGGTTGGTAGACAGTAAGTCGGTACGTAGTTGTCTGGCACTGCGTTGCTGGGATCGACCCTCATCTTGCCAGTGTCGATTTCGCTATGATGATGACTTTGCAGTGAGCTTCCAACATGTCAAATAACCGCTAAAGCTGACGAGACACCTACCATCGCGCATTGATCGTCTGAGATGCCATTGTTGCTAGGTTGTGTGCGGTTGTTTACAGGCGGAATAGGATTGATGTTGAAAACGTCTGAGTCAGGCTTGACTATGGAGCTTTCATGATCATAGACAGAGGGGTGCATGGATTACGCCGAGCGATTGTGTTTTCATGATGGATTGTGGACAGCTATCGCTCAGGCCACGTCTGACATCCTTTGTCAAACACTCCCTCATTCCAACACGAAACATGGGTCGACCGTGATATCTTTGTGTCACAAATTCCTGGCTGTGGGACTAAGGACCTGCGAGAAATTCTGGGACCCAAGTCTGCCGTCAGTACGCACCTGGTCTACGCAATTCCCAGTGAATAGTGAATCTTGAATGCATCGTCATTTCATACCTCAGACCGCCTCGGTCAATAGCCGAGGCCATGTGGCTTTTAGCCGAGACGATGACCGAGCTGCCGATCATTGATATTCGGAATGAAGCAGACCGTTCCTTTTCTCCAACAACAGACATCCTCTTTGCAACCTCTATAACGAGGCCTTGTGTACTTGACGGTAGACTCATGCCCCAGGCAAGGTCTGGTTCGTCTTGTCCCCCTTTTTGTGCGTTGCGTCTTGATTGCAAGATGTCTACTGTCAACGCCCAATGGCATTGAGGCGGTCGGCATGTAGCGCCGTAACCACTGCGGAAGCAACCACAGCCTGATTGCCAACCGTTTCTCCCGATTTGCCCAACGTTTTTGCATGTATTCCAATTGCATTCAAGTGACTTTTTCCCCGAACAGATTCGTCGCCCACAAGTGACCCAAGTGGGCTTACCATATAGAAGCAACATGCAACATGTCCCATCTCACGATTGTCCTGCCACAAGAGCTGATTTGCCTCTGTCAACCATCTCCTCTTGCTCTTGGTCATCAAAATCATGTCAAAACTGCACCAAACACCACCACGCTCGCCCTCCATCTCCGAACCAGATGACTACATTAACCCTGAGCGCCTCGAACCAGATGACGAAGATTTGATTTCAGGAGAGAGGCAAGTGTCTGCGCTTCCAGCCGTTGACACCTCCCGCCAAGCTTGGTTTTTCGTAGCTGCCGGATTCATTGTGGAAGCTGTCTTGTTTGGACCACTGATCTCATCCGGGGTATACCTGAAGGAATACGCGATTGTCGAGGTGAGCAGCAAGTCGAATACATCTCAATTCTCCTCAATACTACCGTGTCTCATCTCGTCAATCCTGCTGCCACTTAGCCATTCTCGTCAGCACCAGAGACCAAGATCTCGCTCATTGGGACGCTGTCCATCTTCTTTGCCTTGTCAGGAGGCTTGCCTTTGATCTACTTTTACAACCGCTACCCTCGACTCATCAAGCCTTCTCTATGGGTCGGCCTCGTGCTCTTTTGCGCCTCAATGACGGCCGCTAGTTTTGTAAAGTCTGTGGATGGCTTGATCTTTCTTCAAGGCATCATACCAGGTGAGGTCTTTGACTTGATACAACGTCACAGCTGCTTGTACGAAAGTCTAACCTGGCTGTTCTTGTAGGTATTGCTGCTGCCCTGTGTGCCTTTCCCATCATCAGTTGGGTCCCCGAGTAAGTCATTATGACTGACTGCGTGTTCACAGGCCATTGCACACGCTCAACTCTCTCCTTTTGACCACAGCTGGTTTGACAGGCGAAGGGGAACAGCTCTAGGAATCATTTTCAGTGGTGGTCCAGTTGGCGGGGCTGTAAGTCCAGGACATCTACATCATAATGATGTATGTTGGCTGACAGACGATGCTCGCTTTTTGCAATTTGCACGCTCCACACAGTTTATGCCGCTCCTGAATCAATACCTTTTCGAGGCGGTCGGTATTCAATGGACATTGAGAATCACTACCATTTACACCGCTATCCTAGCTGTCAGTACTGTCATATGACCACGATCCGTCTTGAAAAGCATAATGATATCTTTCATCCGTCTCAACAGAGCTTTGCCATTCTCTTCGCGCACCCTCGCATCCCCATCTCTCATGCTTACAACGTCGTCAAGTCACCAATGCAACCACTCATGAAAACCTTTTGGTCGTTCAAGTTTTGGGGTGTTTTTCTGACCACCTTGTTGCAAGGTTTTGGGTATTAGTGAGTTTTGGTTTTTCAGATTATGACTGATGGACAGGAACGGGTCTGTGTAGAAGTATGGCTGACCATCGGTGCGGTCTCACAGCAACGTCGGCCTCTTTTTGCCTCGATTTTCCGATACCCTTGGTCCGACTCAGGGTGCGATTCTGTTATCAGCCTTCAACGTTAGCTGCATCGCTGCCCAGGTTCTGTGGGGTTTCTTGACAGACGTCAGTCCATGGCTCTTCTCCCGTCTTGCGAGAGCAATGAAAATGCTGACCTATGACTCTTGTCACCCGGCTGTTGACCTTTGGCACGGTTCTTGTGTGTACAGAGAGTTCGCCCCATCACCGCCATGACCATTTCTTCACTTACCGGATGTGTCTTGGTCCTTACTCTTTGGGGTTTCGGCGGATCCGTTGGCCTTGCCGTCTTTGCACCGTTTGCCATCATGTTTGGACTCGCCGCCGGTGGATTTTCTTCCATGTGGAGCCAGTGTGCTCATGCTATCGCAGGAGGTCCAGACAAGGAGGTTCAGACCTTGTTGGTATCCGGTATGTGATTTCCAAAGTAGTGTCTCTTTTACTAGCAAAGGGTACAAAAGACTAATCGATGATTCTGGATCGATCGTGCGATAGGTTTCTCGGTTGCTCGAGGAATGGGCGCGGTCATTGGGCCAACGGTCGGGTCATCCATCTACCATCAAGCAACGACCAACCTCTCTCGATGGGGCTCAGCTGGATCTCCAGGTCTCATCTCACTCGTAGCGACCAGTCTAGCTTGTAGCGCTGCTGTGGGCGTGGGTGTAGCCCATGGTCCCAGTATCATCAAGCGATTGAGAGCGTGGAGGAGGAGATTTTCAAACCAGGCTTGTCGCAGCGACACGGCGGCAACTGAGCACAGGGAACATGGAGTGGCTGAGGATCTGGAGGTAGTCGAGCTAGACCAAATGGACACACCGCCACGAGCCGACAAGCCCAAGACCAAAGAGGAGGAGAAAAAGGAAATGTAGAATTAGCCCCTATTTTTTTACCACCGCTGCGAAACGGCTTTCATCCATAATGCCACAGGCTATTGCTTGAATCATGATATGATAATGATGTCACGGTACAGGTCGAGGAAGAGTGTCTTGTGAATGTCCGTTCCAACCCGAGTGATTGAGATGGCGAGACGCAACCATCATGTCCATAGATGTGGCCGTTCCGATGCATCAAAGTCGATAGGGCCAAGATGATGACGCTCCGTTGTCGGTTTGGAACGACGGTGGCAATCCAACAACGTCACAATGACAGCATAAAAGTGACCTCGAGTGCGTCATTTGTTCTTCTCAACTTGAGATAAACCTCCAGCCATCTTTTACTATTTGAATCCATTGCTCCAGGGTCCCTTTGCCTTGGTTTATCGACTTTCTTGCTCTTGGTCCAGAGCCTGCAACGCTGCAGTCGAGGCCACTTTAGCGCGTAAAAAGTTGACTTTAGCGCGGATTCACATGGTCTTGCCACTCTTGTTAGCGCAGTAAATGACGAAATAGGTCTTCAAGGTCAAGGAAATTCAGGCAACTTGGACTGGACTAGCGACTCGAATCTTGACCAGCCACACCATTTGAGAGGTCGTACGATTGTCCAAGATGCAAGGGATGATGTGTCCCTCGATAAAGTCGCAGTTGTTGAGAAATGGCTGGACGGCCCAGACCAGGGATATAAACCTCAGGTTTGGATGAGGTCTTTTCACAGTTTCCCCTTCCCTCTTTCTTCAATCACTCACTCACATCACCACCACTACATCAACCAACTTCCACCAATTCTCCCTTTATACAACTCTAGTTACCAACCTCTATACAAGATGACTCAATTATTCGGCCAACGTTTTGAACGACCCACCTGTGGGCGCACCTTTACTTACCCTGGAGCTTCCGTTGATAAGAACAAGGTCAGTCAATCTTCAAGCTCACCATCAGACCGATGGGCTGGTACTGACCATCATCTATTGTCTCACTCAGTCCTCAACCGAAACCACTTCCAACTCAAAGCCCAGCCTTACCAAGCGAGCCTCTCTTTGGAGCAGCTTCAAGTGGATCAAGAAGGGAAAGCAATCCAAGGTATGTTTGTATAGTTTGACAAGTCATTTGTGACCGTGTCTTACCTTGCTCTTTTCTTGTCATACAGTCTGGATCGGTGTCCCCAAGACCCCCTATCATCATAAAGCATGCTGTCAAGTCCACCCCGATCGACACCGAAACTCCTTATACCCCTCATCCTGCGCCCATTCTGCTGAAAACCCGCAAGCATGTTGAATACAAGCCTCAGCTCCCGAGGCAGCAAATGATCCGGGAAGCCGTTGCCAGAAACCGCTCGTTGGGCCGATTCCCCTCTCAAGGGTCGATCACAAGTTGTCGCTCGAGTACCACACAACTCTCCAAGGGTCCCTCTCCAGAAGAATGGCTCAACTACGGTCCCGATTACGTTCATTGGAATTACCTCACCAGCTTGAACTCAGAGTTGACAAAATTCGACCACGATTACGGTACCAGTTACAACAGGTTCAACTTGCCTCGTGAAGGTCCAATTCGGCTAGAAGACATGGACATTTGTGACCCTGAATACCACTATCAAGTGACCAAATACGTCGAATACAAGGACCCCGAACCCCCTGTCCAAAAGGCACCGGTCGTAGCTCCCCAATCAACTCATGCTTCTTCTGCCTCGTCTGATGTGGACTTGGACTCGAACTGGGCTCGAAGTCAACGACAACGCCGCTTGCGCTCCAAAATCCCACGCAGAGATGGATCCATCACCTCTTACTGGCATGGACCGACTGATTCTGCTCATCGACGAAACGTGCCTCCTGAATACTATCAAAATTGGATTTGATTCGATGGATAACGGTCATGCAAAAGAAGTTCAAGTCCAATCTTCGCCCAACTCCCGACCACTTTCTCCTTACACCAAAAGTTTTTGTGGCTCATACTTCTTGGGATTTGTTCTCATCTTTGTCGAAATAAAAAGTAATTAGTTGTATTGGATTGAAGTTGTATGTTCGTGACCCGTTGTACTTTAGCCTCACCTATAATATACAAAAGAGTTCCGGCGGAATCCCGTATTTCTTTCACGTCCAGATCATTTTGACAATACGGGCAGCGGCAAGAGTTTCCCTGTCCCATGTAAGCTTTGACATGCATACTCCAGAGAATTCAGTCATGCAATTCACCCAAAAACAAGAGCAATGCAATGATTCGCATTCATGTTCGCTCGCTTTGTCTTTTGCACCGGTCAAATCGCCGAACACGATCCTCAATGTCAGCTTTTGCTTCTTACTATTGTCACTCCAACTCGTCGACTGGATGTAGACAACACATGACATCAGTGACATACGTCTGACTTGATGTCTTGGCTGGAATGCTGACCCAACAACGGTTTATGCTTGGCTGTCAAACGCTCAGTGAGACATGCTCGGGCACCCGAAGAGACCAGGCCAGGTGAGTCGCAGAGAACGTGATGGATATCCTCGACTTGGGAGCTCAGCAGATGGGCTTCTCAGGAGCCCTTTGCACCACACATAGAAACGAAGCTACAACATGCAAGATCGTTGTGAGACTCTAAATACAGGTGTTCCGAGCTTTGTACAGACTACTGTCGACCTCCGACAGAACAATGCCCGACTTCGGATCCTCGTCACGCATTCCGATCGGTGGTATAAAAGGAGTGCGGTTGCCTTGCCCCAACTATCGACGCAACAACATTGCTTTCTCACCGATACTGGACAAGAGGCATTTCAGCACTCATGCCGACAAGTGCATCGGCAGTGAAGCATTTCAAGCCCAAATCACAATGGGTCTGGTCACACGTACGCCGTGATGTGCATGACGCGTCGGCTCATGGTCAGCGACAAGGTCATTTTTGCCCACTTTACAATCAGAGGTTGGTTCCCATTGGCCTTGGCCACCTACACGATTGTGTTTTCGACTCCTCGCCATCATTGGCGCTATCTGGCCTAGCATGGTCCAAGGCAATATATGTCGAGTCAAGCTCACCTTCATGAGAGGTCAGGCAGCAAGTCAATGGCATATCCGTGATAATCATTCTTGACACAATCCCCTCTCGTGGCTACCCAAGGCAATCCTTTTACCCCATTCCAGAGTAACCCACCTGTCTCAATCTCCATCATGCACCAAGTCCTCTCTCAATACAAGTTCCCAGCCGAGTCCGGTCGCATCACTTTCGGCGCCAAGGTGTGTACGAGATCAATCGTCCCTTTCATATCATGACGACCGTTGAAGCTGACCTACCTCGAGATATTTGGTCATGTGCAGTCGTCTACTGCAACCTTGCCCAGGCCCAATTCCAACGGTTTCAAACGCACTTTGCGCAATTTCGTAGAAAGACTTCGAGGAACTCCGCATATCTCGCCCTACCTGGAAATACCTCAACAACCTGATGCCAAGTCGTTCCCCAGCGCTCATATGGTCCCACGTTCCCCCACCACTGATGACGACTCCAGGTACAAGGCTTATCACTTGGTCCCAGCTGTTGCCTTCGACGCCATTCCCCCTCAAATGAGCCCGGGCACATCTCCCATTGACATCACCCGTCATGCACGAGGAAACCAACAGCACTCTCAGGCTCTGCACCTTGAGACCCCCGGTTACTTTGATTACAATCAGCAAATCAGACAGTCGTTTTCCGAGTTTGACCAGAGCTTTGGGAATCGCTTTCGCACATTTGATCTTCCTCGTGGTGCTCAACCCTGGCTTGAATCCGATTCCGTCAAGGTATTCGAAGACCAAGAGGAACATTTGGTCAAGCCGCTCTTGTCTCCGTTTGAAGTCTCCGTTGGAGAGCAAGGTGTACAAGCTTACGTTGCCAAGCTGGTCGGGACCGACAACAGACAACGCCCCCGCAAGCGAGGGTCATGTGAGCAAGGCCTTGCGGTGGACCATTTCATCAAGAACGACCGCAGCTCAAACGTCGACCTTGAACCCAAGCTGGAAAGAGACCGGTCTGTCCAACACCGTACAGTTTAACGTTGTACTCGTGCAATGACCAACGCAGACATGACGACGCAGAAACCAGAACGATGTTGCAATCCCAGATGAACATGCATGGTTGAAATTCATTGAGAATGCCATTATACATGTGACAGCAGAGCTTTCAATGTTACATTCAATGATCGAGATTGCAGACCGGCTTTCATGTCTGACATCTGACTTGAGGTTCCATGCATTCTATTTCCTATGAGGGTCCTGAGGTACAACAGTGGACGCTTGCTCTGATTTCTACGCAGAGGTACCGGCCTTCTATATCGTATACCTGAAATGTCCTTGTACCTCCTCAACATTACTCGAGTGTGACTCGGGATCGCCTGTCTCTTCTCGCTCTCTTCGTTCCAACCTTTGGTTTGACCACTGGTACTGAACATGTTGAAAAATCGCAAACGCCAGACCTCCGGCCACCAGAGAAAGACAGACGATGAACCCCCGGTGATAGAGAGGCGCATCGTCACCTCGAAGAATCTGAGAACCGGTTACACCTGCTGCGTTTGCAAACATGATGACTAGCCAGCAAACAAGAAGCAAGGAATCAAGCAGGTCAGTCTTGACAATGGAACCTGGTCGATTGCAAAATGTGCTGCAAAGACGACTCACACAAGGCCAGGGCGATGGAACGTTCTTGGGGAGTCCGACAGTTCAAGGAGAGCCATGTAGCGTTGACCGGCTACAATTTGCACGATCAAAGTCGATTCAGTCCATGCTCGAATGGTGAAATTTGCTATCGCATCAGGGTTTTACGAGACTCACGTGGAAACACAGGGTAAATCCTTGAGTAGTGACCATTAGCCCATACTTTAGCCACCTATCTGGGCTAGCCGAGTATTGTTGGAAAACAATCCACAGTACGAGGTAAATGGTGAGAGAAATGATGACAATGGGACCTCGAAGAGTCAGTTTGTCGCTGAGGTATCCAAAAGAGCAAATCACGACCATTCCAATCCAGCCGCCGACGGAGGATAGAGCGTTTGCTTCGAGCTCTGTTTGACCAGCGTGCAAATCAGCTTCAGATTCTGTCACGCTGGGTTGGCAGCGTATGGGGACCTACTTTCGAATTGGAAGCCTTGAATCAACTTGGGCGCATAGAGCGGCAAAGCTGCATTAGGGGCACAGGCCAAGAGACCGATCGCATAGTGGGACCATTGCCTCCAATTCAAAAGTGTTTGAACAATGTCTCGCTTGAGCTGGATTCGGTTTGAAGTTTGAGCCTTGGCCTTGTCGTCTGACACCACTCGGTTGATGAGGATAAGACGTTCACGCTCGGTGAACAGTGATATTTTAGGCAGAAGAAGGGATGTAGGATTTGAGGGAGACGCTGGGAGCAAGAGCATGAAGACCAGGGCTATGAAGATGGCCATGCATCCTTCGACTATACGAAAAGGTTTGCAAATCGACGGCGTGCGGATTGATTTCAGTACCGATAAAAGTTTATCCTGCTCAGCAAGACTTACTGATCATGAGCCACTGCCACCCATGTAGTTGAGGATGTTTGTCACCAAGCGGTAGAATCCCATAAGCCAGCAGACCGGTTGTTGAAGTTGCCAGGGTGGACCCAATGAAGAAGAATGAGGTCCGAGCAGCCAATTCAGACTTTTTATAAAAGGTTGAAATGACGAAAAGAGACCCTGAAGAGCATGGCGAGCGAATTGTAAGATCAAGAGCGCTTGGACGGGCGGTCGCGGCTGTAGTCATTTCTCACCTGGAATGTAACCACATTCTGTAACTCCCAACAAGATTCGACAAGCGTAAAAAGCTCCTAGACCATTTTGGAAAGCTTGAAAGCAGGCGACCGTTCCAAATGCAAATACCTGAAACGAGATCCAAACTCGCGGCCCTACAATCTGCAAAACACAGTTTGAAGGAATTTCCAGAAGGATGATTCCAAGGTAGAGCAGGGATTGGCCCGTATTGAATTCGTTTTGGGTGATCCCAACGTCTTCAAGAAAGTTGTCTGTGAGCGCGTTGGAGATGTTACCACGTTCAAGCTGAAACACACCATAATGATGAGTTACAAACGGCATTTCGCGAGTAGTGGTCTTTCACCATATTATCAGACCTCACCTGGAAGACGTAGAATCCAATGAACAATAAAGGCATGACCAAGAAATCCAACTTGCGTCGGACTTTTGATTCCTCATCTTCACTGTATTCTAGGATTGGCCCTTGGAGGGGTGACAACTCTTGATCCTGCGCATGGTATTCTTTTTCCGTGATAACAGAAGAACTCGAGGGTGAAGACGGAAGGACACTGACATTGGCCAACTGTGGCTTCTCTTGAATCTTGCCTTCATTGATGGTCACAGCCACTGGTTGGATGTCTGACATTGTGACTGCTTTATTCGAGATGCACTCAAAGCTTGTCACTGAGTCGAGAAACAAAACGAATTCAGTGTTCCGAATCAAACCTGAGTGGTTGGAATAAATTCCAAATCAATCCGATATCCCAAGTATTTATTCCAGATTGTCAGACGGCCTGCATGTCATCGGATAGGGTTATGAGCGATCTCATCTTCAAATTCCGACACCTGTTGTGACACGGTCCGAGGAAAAGGTGTGATTGCACTATTGGGCCATTCGGCGTTGGATACTGTGCGAGGTGTGTAATCACCCTGCTTTCCGAAGGTAATTTCAAAGCTCTCTGGTATGCTCAGCTGTGGGCTGGATGCGATCTGTATGATCACAGTGCAATCGAAAGGACGATTTCAATTAGCATGCCCAGAACCCCGGTAAACGGATCACGTAACTCACCATGGTCCAGTCCAGTGGCAAACGACATAGTCTATCAAGAGAGCGCCCTTCAGAAACGTTTGACAAGAGCTACTGTAGTTACCCACCTATGTCTGTTGATTGTAGCTGCTGGCACGCGTTGAAGCGGGCTCAATTCCTTGTCGACCTGCGGTATGACGTGCTTCTGGTCCATCATGTCGCAATGATTAGGGCATTTTAGCCCTGCTCGCCCGTCATGTCCTTGAACTCTGGGCAAACCCACAAAGAGGCAGAACAGAATCAGGGCACTGACATACCCTTGTCTTTGCAACTCCCCAAGATTGAGACAGGAAGAGAAGAGTGCAACGACATCATCAGGCAGTCAAGTTCTTCAGCAGTCCAACCACTGGCGACCTCGGGCTTCGGGTGTTCGGCCATCGTGCGCGCGCGTTGGCACGTGATGCTGATTCTCATTGTTGTGTATCACTGCGCTCTCGAGTACGTCAAGCCTGGATTGCTATCAAGCTATAGACCAGATCAGAATACTACGACACCTCTGTCATGCTCGAGAAAGTCTCAAAAACATCAAAGCAACCACGCTCCAATCAAGAGACTCACCTCACAACCAATGAGTCGGATTTCATTGAGCCTTTCCTCACCCTGGTCAAATATTCTGTCTTGAGCGACAAGGGCGATCTGTCAAGCCGGTGTATCAACGACTGCGTGGGTCAACACCATCTGTGCAACAACAACCATGCCACAGTATTTTCTCACTCACTATACTCGTGCGTTCCAATCACGGCCGTCTTTGCTCACTCCTTTGGCGGAAGTCGAGCAAGCAACCTTTGCTGGTTCATCTGATATTGATGCGAGCAACGTAAACGTCTGCAACGCAAAGGCCGCAAGTGTCAGCAGTAGGATTCAAGCTCCTTCCGGGGTGAGGACTGGTCCTGCCATACCCCAAGCAGTCGCCAAGTCTACTCAGAATACTGCTGGCCCAAACGCTTACAGCTCTCATGCACATGTCGCACCATCTTTGGCCGGGATCATACCTTTGGTGACTTGTCGCCCTTTGAATGATGCACTGAAATCAAAAGGGCTAGGAGACCCACAAGACTTCAAGTCAATCTCTCGACCCAACTTGCGCAAATGGTCGTTCCGCTCGAGGTCAAAAGCGTCAATGTGTCAATCCTCTGGCGTAACGACACCATCATCTTCTGGTTCGAGCGCTCCAGACAGCTCGGCTTCATCGGTCACTGCTGCCAGTAGTCAGAGTTTTCTGGAATCATTCTCCACTTCGGTCGCGGATTTTGACCTTCGATTCGGGAATCGGTACAAGACATTTGATCTGCCGCCGGGCGCTCAACCCTGGAGAGACATGGAGAATCGCGCATATGAAGCCGAGCCAGCTGCAATGTTGGCGAGGCACTCGAATCCTGGTCCTCCAGACGACGGGCACGACGAAGAAGAGTACCGGTTTTCAAAGGTGCATAATCCGTTCGAGTACCAAGAAGGGGACAGCGCGACTGCGAAAATGACAAGCAGTATCAGGAACAAGGTTCGGAAGACCAAACGAAGATTCGCTTTTCTCAAGTAAATTTTGCACTCACCAATCATCAACTCTGGGAGAGAGCAGAGCGAGCTTTCCTGTGCAGGGCAGATTGGCAAGAGGCGAATGCTCAAGCTAGCTGGAACATGCAAGATTAGTGCGGACAGAGTCAGTACGACACGAGCCATCAGAAAGGTCCAAAGAATCAGACGTTGAGGGTGCAGCACGCCGAGAGTTGAGAATACCATGTGCAAAGTCATTTGTGCTATGTGTCGCGCCAGAGTGAATGATTGAAATGATGAATTGATGATGATGTCCGGTCTTCACATGTATGAAATGGAGTATGCATTCTGCGCATTCGATGCTTCAGTTGTCTTTCGAGCCCACTATACATGCTGATCTTGACAGTGGATTGGAAATCACCTCATGTTCGTGCTTGGCCCTCGTAGCAAGATGCTTGTAGTGCAGGTCAACTTCATTTCATCAGACCGGCAGACCCTGAGTGCAGGTCTCTTCAACTGATGATGATCGACTAAAGTGCGGATGAATGTAAAGTCGCTCGACTGCGCGGATGCAAATAAGACCATTATGGAGCAAAGTCAAAGTCTTCGATACAAGTATCGGTATGGATGACACCAGTCAGCTCTCAAGGGCTACGCTGATGTCAATGAGTGCTTCAGTGATCTTGTTATGGTAGATGCAGACTACCAATTTCAATGTGCACACGGATGACCAAGCAGTCGAACAGACGGGTGATGTTACAGGCGGGCGAGGCGAGCGTCAATAAGCCGTTGAGCAAGCTAATCACCACCAACTCTGGATATATCTCAAGCAGTCCACTCAATCGCACACATCACGCAAGGACTTGGCTTAGTACGCGGTCTGACTAGTGAGATCAGCCGAGAGGTCTGCTAAGCAAGGAACTTTTGTTGCTGCGTAGGAGATCTGGTAGCGACGTACGAGGCACCTCTCATTCCATCATCCAGACTTGACCGGATATCAAGCTATCAAGCACCCTCGAGCTCCAGCACTTTACGTCTATGCATATGGTCATGATTGCTCAAGGGAAACCAAGTTATCATCGATTCCGGCTGATTGTGTCGTGAATCCACACTGAGTTCAATCCACCAACCTGAATTCTGGCCAACATCACCAACTGAACACGCGATACGATACGGTATAGACCGGGACCTTCGCAAACTGATTGACAGCCCCGGAAATCTGTCATTCATATCCACCGCAATGACTCAGCTGACTTGCAGCCTTCCACGCACGACGGGGCCCTCAGTCTCAAACCTTTTGACCTTTATTTCGACGCATCCAAACCTTACGCCGTTTCAAAAGAAGGTCTTATCCCTCATCACACAAATTCCTCGGGGTCGGTTCACGACGTATGGAGCCATTGCAACGTTTCTTCATTCCTCACCAAGGGCGGTCGGAAACGCGTTGAGCGTAAACCCATTCGCCTATGCCGAGATCGAAACGAGCTTTTCCCAAGGAGAAGATACCAAAGTCACGCAGACGCAAACGATGATTGCCCCTTGTCATCGCGTCGTCACTTCAACCTTTACAATTGGAGGATTCGGTGGGGACACAGACGAATCGAGCTCAGGTATCAAGCTCAAACGCAAGGTCTTGGCCGAAGAGGGAGTAGAGTTCGGACCCACTGGCAAGGTCATTGGCGAGCCTTGGACAAAATTTGTCTGAACATGAGCCAGATCAAGTGTCGTCCTTGACACTGCTCTCATACTGCGCATACTTTGCAACATCTTTGGAGCCTTGAGACTTTGAGAGACTGGCCCTCCACATACCAAAGAGAGTCTTTGAAGCTCCTAGAAGAATATTGACGCGGAACGAACATTCAAGCCGACTCAGCAGAGATTCCCAATGTGCTTGGTCTTCTCGTCCTCTGATGGCTATTCCGTTACCGGTTACTATCCATTCCTAGGTGTGCCCTACATACTTTCGTTACTCCTTGGACCACAACGACACGACAAGACGTGATTGAGCTTGCCTGATATGTTGATGCATGGTCCCACTACCATTATTGTAATACATATGCTTTGCCAAGTGAGGTCGAGGAGGCAGGTAGAACTAGTATATGACCAAGCTCAATTGAAATATCGTGAGTGAATGTCAGCCAGGTAGCAAGCGATATTATTCTGCAGTTGTGAATACCGGTATGTGAATGGAGCACAAAGTAAACACGGTCGAACCCGGCATCAAATCATCAGACTCACGGTTAGCGAGGTTGATTGCCGTATCATCACCAGCGATGGACACCTACAAGTGATCTCGTACATCGAGTATCTCAAGCCCTATCTTGCCAAATCAGCAACAATGTCGAGAGTCATTGCCTCCCTACTCGTCACTTTACTTGCACTACGAGCACCCGTCACTCAAGCCCATGGTGATCACGGACACGGAATCGCGTTTGACGACAACGCGATAGATGACAGAAGTTATATGCAGAAACATGTAAGTGAGGTTGGTGCCACGATAGCCGGCGAAAATTGCTCTGGAGATTGAAGTTGGCCCACTAATGGCATGTTGATAGGCTGCAGAGGAACATCATCTGGATGACTTTGATGTCGAAGCATTCTTCCAGTCAGTCTGGTCATCATTCTCCTCCCAGTCGTCATCATTTCTGCACTGACATACAGACGGTCTTCTGATCCAACAGCCTTCATGATCTGAACCGCAATGGCTACCTAGAGGCTGCTGAGATAGAGTCCATATACGGTGTCAATCATCCCACGGCCATTGCCGGCTCTGGGTATGGATCACCAGCCTCATCAGCAGAACGAAAGCAACAAGAGGCAGCAATGGAAGCCAAGAGAAAAGCCATTGTCGAGAAAGTTCTCAAGTCTCTGGATGCGGATGGAGATGGTAGAATTAGCCGAGATGAGTTCGTCAATGGCGGTATCGAGGGGCTGCCGAGTTTTGTCGGATGGAAAGGCTTGGGACATCACTATGGAAGCGAAGAGGAATAGTGAGTGAGAGTCTCAATTGAAGTTCCAACCTGTTCAGAGTGGCTGAACTCGTCTACCTATAGCTTCCTGCACCACGAGGAGGTAAATCAATGGCTCTTTCGCGAATTTCCCATCAGTAGCTCAGCTGACTCTGATGATTTCTTTCCCCAGCTGTATCATAATACCCCAGAAACACAGACAGACGAGAGTTATAATCATCCAGAAGGTAGGCAGATACATTATCGTCATATATGGAACAAGACGCTGATGTGGTCACCCTTTTATGCGATTTGCAGATATCGCACACTTTGCGGGTAAGTCTTTGCCAACGGGTTCGATACGTCTGAACGCACCTGATTTCATTGACTGACATGTCTTGACAGAGCATGAGCATATTGAAGCTGAAGAAGACGCCCGCGAACGTGACTTTGAAGGCCTTGCCTCAGACGCCCCTCTGGACACAGACCGAGCGATCGCGGACCCTCTAGACTCCCACGCCCATGGATCTCAAGATCACATCTTGACCGGAGAAGACCCAGAATCGCACCAAGTTCCCTTCAAACGGCCTCAAGGCTCTTCACAAGGACGACCAGCTCGTATTGAAAGGACGAAACCCAAGCCAGAGGACTTGAACAAGCTCAAAGCTGAGGTTGAGCAGGGACATGGAGGAATCTGGGGCGCATGGGGTGAAAAGGATATGATGAGGCCAAGGAATGACAAGGAGAGGATGAGAAAGAATACTCCGTACAGTAAGTGTTTACAAACATCTTGTTCGTGCATTCAGAGGTTAATTTATGGCTGGTTGTGCAGAGTACAAGATGGGACGAAACAACGAATTCTAATGCAGGCAACACCACAGAATATCTTGTCTTTGCATTTCGAATCATAGGAGCTCCCACCACCAGCATATCATTACAGTAGCCTTCACTGAATGGCAATGTCTCTCTCCAGCAGGCTGGAAAGCATGTCAGAATTAAATGAATCACCCGAGTACAATGTCCCTTGAGATATTTTTCCCGCAGAAGTGTCGATCATGCCATCTTTATATCCATCAACGTCACTTGGCTTATGGATATGCGTGTCCATGCATTGTCATGTATGCAGCGTGATCAAAAGACCCTACTAGAGATACAATATGTACTCATACAGCTGCCACGCCAATCGCAGCGGCCGATGCAGCAGCCGAGGCCGACCCTGTCTTCTCAGCATGTTCCAATTCTTCCCGCTCTCTTTCCTTTCTCCACTGCGCTCGCAGGCGACGAGTCTGGATAAGCCGTGTCATTGCGAAAAAAAGGCAATCGCGCTATCGTCAGTCTACAGAGTCTTTTTCAAGTCGTCTTTGCGCGAAACAAGTCAAGAATCGACCACACCCAAGACTTACCCTCTGCCGATGACCAGCCCGTTTATTACCCGCGACCCGGACATACCGCTCGTCCACCCTTCTTTCTCTCTTTCGAGGATCAAGATCCACATCTGTATACAACCTCTTTTTCCGCTCTTCCAGCTGCTCGGCCTCTTCCTTTTCTTTTTTCTTGTCCCGTTTGATCATTTTCGAAGTCAATTGTTTTCGCAAGAGAGAAGCATAGTGGGCGTGAAATGTTGGGACTTGGTCGGGATGTATCTTTGTAGAAAAAGAGTGTCATGGGCGGGGGAAGGGGAAGCGATCAATCATTGCTTTTCCGGAAAGCCGAAAAAGACAAAAGGTGTCACTCACTCTGGTTGAAAAGTTGACGTCGGAACCATTCGTACATCTAATCAGTACCTGAAACTGGCCTGCTGTCGACTCGTCTTGTGCTGCTGGTACCACTGATGTACCATCCATCTCTACATCTCCATCGTATGAATCTGCAAAGTTTGACAGTCAGGATGTGTCGGCGTCAGAGGAAGGAGCAGTCCCAAGTCAAAGAACGTGAATGAGTGGATATGGATCTTGGTGGGCTGAAGCAGGACTTACAACGTTTATGAGTCAACCACACTGTTCCTGCCCTATTTTCCGGTTCAGAAGCACTTGAGAATGCTGAATCCAGTTGGGAAAGGAACTAGAGGAGAGTCCCATTGGTCAGTTGGAAACCCATGTCACACAAGACTCGGTACACATTGAACATACTGTGTCGTTGTCTACAAGTTGCTGCGGCATTGTGAGTATGGTGAAATTCCGAGCTTGAATGGTACTGGGGTGGAAATCAGCGACAGCTTGTCTGTAGGCAGAGTGGCTCGGTTTGGGGTCCACAGGTATCGTATGTATGAGACTTTACAAACATGCAAAGAGTCTACTCAAAGTTACCATCTATCCAGCTATCCAGACGGCTTCCAGGTGCTCGCTCGCTCAACTGCAACGCATTTGCATCCGCAGAACCAAGATGGAGCGAGCGAGTTACTTAATGCGTGCTGGACTACTACATAGAGCTGGACAGGTCGTGTACTCGTGTGAGGTCAGAGATAGACCGGTTGGTCCACTTGAGCTTTGTCACAATGCACAGTGCAACTGGCTTCTGCACACGGCACAGGCGATCGCGAACCTTGCCTTCCACAATCGCTTGTGAAGAAATATCTTATGGAAGAGTCTTGTTCACCATTTTGCGCCTCAACTGGCATAGAGCGTTGGCTAGTGATCACTACACCGATGCCTATCAGTCTGACCGACCAGTGCCCCCGCCATGGTCATAGCTTGTTACTCATACGGATTACTCCTGGTGATTCCTCGATACGACTTTGAATCAAGCAGAGCGAACAGACTTGAAGCTTACACATTTGCCAAGCTGTCATGTGTCAATACAAGTGCGACCGCGACAACTCGCTGGTCAGCCAGTGGACGTTTCGGCTCTCTCTTTGTTTGCTCAACCCTCCGTCAGTCCACTTCAACAACATACAGTTACCTGAAGCCAAGAAGGGAAGAAGCACCGTCAAGCACGTCTGTCCGCACGGGCTTTTGCTTATTGTAAGTCTTGTCGACCGATGGTTGTACTTGTGACTTGCAGCCTGAAGCCTGCACGGATGCAAACACACCCGCTCGGCATTATCCACGCCTGCATGCAGAACCTGATGAGGATGACAGTCCGCACATGCGACATGGAGGTATATCAGCAGTATATCAGTCGTCTTTAAAGGAGAAAATTAGAGGTAAAACGCCACTACATAGGGACCGCAGCTGGCCAAGGCCGGCCGTACTCAAACGCAATCAATCAAAACCACGTTTTGCACGAGACCGAGACCAGTAAACAGACTGGGCTTCATACTTTCATAGTGTCTCCCCGATGCAACGAGGGGATGAAATGCCCGCCAGGATGCATGGCACGCTTGCTCAAAACACTCTCATGCTCTCATGTGGGGCACCATGCCTTTCATTTTGGGCAGAGCATGAGTTTGTCCCGGATTACGCTGTGTTTTGACAGAATTACCATCCGTGGCTCTCCTCAGCGCCTGCTTCCCCTCAGTGGACCCCCCCCCTCTACCCGATGACGACCACTCACCAAGAACCCTTCCACCTGCCGCCTGCCACCTTGTATCCTGCTGCTCTTGCCGCACTGTTGTCGAGTACGACGACTCTTGAGCCTGGCTGGGAGAGATCGCTCGACCCTCGGTTAGCTCTACTGATTCAAGCATTCCGTTTCGTACATAACAAGCAGATCATCGGATCACCCTGCCATGAAGTTGACTCGCATTCAAACCAGCACACAATCAAATCGCTCGACAATATGGGCGAGAAACACAACGAGGACTTCAAGTCGGCGAGTGAGGCAGAGACCGCGATCGTAGTTGAGCCCGTTGGATCACTCTCTTACGATCAAGATGAGGTTCAAGAGTCGGTGAAAGAAGCAGTCATCCACCGTAAATTGGGGGCCAGACAAGTTCAACTGGCCTCCATTGCAGGCGCTGTCGGAGCGTAAGTTGTCACTCTTCTCATCTGTGTTTACGTTTTGAGAATGCTGATGACCGAAGACGATGATGACCGGCCCCGTTCGCCCGCCCGGAATTGCCTCCACCTCGGCTGTTGTGTGCTACTGGTTATCAGAAACTTGTTTGTCGCCATTGGAAAGGGTGTCATGACCGGCCCTCTCTGTCTGCTATTGGGTACGTCGTGTCATGAACACCTAGTATGTCATTCGAAACTGAGGTAGCTCTCTTCACTTTTCAAAGCCTTTATCTTCTGGTCGACTGTTGTTTTCGGTGTCGCACAATGTCGTGAGTTTTCGGAGAATACTCCAACGGAAAAGACTGGCAAGCGTGTCTGACCGAATCCGTTCCCCTATCACAATGCTTTTCGCTCAGAAATGGAGATCGTGGGGCTGCTCCCCTTGGACGGGTCTTTTATTCGCTTGGCAGGTCGGATAGTGGATCCTGCACTTGGAATAGCAGTCGGGTACAACTACTTTGTGAGCCACCCTCCTGCATTCAAACCCCAATTTCAAGCCAATTTCAAACCATTTGTCGGCGACAGCTCTCGCAAACCTCGTATGTTATCTTTGAGTGCACAATCATCAACACAATCGTTGCATACTGGGGTTACGACGAGTCACCCGCGATCCTCATTACCGCATCACTCGTGTTCTACATTGGCCTCAATGTTTACCGAGCTGATATTTTTGGTGAAGTAGAGTGTGAGAAGATATCTTGTCTGTTCATTCGATCAATATGAGCCCCGATCTGACTGTTTCCCAATCTCTGTGCGATCTGGCCCAGTCTGGCTGGCTTTTGGCAAGATCTTCTTGGCCATCGGTTTGTTGCTCTTCACTTTCATCACCATGGTTGGAGGTAACCCTCAAAAAGAGTAAGTCAATTCATTGGTCGGGCAAATCGTTGAGAGATGAGCTAAACATTTTGCTATGGGACCGTTCTATTTCTAAGTGTCTTTGGGTTCCGCTATTGGAAGACGCCGGGAGTATGGGCCGGCGACGATGCGGGCTCCAGGCTGCAGTCATTCATCAATGCCGTGATTGTTGGTAGGTGGACACCTAATGCATCACCATTGCAATGATAATACATACAGAGGCTCACACACTTCGTGAATCCTTCCATGGTCTTTCATCAGCTGGTTTTACCATCTGTGGCCCAGGTAAGTCTTATTTTACCCATCTTTAGAAGACTTGTCACTGAAATGTACGATTTGTCATTGCAGACTTTATCGTAAGAGCACCCATGTGACAGACGTTGTTATTTAACCCTACTGACAGCCTCTCAAATACGTTCCCTTCGATTTAATCCTTGGATAGTCTAGTGAGTATTCGTGACACTTGACATTATTGAATAAGACTGAACGTTCTCACCACGCGGCGTTCAATCTGTCAGTGATCGCTGGTGAAAGTGTTCATCCCCGAAAAACCATGCCGAGAGCCTTCAAGACGATTACAGCACGACTCACAGTCTTTTTTGTTGGCGGCGCTATCTGTGTTGGTGTAAGTCACGAGCCATTGACAAGGCCTGTTCACGATTCTTTTTCAAAAACTCAGGCGTCGCTGATACTTTTCTTGCACCTTAAATCTTGGTTCCCTATGATGAGCCCAAGTGAGTATCTGCGTGCCCGAAGTGGCCCTCAATTGAACGGAGTCGCTGAGGATGAGGCTGACCGTGTGATCTAGACTTTCCACCGACGATGGCACATTTGGAGGATCGTCTCCCTAGTAAGTCGCACAATGTCTCAACGTGGCAGTCGTTTATCGTATTGAAAATTGTACTCTTGTGAAACAGCATCATTGCCATGACTCGGATGAAAATCGATGTCTTGCCTTCGATTGTAACCGCAGCGCTTTTGACCTCTATCATTTCAGCCGGAAACGCAGTGAGTCAAAGGCTATGTCAATCACGTCGGCAACCAAGCTCAGCTGTTTCCAATGCTGTTGAATTCAAGTTTACATTCAATGCCTCTCGAGCCCTTCATGCCCTGGCTCTCGATGGCGTAGCGCCCAAAATCTTTAAACGCACCAACAAACAGTCAGTCAGGTTTCCACTCATTTTGTGCATCAGAATCAGCCTGCTGACCGAGATCGACTCTCAGTGGAACGCCTTACTTTGCCGTCATTGCCGTTGGCCTCTTGGGTTGCCTAGCTTATCTAGCACTGGGTTCAGGCAGCGCCAAAGTCTTGAACTGGCTCATCAAGTAGGTCCACCCCATGACTTTCTCAGAGCGTCGGCTGAGTCCTGCCCTTGGCATATACACACAGCTTGGCAACAGCAGCGACCATGATCAACTGGACAGTAATGGGGATTACTTGGATCCGCTTCAACAAGGCTATCAAAGTTCAAGGGTACGACCGAAAGACCTTTTTACCTTCGCCTTCCAAGTGGCAACCGTTTATTGGTTACTGGACAGCCTTTTGGGCTTTCATCATGTTATGGGTTCAAGGTTATGGGGTGTTCATCAAAGGCAACTGGAGTGGTAAGTACAATCAAACGACTCGCCCCCTTTTGCCACTCTCATCTCTGATTCATCATCGAACCTTGTCAGTCGCCACATTCATCTTCAACTACGGTATCGTGAGTCTCCACAACCCAGCTCTCTCAAGTCTCTTTGCCATTCTTCACATTCTAATCATCGTGCGCTTTCTCAATCGGGCTTTGTAGATTGCCATAGCTGGAGTCATTGGACTTGGATTCAAGATTTTTGCAAAAACGCCATTCCATCGCGCCAAAGACATTGATCTCAAGAGCGACATGGAGCATTTCGAAGTCTTGTCAGACTACTATGAGAATGAAAAGCAAGGTAAACCTGTGACAGTCAAGGATAAAATTCTCGAAAAGATATTTTGAGTGGTCTCATCAAAATGTCTGCCCCAAAGTTTTGAGGACTGTATTTTTATTTGCTCGGGTGACAGTTTACGATTTACTCGTCTTGTTGTATAATATATTTCACAAAGGTCATACGGCACACGGTCATGCCATCTCTCTCTAAGCTTGCTCGAAGAATTATCGGCCTGAGTCTAAGAAACTTGGCATGTGGTCATATCCGGGCTCTCAGGTTTTTGCGTGCGTTCACTGACCAGAGCTTACTTTGTACTTTGCGGGCCTTGGATTCGTGCTATCTAAAAGAACCAGGCCTCGGCCGAGGTGTCAGGCATTCTTTGTATGTGCGGTCTGAACGACCGGATCCGTCCGATAAGCGATCGTATCAGCGGCTACAGACTGAGGTCATCCATGATTCAATGCTACAGTTCATCTTCAGAGACAAATACAGATAATCTTGGAGATTCATAATGTTTTACCCTTCCAGGCATGTTATGTTACATTGTTGGAACTCGGCATCATGAGGTCGAAGCTGCGCCGTAAGCGTGGGTCATGATCATGTCCTTGAATCAGTCCGGTCTTCCACGGAAGATGGCCAACACGACGTGCCAACTGTGTATCCTGAGCTCGACAATCCTGGTGATTTCTTGCCAGTCTGGATCCACGTTTGCTGACCCTCGGGGTACGAATGCGAAATAGTCTTGATTGTCGCTCAAGAGTGACCTTATGAGAGAACCCAAGAGGAAAAATACGATCGCTGTTGTCACAAGAGCAAGCAGAACACGAGGGGAACGTAGCGAGTCGGACGGCCGAACGTTGTGAGGTGGAGACGAATTGACCGTTGCGTGTTCAGTGGCTCGCTTGTCATGATTCAGCTCAGCACCTTCGTTTCGTGCTCGAATGTCTTGGCCTGTTGATTTTTGGAGGAAAGACTGGGTCGCAACACCATCCGTCGTCATCTCCAACTGAGCTGCAGAGTCAGGGAGGGGGGTTCTGATCGAATTCACCGGAGTAGAAGGCCAAGAAAAGCGAGGTGGTCTAGTCAAGTAAGAATACAGATAACTGAGACGTTGGGAAGGTTGGCTTTCTGTCTCAGGCTCCTGCTTCGAGGTCTACTCGCAGGTAAGTGGGGATCAGGTCTGCTTTCTTGTGAGCACATCAGAACGGAAAAGACTCACATCTTCAACTGTGTGTTGACAAGCCTCTTCATCAAGACCAGCATCGGCTGGCGATCGACTCTGTGGTACGACAGTCTTTGCCTCTGGTGAGGCTGTCGATTGAACGGCTTTTTCTGCATCTGGATCGATGGCAAGAGGTTCGAGTGCCAGCCGAAGATGTTCAGTCAGTCCAACCATTTTGTTTTGATCGCGACTCAGCCTAACACAACGATAGCTCAGAAAATCAGTATAGTCGGCTTATTTGATCAAAGACGTGGCAAGCTGTGACGCACCTCTTTAGCTTTGGCCATTGCTTCATTCCAGACTCTAGTTTGCTGGTGGAACCTGAGGGAGCGGTGGCGCTGTGGTGATCTATGATAGCCACAGGGACGCCATTATGTGTGAAGCCAGTCTCGCTCGTCCCGTCTTTGGGCAGCTTTTCAATCCTCAATCGGAAAACCCCCCCGTCAGCCAAAGGCCGTGAGTGCTTTGTGGAATGTGCGGCGGATTGAATGGAGGCTCTCTCCACGGTTGCTCTGCTGTCCTGGTGATCTACGCTGTCCGATGTTTTGAGGAAGAAGCCGACCAGATAAGCTTGACTGTCCGTCATTGCCCCTCTCAAAACAGGAGAGGGCGTTCGTCCGATCTCAGCTCTCACTATCGAGACGGGATTAGATGCTGGCCAAGACTGGTAGTCAGATGAAAGTGGTTCCATGGCGCCACAGTCTTGGGACAGGCTTGTGGTCAGGACAAACCTTTCTCCTGTCCCGGCTGGAATTTCGATAATGAATTCTGCGAGAGGTTCTTCCGCTCCACAAGGCTCCTCTGTGCTCATCTCATTGGCTTCCGTGGTCTCTGAAAGTCCGCGAGCAACCTTTCGGCTCGTCAATCTGAAGCCATTACCACTGATACGAGACCAAGTCGATGGGGTTCGCGAATGTGATGAGTGGTCAGCACTTTGATTCGGGCCCTGGCCGTTGTTCCGTGCCTCGTGAGGCTGTTCAGACGGCGTCAATGTGGTTGGTTGAATGGCAGTCTTCTCCATCGGCGACACTTTGACAACCAATTCTGTGACGTTGGTCGCTGGATGTCGCAGAGAGATTATTGAATTGCCGACATCTCCCAGCAGACCGAACTCTGATGCCTTGTCCACCTTTCTGGTCTTGAGTAGATGTCGCGGCAGGACGATGGCTGTGGGTGGCGACACGATTGTAGGCAGTCGAGCATCTGGATCGAGTAACTTTTCGACCGCCAAGATTCGGTATGGCAGAGCTGAGTTGGCAATGTTGTTCATGGCCTGCGGGATGGTAAAGTCTATGGCGCAGACATGCATGACTCTGGTGGAAGGAATGGCGAATTGATCGTGCGAATAAGGATCCAGCGTTTCAAGAATCCAGCCTTCCAAAACCACAGAACCAAACGGTAACCCTCCAGGGTTGTACATAGACTCGACGATGTGCAGTGACGAAGGATCGAAAAGAGACGTAGAGGCATGGAAGATGAGAGCTGCATCACCCGTTGACGTATGACTTGGGATAGGAGAGGCAGAATCGCTCGAATCGGCTCTAGCAACGACGTTGATGGTCCGGAAGGCTCGGTTTTGATAGGGAAAGGCCATCTTTGCCGTTTGAAATTTGACAGAGATGCCATCGCCAAATGACGCCAACTCCTTGCAATTCAAGAGTTTGGCGGAATCCCATTTTTTCCGATGTTCATCACTTGACAAGACAGAGGAAATATCTTCTGCGCTTGAACCTTGAACAATTCTACTAGACCTGTATACGGGAAGATCCTCGGAAACGAAAGGCAACGCCTTCTTTTCAACGATAGCGTTTCCGTTGCGGGATGCTACCATCCACTGGTCATCAGCGGTCGTGGACTCGCTGAAACGGTCCAAATGTATTTTGATCATCTTCTCCAACGCATTCCCTGCAGCATTCAGAGGTGAGGGCTGAGATATACCAGGCGAAGCAGCCGTCGGAGGGATCACTATGGATCTGGCACTTCCTGCGGCGGCACTAAACCATCCAGTGATCGAATTGGTCCAGGTGGGCGATTCTATAGCTGCCTCCGCGGTCTGCTTCCGGGGTTCGGGCTGGTGCTTGTCCTCATCATCATCAACGATATTTAGCTTTGGGACAGTTGATGGGTTGCGGCGCAGCAGAGGCACCAAGGGCGGCTGATCAAGCGGTGTTCGTGTGACTTGAGAACGTTTCTGTTTCTTGAGACTAGTGACTTCTGCCGGTGAAAGCTCTTCTCTATCTATACGAACAACGGAGCCATTGAGAACAACCGACGTCCTTTCCCTGCCGCTGGTCGATGCGTTTTTGGCTTCGATACTAATGCTGACCCTTTTACTCTGTAATGTGTCATCAATGTCGTGTTCGATGGTGATCCAGAGACCACCATTTTCCATGAGAGGGTGTCTTCGGAGGACCGAAAAGGATGTGGGTGGAGGATCGACAACAACCTCAAAGGAAGAGGCCCATCGGTCGGGGTCGCACCTGAACTGGGATTCCATGGACGTCGGTCTTGCTTCTTCAGTGATGGTAGGGGTCTCCGACCCACGGCTCGCTCGCGAGGTGACAGACGCAGCATCGTCAAGTTTAGCCCCGAACTTGGATGACATTGAGACCGCCCGGAGAGAAGCCGCTTCATAGACGATTTTGAAGATAGCTGCTTCGACATCGTACCTAGATGCCGCTACTTTTGCTCCACTCAGTCGAGAAAGAACAGGAGGGCCTCCATTCTTTATTGCAGTCTCTCCTAAACCCGCCATGGCCCCATGCATTTGGCTCACCACGGATTTGGCGGTGGGAGATCTGACATCAACTTGCTCGATCAGAGTGACGTGGATGGTTGTTGGGGACAGTCGTTCTAAAGACCACCCCTGAAGAGACACCTCCTCTCTCGTTGGCAGTGGGTCAGCGTGTGTGACGGAGGGAAAGAGGCTGGGCCCAGGTGGAAAACTGAATATATGAATGGCTTCACTGCTCTTGTATGTCGTCCGGAGCAAGTCTCGAGGTCTGAAAGAAGTGAGTCAGGTCAACTTGTCACCTGGATTCGAATGACACAGCCCATTTTTTTGAGTGACTCACGGTCTTCCCTTCTGGCTGACCCTCCAGTACTCTGACATATCATTGACATGCTCCAGCAACACGGCGTCTCCATATTGCTTGTCCCACGTTGATCGTGCTCCCCAGTTCATTAAGATAGCGAACAAGTCCCAGAGCCCTACACCAACAAAAACGGCTTCGACACGATGGATAGCGAGCGCCTTGTCCATAGAATTGAGTGTATATGTAGTGACGCCTTTTGACTCGCTCGTTTGCCGCCATTTGACTTCAGGCTCTTGCAGGAGTGACGTGAAATCTGGGATGCAGTCAATGAGGAGATGAGGTCGGAGATAGGTCTCGCCAAGGCAAATATAGGCGCTTACGAATGTAGTTCCTCTTGATCAATCCTACTACTGCCTTATCCTTTGCCCTATCTTGCGCTTGAGCTTTAGTAAGTTCTCTCATCCGACTTGGCTCCCTGCTTCCCGATCCAGACACATTCATCGCCGTCGTCGCTGTGGTATGAACAGACCCAGTTGCAGAAACAGACCTTGCCCTGGAATTGGATATGGTCCCATTGCTATTCGAGTTTGAGCGGAGTGGGGATGGAAACATTGGTCGAGATGGTGATGTCCACCCTTCCGATAAATGTGGCTGAGGAGGCGTGATCAGTCCAAGATTCAGCTTCGGAGAGGTCGTTTGAAACGGGGAGCTCGTGGGAGCATCACTACTTTGATGTGTGTTTGTCCTGTGCATTGTTTCTGTAAAGTCGACGTTGGGCGGCGAGACAGACAACGCACGGAGAGACATTTCGCTCAAATCCAGTACCTTGGAGGAGTCACCAAGGAGGTGTTTCGGGGACAAGGTAGCATTCGGGAAAGCCTGACTTTCCTCCGCCGCACTTGAATTTCCGAATGGCCCTTGTTCGAGCTGCAAATCATTTGCTCTCGTCCGAATAGGAGTAACCAAGCATACCCCTCCGTTAAACCTTACGTCACCAGCTCGACCGACTGTTCGTTCAATCGTACAACTCATCCTCTTTATATGTTCTGGGTGCTTGGGTAGCCCCAGATCGATCCGTAAATAAATGTAATTGAGGGCAGGTTCCGAAATGGGGTTTTCTGGATCTGGATCGTGACGTCCGAGAGTGACTTCCATCTGACCCACGTCACAGGGATCACCTGTGCGGTTCACGAGGCTCACGTCCCAGCTCTCTCTTTTCGCGAGTCGAACGACAATGCTAGCCTTGTGATTCTCATTGCTTTCCGGAGACCGTGAAAGTCTTGATGACTCGCCGTGTTCAATGACAGGTCTACCATCGACGATTGAGTATTCGAGCTTGAATACTCGTCGACCGATGTCCCACTCGATATGATCGACAAGAACTCGTGATCTGCTGGCCCAGACCAGTTCAGGGACCGTTATGCCTTCGCCGCCTACGTACTCCCTCAAGCCTTGTAAGAGTGAAGGGAGGAGAGTCGGCAGCGAGGTACCAATGGCCCAAGATCCACATGGATTCCAGGAAAAGTGACAGGCGATTCTCAGTTTATTTCCGAGTTGATTGGGCGCCAGTTGATGATGATGAGAGGGCAGGAACTGGACGTGCCAAGCTACAATATTGACGTGAGCTCTGACATACGGCGGGCAGGGCTTCAAGTATGAGGGCTCCCATTTGCTTCTGGGAAGGCTTGTTGCGACACAGATCAACGCATCCTCGTCAACATATGTCCTTTGAATGGTGATGGAGTCTCGAGGACTTGATGGCCACCCCAACTTGTATTTTGTGTGGACGACTCTCGTATTGACGTCCAGAACCTCAAGGGTGGTTGATGACTCCACGAGGCGGTCCCAGATAGCTCTTGACGAGGGCTCTGATATAGCACTTCTGAAAGTGTCAATAGACAAAGCCTCGCCCCAAGAAAACGATGTAGGGAGATCTGTCTCGTAGGTTGCTCGGTAAACATCTCCTGTTTGGGATGTGCGCTTGTGCACAGTTGTCTTGCCCCGAAGTCCGTCCAGAAACGGAGGTGGCGTCTTGGGCGACGCCGAAGTGGGCCCTGAAGAGTACGAAGCCGGCAAAGGTTTCCAGGCAGTACTTGAAGAAGATGCTACGAGTTGGCGAAAGTGAAGGATGGAGTGGGAGAGCGTCGTATCCCAGGCATTATGCAGCCTGCAAAAAGAGACGTTGATGAGTCAAGGATCAGTGACTGCTCCACACGAATACGCACGCTGTCCCATCCACCAGCTCTGCCTTGCCCATCGTGAATGCCAGCTTCTTGTCAAGCTTCACCCGTGAGATCGGCTGTAATGAGGCAGAATTGCAATTATGCTTGATGTGTCGTTTGCCAGATGAATGTCAGTCGTTTCGTGATGACGAAGCAGTCTTCTTGGGCTCATCATTGGGCTTGTCGTATTCCAATATATAGCCCCTATTTGCATATGACCTTCTGCTGCTTTTCCACAAGGTAGTAACCGTCAGGTCAACAACATCTACCTGCTTCTCCCGAGACGACTACGTTCAAGGACATCAGCAGTCAGCAAGCCCAAGGCTTCGACTCAGACATGTCGTCGAGAGCAGAAAACATTCTGCTGCAGTCAGACAACCGCTACAAGAGATACGCTGCCAATGTCGAACGAGCCTTGTCGACATTCGAATCAGTCGCAGAATGGGCGGATTTGATATCGTTTCTGAGCAGACTACACAAGTCATTGTTATCAACATCGCCGCCGTATGCTTCCATACCTCACAAGCTACAGATATCAAAGCGACTCGCTCAAGGGTTGAACCCTGCCTTGCCCAACGGAGTCCATCAACGCACGCTAGAGGTCTACAGAGAGATATTCAAGCTCATTGGTCCTCAAGGCTTGATCAATGATCTCCCACTTTGGTCATCTGGGCTCTTGCCATTTTTTCAATACGCCGCCATTGCTGTCAAGCCTGCCGTTCTTGATCTATATGAAACCTTTTATCTACCGCTGGGCGAGCAACTTCGACCTGCTTCAAAAGCATTGGCTCTTGCGATACTGCCAGGTCTGGAGGAAGAAACTGGAGACCATTTTGACCGAGTGTTACGACTACTAGATCGTATCTCGTCCGCCGTGGGAGACGAGCATTTCATACAATCCGTGTTCATCGTGACAATAACAACCCCGCCCTCAAGGTCGGCCGCTATCGCCTATTTGACAAAGAGATTACCTTTACGGCTCAAACCGGTTTTGAGCCTCCCTTCCACACTCGCAACTGAATCAAACGGCGACTCCGTCGATGGAATCCGACTCGAAGATGTCGTCGGACCTGATCCGGGGTTGTTTGTGCGTTCGCTTTCGACCACACTCTCCGATCCATCTTTACTTGTTCGACGATCGACTTTGGACCTGTTAGCACATTGTCTGCCCCTGAGAGCTTTCAGTGGCCGTCAGGTCACCGCATTCTCCAAAACAATCACCGAAACCGATAAACACCTTCTGGTTAGATCAGCTTGCGAGATTGTTTTGACCAAGGATGTAAGTCTCAGTCGTCGTGTGATAGGCTGGCTCTTAGGAAGTAGCGGTATCGGTGGTGCACAAGAAGAAGATTCGGACAAGCAAATCGATGCATTCAGGGAAGTCGGTCTAAAGCTTGTCAAGGATGCTCTTTTTGATGAAATGGAGTCATCGGTGCCATCGCTTTCAGAAGCTAGCCACGTCACACGCAGCACAGTCTCCGTGATTGGCTCAACTAGAGCTTTCAAAACCTTCATTTCGCTTCTTGACAAGTGGGAAATCGGGTACCCATTGTCTTTAGAACTGGCTGTGGAAGCTTTGGAAGTCTCAAGACAGATTGATCAAGCATACTCAGGCTCGGAAGAGAATGAGAGGTCAGAGAATGTAAGTGCCGTGGTCAGCGCCAATTTGAACCGAAAATCTACTGACAGAATGAGTGGTTACAACAGGCCAAGATCGCCGCTCGAGCGTTGCTTCAAGGTGTAGAGCCCTGGGTCATCTGGTCAAGAATATACCTGAGCTTGGATGATGCGTCGACAGACACAGCTGATACACTGCGACTCGTCTCCTGGGTTCTCGAAACATTCCGCAGCCAAGAGTCTGAGGTGTCAAAAGTCCACCTACCAATACTTCTTGATCTTTTGATGCTCAAGTTCGATCATTGTACAGAGCAGACGGAGACGACTTTGTGGGTCTCAACTTTGAGAGCCTTGTTAGGGCTAATCGACTGGACCCGTCCGGCTTTACCAGTTTCAGCCGAGCACAAGCTTGCCCTGAGTGACGAACAACAGCACTCAATCGCCCGAGAATACTACAACGCCACTGCGATGTACCGACCGCCAACAATTTCCTCAAAATCGTCGCTTGTACCGCCATTAGACCGACTTGTAGAGAGTCTCATCTCGAATCTCACCAGTGAAAAAGCCACGAGTATACCAAGAAAAGAACGTTTTGACCTCATCAAAAGAACATGTCAGGCTGGTAATATCGTATTCCAACAAACTAGTAAGGCCGGCGGCAAAGACCAAGACAAGACTGTGGAAACCTCGAAAGTCCAATGGAAAGCCAAGGAAAGATTGGGAGCTATGGCCGAGTCATTGAAGCAAGTGAGTAGTAATGAGGAACACAGCATCGAGAAAACTGTTGACGTGTCACATTGCAACACTTAGAACGCCGATTTCGAGACCACTAAGGCGTTTGCAGATCTGCTCATCTCAATGCAGGGGTCGCGATGGCTTGAACCTTCAGTCAATCTTAAAGACTTTCCCATAACGCCAATACTGATGCAATGTGTACGTTCTCATTGCAAAATCATAGCCCGATAACATGGGTGAATCGCTGATGGGCTCATACCCTGCAAATTCAGCTGTTCACTTTTCTTGGACCCCAACATCTTTATTGCCATGATCAAGCAGCAAATCTTCTCTGGCGAGTGGCCGAGCGTTCGTCAGTAGAATTGTTGACAGAAACTATCATGCGGGGTCTGATTGACCCGCGGACGAGAAATCAAGCTGTGGATGCGTTTGGGAGACTGTGGGCAATGACAGGTCAGTGACAATGCGAATCATGGACCTTGAACGGGGAATATGGGCCTGACACGATAACTTCTTGATGTGAATGTAGACGACGAGACTAGACAGCAAGAGGTGTTTTCTGTTCCTCTCTTCTATATCCTCGATGGACTATACTCGGATGATCTCACTCTCAAGCGTTTGTGCGAAGGCTGGATGCGATGCAATGCTTCACTTGAACTACGGTGAGCAGCTTCGCTCTTTGTACAGAGCTCATGAAAGCCCCTGCTGATACTGTTTCCCCCCGTCAGCTTCTTGAACGTCATCTGCGCACGGCTGAAATCAATATTACCCGTCTCCATTCAGTCAACAACCGAAATCGCTGGACGAGATGTGACTTTTGACAAGGTCGGGGCGAGAGCTGACACAAAGCAGATGGCTTATGTCGTACAAAGACTCTCCTACACGCTATCTCACGGCGGTGACAGTCTATCGGATACGTTGGTCAATACGCCGATGCCCTTGTGGTTGAGAGGGATGGGAGGGTTTGATGAGGAAGATCACGACTCGATGTACAGAGACTTGTTGCTTCAAGCAGCATTTAGGTATGCTTATTGCAGGCGTTTTTTTCTGTTCATGTGTACTGATGTGTTTCTTGTGATGAGGGAAGGCATCTCTATTCTTGGGAACGAACTCCCACTTCTCCCCATGGCACACAAGACCGTGGATTGCACACTGCCGCCATTTCACTAATTGAAGCTCTCATATCGCATGGAACATGGTCTCAACCTGAGCTCATTGCACTGGAAAATGCCATTCTCCCTAGGCTATACGTCTGCATACACACCGGAGATGTCGACCTCCAACCCGCTTTGCTTGGTCTTCTGAAGCGCCTTGTCTCTGAGCAAGCGAGCTCTCACATCGACCAAGTATCATCACCTAATCTTGGATCGAGCCCACAACTACGATCACACGCTAGAAGGGTCTCGACATCGTCCACCAAGAATGCGACCAGTCTTGGGCAAGCTGATAATGCCTTTCTATTGCAGACCGTTCTCGCAGGAATCAACATGTCTTCGAATCGACCCATCCTCTGTGACTGGCTAGACTTCGTGTTGTCCATCTCAAGGAGTCTCCCCGGAAATGTATCACCAATCCTGTACCCCATCTCTGATTCCATTTGCGACCAGATCACAACCCGACTCGAGAAGCTAAAGGCGATGAACGTACTATCTCTCTTTGCCGAGGACTCCGGTATTTCCGATATACCCATGCTACTTCAGACCGCTGAATTGCTAGTAGGATTGATTCTACCGTCAGACGGATCACGTTCAAATGAGGCAACATCAGGTGCATCGCAGGAGCCCGCGGGTTTGTTCGGTTATGTTTCAGGTGTCTTGACCGGTGATACCTCAATGCCTAGGTCTTCTAAATATGCAGTACGTCAATGCGAGGTTTTGAACCGCAATTCCGTTGGATATTGAGGCCTTTCACTATACAGCCGGCGATGGGCGCATTGCAGACCATGCAAGGTGTCGTGGGTGCAGCTGCCAGCGTGTTCGATGCTTTCTTCGACCCTACAGGTTCTCAAACTTCACTATCGACTGAGATGCAGTCAGCGGCGCGCTCTTGTCTTGGACGTCTCTACGCATCGAGGCCGAGCGAGACGCTTGAAGCTGTCATTGACAAGTCTGTCGAGCACGGAGAGATCAAGGTGAGTGACCTTTCCTGATATGCCAAGATGAGACGTGTAAGCTGAGCAATGCGGTCGGTCGACAGGTCGAACGTGGCGGACTCATTTCACTGTTGGAAGTATTTACCCCAAATTCTCATAGACTGGTACAAACGCTCTGCGACATGGTGACACCTACGCTGACAGAAGCTAGCAGAACAGACACGGCAAGAAACTCTCTGATCTGGTCAGTTTTGCTTAATGTCGTCATCTTGCGGGCTCCGTACTAATGGTCTGATAAATGCAGCTCCCCAACCAAGGCTTTGGCCGTTTTGGAGAACTACGTTTTTCACGTGGAGGCTCCAGTTGCAATTGATATTCTGCCGACTTTCATGTCTCTCGTGAGGAATACCAACTTGTCCTCTCCGACCTCAACGCGCAGGATATTCATGTTGCCGTTGTTGAGGTAAGTAATGTCGACCAAACTCCTTCCAAATCGCACATGTGAATGACAACAAGGAACTATCGTACCCTAGATCTTATTACGAGTTGATTCGGAAGATTGCCCCAACCTCCGCTTTCAATGACCGAAGACTCAAGAAAGACACCCTGGTAAGGTTTTTCGTATGGAGATTCAGAGATGTGACCTGATCCCTCGAGATCATGTAGGATGCGCTCGTCCGCTTGCTGGAGTCGGTGACGGCACTGGCTGCCGCTGACTTCAAGAATAGTCCTCGCGCAGTCTCGTCACCTGCTTTTGGCCAGAGAAAGGTGTCCTCTGGTGTGAGCGTCCCTCCCGTTACCCATGAACCTGTAGGTAATTTGAAACGACTCACTTACTGGGATTTGGAAATACTGAATGAATCTTCCTTCCAATGGCTAGCTGCACCACTTTATTGCGACCGATTTCCTTCCAAACATCCGTGATGTGGTAGACGAAGAAGACAGAATGACGCAAATATCGTCCATTCTTGGCAACAACATTCTCGTTCCAAAGTTCAGGCAGCAGCCAAAGTCAGTACACTGTGCTTCGATGAAACCGCGGAATCAACACCTCGCCCGTATTGACCTTACAATTTGGATGTATAGGGGTGTCGCGGTGGATGATGTCAATATCCTCAACATACTGAGCCTGCTCTCTCACATCCCCCAAGCGACCAAGGCGTGGAAGCCATACGTTTCCGATGTTCTGGACGGCCCTGCTGCACTGGATCTGGAAGCTGATCAGCGACACATTTGGATCCGCTTGTTCGCCTCATTGATGATGAATGACAAAGACAAGATTCAAGAACTTTTAGGTGAGTCTGATCATCGCGACGACGACTGATCAATCACTAACGGGCCTCGTGGTTGCCTGATCCCATGTCTCACAGAAAGATCACTGGTTGCCGCTTCGGCCGCAAACCTCTTTGTCAGTCGAGAGCAGGAAACTTTGAAAAGAGCCTCGACTGTCCACCGAGTGGCCTTGTGCTTGTATGCGTGTCCCAAGAACCATTATCTCATCCAGCTCCCGACGATTCAGGCTTGGTTGGTCGATCTTCTTCGCAATTATTCGACATCCCCATCAGTCATGTCTGAAGTGAGTCTCTGTCGCTTTGTGTGGAGCGAATCGTGACGTTCATTGAGATTGACTGTGATATCACAGGTCTATCTATGTTTCCAAGTCATTCTATGTCGGTTTGCCCCACAGCACTTGACAAGCGTGCTGCCAGTGATCTTGGCGGAGATGGTGAGTCCACACCTCCTGACCCGGGCAGTAATGGCAAATGCAAGTGGTTGATTGAGACCTGGCTTACCGCTTCTAGATGAGGGCATTCGATGATATGCTCGAGACGCTTCCCGAAGACGAGTCTCCTGAGATGTCAAGCGCACTGGGGTTATGTAAAGTCCTCGACCTCATGCTGACCGTTCAAGCTGAGGAATTCCAAATGCAAGTTTCTAGATTTCTTGGGACCGCTGATGTCTCGATCACTCACCACAGCGTCGGTTCCCTTTTTCTTACGTGTTCGTCCAACAGACATCAATGGTTGTTTGTTACCGATACATCGGACGCTGTATACCCCTCAAGCACGTTTAAACCAGTCGCCATCACCGATTTGTTGTCGCAACAAATCTTTCCCAAGGCGACTCAACAGGTGAGTCTACATGTGAAACAACGGTAAAGTGCTTTTCCCTTGGGGTCACGCTGACATGGCGCAATCAACTTGTCCAGCACGAAACCATGGTCACCTTGCCCGATATATCAACGTCGAGTAAACGCCCCTGGCTTGCGGACACTCATTCCATCACATCTCTTGGCCAATTGCATGGTTTTTTGAACGGAGCTAGCTTAAGGGTGTATGATGACGTCTACTCGCTCAAAGAAGTCGACTGGGACTTTGTAGAGCAAGTGCTCGAAAGGCAGGTCTTCAAATTAGCGTAGATGTGGATGGTTTGCAGGGGCCTTGACAGTCGCATGAAACTCTTGTATCAACTGTGCACGTACAACAAGCTTTGCGATGCATTCACTGGAATTCGAGAGCCACGATCGCAACTCCCCATGTATGATGTCGGGAACGATGAATGACTCGAGTACAATGATCAAGCACGGCTAATCTTCTTTGGGATCGGTTTCGAGGTTGATTTGCGTCCCAAACTTGGCATATCTGGGATCAGTGGTGGGTGTTTGTAGAAGGTGACCAGAAAGATCGCAACGTGACGACAAGAGGAGGGCAGGGGAAAGACACAAAGAGGCATTAGCAGCGCTCACACGGCTTCCATTGGCCAAATGCACGGGCTCTCCTCACAATTCAACCTTGAGCTTCTTCATCCCATCCACACACTCTGTGCGGGTTCTTTGTAACCGCTTGATATCTTTAGAAAGCTCTTTCCGCTCTTGCTTTAATAGCCGGATAGCCTGAGCTGCTGGCAGATGGAAGAACGTTGACGAGATCTTGTACCTATTGAGAGGATTTCGGGACACGACGCCAAATGTTAACTTTCATGAACCAAAGTGACCAAAGCAGGGACGTCCACTCGAGAATTCAGGCTGGACACTCACGGTACGACCTGATCCTCATCAGCCAACTCTAGCTCCATCTCTAAATCATCGTATAGTTCCTTTTCCTCTCCCAGTCGCTTGAGTTCAGCCTCGATATCACTCATTCGCGTATTAAACTTTGAAAAGGCTGAGATTCGCTGCTGATCTTCCCATGCTACTTCAATTCCTGCTGACTCATCTTCTTCACGTAAGAGGCTCATGTTTGAAGTGTTGATGTAGTGGCAGGGGCAGTAGTGCTTGTGGTTTTGGTGAATTGTCTGTCCAGGTGGAAGATGGTCTCGCATCATCAGCAGCGCAGACTCGCTCGCTCCATTAGCGCGGTAAGAGAATCATACAGAGCGAGAGGCAGGTGCGTGACCGTAATATCCGGTCATTGACCACTCACCTTGTTCTCTTGTTCTCTGCACTATTGGACAATATCTCAAGACTACTACCATTTCATTCACCACCATGAGGGTCAAGTAGATACCATGACCGAGGGCTACACCACCACTATAATGTCAAACCCACCCGCTTCCGCTGCCATCTCGCTCTTACCCCGCGCCACCAGACGGTCATCCGATTCATCAGCGCCTACCGGACATGTAGTCGGGATCGGTGAGTGGGCGAGAGCCACTTTGAAAATGATTTGAATTGAAGTAGAGAGCTCTCTCAAAAGGATTGACTGACATTGGATTTTCCCCTTGCTTGGTAATGTTTGTTGCACGTCGAATCGGACACACCGCTTCCAGGTGTTGGCTTTGTCGGATGTGCCATCGCCGTCATTACCCTCTCCGTCCTCTCTCGTCTCTTTATCGTCCGTCGTCGAGCCCGTGAAGAGAATCTCCCAAGACCTCGTTTCTGGGATGTCTTTTTCGAGAATGCAGACCAGTTTCGACATCCTGGTGCGCCGTCAGAGTATGTTGGATTCGGGCTTGGAGGTGGGTGGTCATTCATGGGTTGGGATGCAGGTGGCGGACGTGGTGGTGGTGGGAGAAGATTAGATGGTGGTGGCAAATCAGTCAAGGTGCCCCAAATCACTTCGATCGAGGTCCCATCGGATGGTCAAATGATGGTACCGGATTGGAGCAATTATCAGGTCAGTCTTGATCGCTACGTGTGGATGACCTCATCGGATTCTGATCTGCCCCAGTCACCTTTCGCTATCACAGCCATTATCCCTTTCTTGCCCTCTCAAATCCACGAACAATTCCTCTCCATCTGAAGGCTTGGCGCTCGGCTCAGTGATAGAAACTGCCGTCGTCATTCTCTATCCGTCAGCCTCTACAGTCATTCCTCTCGACACTCTATTCAATGAGCCTAGGGAGCTCAAGTCAAATCGAATCGAATCTCTTGAGCACTTGGATTACTATCAAAGCTCAACCACCGACAAAAAATCGACTCCGCCTCTTACTACGGTCTCTATCAGATCTTCATCACCCGACATCCCCGAGACTAGTCAGCCGAGGCCACCAGATCGAAACGGTCCGGTCGAGTTACCAGAGTTTGTCGTTGGGGTCCATTTGTCTCAGGCCATTTGACGGGGCCATATTCTTTGATCCTGGTCGTAGTGTCAGGCTGCTCGGTCTACACTCAAGGCACACCTCACTATATTACCCACAACATTCGAACATAGGACAGCCATTTGCCTCAATTTGCACCTTGTTCTGTGGACTCTTGAATCGGCTTGGAAATATCGGTATCGTGATCAGGTGTAACAGGTGTCGCTCTCGCTCATTAATCCGTTGTATCGCTTTTTCTTCCTCGACGAGGGAAAGGTTCTGTCGTCAGACTCTCAGTTGTATATGATTGTGATTGGATTCAATTGTGTTTTGATGATAATTGTTGGAACGAAGATATGAAAAGGGCAGTCATGGCAAGGCCAGTCGCCTATGTTGGGCAAAAAGGACATGCCGTTGTCACGGCAAAAAGTTACTCTCTAACCCGGAGTCGAACCGGGCGCTGACGCGCTTAGTCGAATGACAAGCGTCGATGTTACCGATACACCATTAGAGATGATATGTTCTCTTGCTAATCAGGTTACAATGAACTGTTAGCCAACATGCAAGACATGAAAAAATGATTCAGAGGCTTGCTTGTCGAATCGTCCCAATTGATCAAGTCCAGGCTTTCTAGGGATAAGATGAGACCATGATGAATCCAATCAAAGCTGAACTTCATTCAGTGGACTTGAATACATGTCATGATGGTCTAATTAAAGTATCTAATACATATCAGGATATACTTGCATATAAAGTGTACCTCCTGCTCATCGGCCTGCTCGATCCGTCCCTCTGCAAAACAGAAGGAACTCGAACACGCCAACTGAATCCCCCCTAATGGACGACTAGTAAGGAAGCCCAAGAGAGGGAGGATAAGCAGGTGGTCTAGAAGTGTTTCAAACGTCTATATCGTTCTTGCCCTCGTTTCCCCGATCCGCAACACCATGGAATGGTTATGAAAGACGTGCGTCGTGAATAGACAATGGCGGGTGAAGACTCGGAAGAGTCGTGAAGAAAAAATCCGTAATGAGTCAACGCAGGAAAAGAGTTGCGATGAGCCTCGGCAAGTCAGCTTCACAAGTGGGAAGAGGCATGCGTTGGCTGGCATCGTCTTACACGTCCTTTGGGCGTTGCTGTCAAAGTGGATTCTTGAAGGAGAGAGAGAGAGAGTGAAGACAAGGTGTACCACCCAGCGTGGACTTGGACGCTTTTGTAGTGTTTGCTTGTAGAGCTGAGACTCGTCGTTGACCTGCATCCGCTCGCTTCAAGTCGAATACTAGCGTAGCTCACTACCAGTAATGGACAAGTTGAACAGACAATAGCCCAAGTCAGTAGTAGTCACCACACATCAGGTACCATCGCCATGGCAGCCGCTCCATCCAGGTCCAGTCGGGCCCCGATGGTCAAGAACAGGGCAAGTCGATTCAAGTGACGAGTATGATCGCGCAACATACTAACCCGTCATTGCAACGACTCTTTCATTACAATGCTTGATACATACAGGCCGCAGCCAAGATCCAAATCACTGCTGAGCAGCTGTTGAGAGAGGCACAAGAGAGGCAAGAAGCACCTTTTCGAGCACCGGGTCAAAACATTGCCGATCTTGAAGAATTATCCGAGTACCAAGGCAGAAAGCGTAAAGAGTTTGAGGAACGAATTCGATACTCGAGGTCCGCACTCAACTCATGGATGAAATATGCCCAGTGGGAGGCTTCACAAAACGAATTTGAGCGAGCACGATCCATTTTCGAGCGAGCTTTGGATGTTGACCCGAGAGCGGTCGAGCTCTGGCTGAGATACGCCGAGACAGAACTCAAGGCCCGAAACGTGAATCACTGCCGCAACATTTACGATCGTGCCGTCACTCTCTTGCCCCGTGTGGATACGCTGTGGTACAAGTACGTCTACCTCGAAGAACTTTTGCTCAACGTCCCTGGGGCTAGGCAAGTCTTTGAAAGATGGATGACATGGGAGCCCGATGACAAGGCATGGCAGGCCTACATCACGCTCGAAGAACGGTACAATGAGCTTGACAGGGCATCCGCGCTCTACGAACGATGGATCGGATGCCGACCTACGCCTCGAAATTGGGTCGCATGGTCCAAATTCGAGGAAGATCGGGGTCAAGTAGACAAGGCGAGAGAAGTGTTTCAAACCGCGCTCGAGTTTTTCGGCGATGGAGAGGAAGAGGTCGAAAAGGCTCAAGGTGTCTTTGGAGCATTTGCGAGGCTGGAGACGAGGTTGAGAGAGTATGAGAGAGCGAGGACGATTTACAAGGTGGGCTATCTGCCACTTTTTGTTGGTCGTTTGGCATTCAACTCACCCATATTCTCTTGTCCATGATTGATAGTACGCTCTGGCTCGCTTGCCCAGATCAAAGTCTGCCAACCGTGAGTAGTGTCAGGTCACGTACGCCACAAGTTGTGGAGGAAAGCTCACCAAAGTGCACACACAGTCTATACTGCGTATACACGGTTCGAAAAGCAACGCAAGTCTCTTATTCATCCATTCTCTGGTAACGAGCGTCTACTAACCTTTACGCGCTCGCACACGTACACGTACTCCAACAGACGGCGACCGTTCCGGTGTCGAACTGACCGTCCTTGGAAAACGAAGAATCCAATATGAAGAAGAACTCGCACATGACCCGACCAACTACGATGCGTGGTTCTCCCTCGCTCGTTTGGAAGAAGATGCGTATCGTGCTGATCGGGATGAGAGCGAAGATGGCATCGGTAGTGGACCAGGCAGAGTCAGGGAGACGTACGAACGGGCGGTTGCCAATATGCCTCCTGCCAGTGAAAAAAGGTGAGCACCGTCTGCCCCAAACCTCCCACCGAATGGCTGTCCCAGACTGACCACTTGTCATTTGTGCCTTGTAGATTTTGGAGGAGATATATTGCAAGTTTCAGTATTGTTACAATGATCGATTGATAAGACCTAACTTGGTTTGCCTCTTGTTACTCTTACCCACTGCTACAGTATTGTGAGTTTTTTTCCAAGTCATTGCGGGCTTGCTGCTTACACTGACACGGACCCTCCTTTGGATCATCTACACAGTATGGCTCCAATACGCCGCATTTGAAGAGATTGATACACAGGATTACGAGCGTGCCAGGGATGTGTACAAGGCTGCTCTGAAACTTGTACCTCACAAGCAGTTTACGTTTGCCAAAGTCAGTACTCTTCCTAGCGCTACGGATCCTCATCACTTCAGCTCACGCATGCCCTCTCTGCCTCTCCGTCATGTCAGCTATGGACCGCCTATGCCTTGTTCGAGATCCGTCGTCTGGACGTGGTCACCGCACGCAAGACATTCGGCGCGGCCATTGGCATGTGCCCGAAACCCAAACTATTTACTCAATACATTGAAATGGAAATCCAACTACGAGAATTCGATCGATGTCGGATGCTCTACCAAAAGTTCCTCGAATCCGATCCTTCCCTCGGTCAAGCATGGATTCAATGGACCGAGCTGGAGAGCTCGTTGGGTGATATCGAGCGTGCGAGGGGTATCTTTGAGCTTGCGATTCAACAGGCTTTGGATATGCCCGAGGTCGTTTGGAAGGTGAGCACACACACTCTCTAGGGTGAAACAATGATTTTCGCTGACACCCGATCGGTCCCCACAACACAACAGGCTTACATCGACTTTGAAACTGGCCAAGGCGAGCGAGACAGGGCTAGGGTCTTGTACGAAAAGTTGCTCGAAAAGACGGCCCACGTCAAGGTACGTTGCGCGCGCCCCGTTCCCCCCTCAATCAAAAAGAACTCTACCTGATCAAATCTACACTCGCTCACGCACGTCTGTCATGTCCAGGTTTACATTTCGTTTGCTCTCATGGAAGCTTCCAAGATTGGAATGACCCCCGAAGATCAAGATGACGCCGAGACGGCCGAGGTCGAAGCGGAGATTGAAGGCAATGACGGTGATCCTGAACGAGCCCGAGCCGTGTTTGAGCGCGGTTATGGTGCGCTCAAGGAACGAGGCGAAAAGGAAGATGCAAGTAGACCCCTCTCTCTTTTCTTGCTTCCTCAACGCTAACTGGGTGTGCGGGCGACTGGTTTTCCTCTACCACACAGCGCGTCGTACTACTGGAAGCCTGGAAAGCTTTCGAAGAGGAACATGGTACACCTCAAGATCTTGCCAAGGTTCAGGGTATGATGCCCAAGGTGATGAAAAAGTGGCGACAAGCGGAAGATGGCAGTGGATTGGAAGAATGTGAGCCTCTGCAGCGTTCCGTGTTGTGTCTTGATCGCATGTCTCTGACCCATCTCGCCTTGGATTTTTTTCTTTGTCAGATTGGGACATGGTATTTGCAGATGACGAAAAGGAGGCCAACCCGGCCAGCTTCAAGTTCTTCCAGGCCGCTCAAGAATGGAGCAAGAACCGGGGGCAGATGGATTTGGATAGCGACAGTAGCGATGATAGCGATGAGGAATGAGGACCGGGCCCAAATCAACAGATTTTTGCCCCTTTTCATACTATACATTTCGGCATCGCATAATGTAATATCGTACATGAGGTGAAAGAATGACAAGATGGGAATCGCCGGATTTACCTCGAACAGTGACGCCAGATTCTCAGACACGCACGCTGTATTATTGCGTCGTAAATGACCATTACAAAATTGAACACTAGACTCGAAACAACAGGAAACAATTCAGAAAGGAGACACTGCACTCGGCCTTGTATTTTGAGAGTTGGCTGTGCCTTAATCGCCACGACTCTTTTTGTTGGGTGGCGGTTGATCTTGCGACTGCTCCTCGGCATCTTGCTCCTCGTCACTCCCATCTGAACCGTCCAAAGCAGCCCGCCTCGATCGCTTGGCGCCCGAAGCAGCAGCAGCAGGTTCGAGTTCCTCTTCGTCGTGTTCATCGTCACTTGTGGGCCGTCGCGTGCCAATCTCAACAATGACTTGAGAGCTCTGGCGCCTTCGCTTTTTCGGCGCCGGTCGCCGGGCCGTTGGGTTCGGTACAGCCTCTTCTTCCTCTCCTGCCGGCCTATGCTCATGGTCCGTTGCCTCGGGGTCATCTTGGGTCGTCTTCTCGACCATAGGTCGCTTTTTCGAGGCTGCCTTTACCGTGTCATCAAGCGCGGCGATCGTGAGCAGTCGCTTCTCATAGGAATGCAAAGGCTCCCAAAACTTGTTCTTGGTGACACTCTGGATGTCCAAGTCTCGAAGACTCGTCTCCAGGTGAGATTTTCTGTAAAAAGGGTTTCAAAACGGAATCAGTATCGTTGTGCACTTGCATACAAGCAGCTCGGACGTCACCTACATTCTTAAAGCATCACGACCTTCCACGCCTGGTAGCAGCACCACGAGCACCTTGAGATACGTCAAGGCAGCGGCAGCCTTGGCCCGGAATCGATCCTTGAGCTTCTTGACTTTACTGGCAGATTCTTGTTTCAAGAATCCAGTCATTTTGGTCAAGCACCAGCTGATCTCGTCTTGATGAAATTCACTGATAGCGGATGCTGCCAACGAGCGTTGAATCTTGAAATGAGCCTTGTGGACAAAGAACGCTCTCGACAGCAGCTTGGCCAATTCAATTGTCTTGCTTGGTTCTTTTGTGAATGTGGATTCGAGGTGATAGCCGAACGACTGTGCATAAGAGAGAGAGAGAAACAGCTCGAAATCAGCATTCATATTCTTGCTCAAGGCCACCGAGAACCATAGCACACTGACTTCTTGCAAAGCTTGAGAAGTGACATGGGTCACCATTTCGGAATCCTTGTTGTATAGGCCCTCTCGCTGCAAGACGTCAACCAGAGAAGGCAATGCTGCATCAAAGAATCTGTCCAATCGGCCGTGTTGCCCCAAAACAATGCCAGCGTGTTGTGCGTCCATGACACGAGCACGTAACGCCTGAATGAACGTCCAGAGTAGCTCTTGCAACTCGGAGACTCCCGCCATGTTCTCCATCGCCAAATCTTTACCTATCAGAACCCGTCCATCATATCAGCCCGACTCTACCTCGCCGAGTCAAACCACCATCACGATCACTCACTCTTGTTTGCCTTGGTCTTGCCATCCCCATTGGCCTGTCGGTCCTCGTCTTCAGTCACATCGCTAGCTGCGTCCGAACCTTCATCGTCATCCTGATGCAAAATTTCCATTTGATGTTCAATCGCAGCCTGAATGGCCCCTGCACATCGGTATTGTAGAGAATCATCCATGGTTTTGTGGACGAGTTGCCTTGCGGGTGCAATCTTGGCATCAGCCTCACTTGACGAGACAGGTCGGAAGAGCATGTAAAATCGCAAGAGGTTGATGACAGCCTGCCGTGACGAAGAAGAAAGAAGATGATCGAAACGATTAGTGTATTGCATGTATCTTTGGTAAAGGCAATACGTACGTCTCGTCGCACAGCGTCAGGGGCGTTGGTGTCTCCACTGATAGCGTATTGCTCATACACTCGAGCAACAATGTCTGACTCCCTCTGCAACTTGTCCCTGAGGCGTTCGTCCTCTTGGATAGATTCCAATGTCGTCTTTTTCATCTTCCAGGATATAAACAGCAAGAGAATCGACATGGAATATTGAACAATCTGCATAGCAATCAGACTGACAGTCAGCGAAATATTCTCGGGAGATGAAAATTGCCAAGATCCTACCTTTACTTCTTGCCTGTAACCCAATCTACCCCTCGAGGCCAAGCTGACGATGGCATCGAAAAGTTCGGGAGCACCCGAATCGTCGTCCTTGGTCACTGAATCCGATTCCGGCATCAAGGCCGTTTGCAAGTCGTAATGTGCAATCATCATTTTGGTCCGCAGCAACGCTGACTCGATATTGAGGAGCTCATCGTCTTCGAGCGAAACAACCTCGAGATCCTTTTCGGCCAGCAAGTCCCTGAGTTTGTCCGTGAGAGCTTCTCTAAGCTCGGTGAACTTGACTTCGTTGCTGGACTCTAGCAGCTTGGTAGAATTCATGAGGCGCAGTAGGGCGAGGATTTCACGTAACACTATAAGATCAGTGGTTCGAAGATACTGTCGGGACAAGTCCGTCCAAAGTGTTTCGTAGGCCTGTCAAGGGTCCCGCTCAATACCATTAGCCAAGTGTCTGGCGCCTCTCAAGAGAGACATGCACTCACAGTTGTTAGTCTCAACTCGGTAAACGTTTCAAACTTGATACGAGAAGCTAACCGAAGCGCCTCTGCCATTCTTGCCGAATCGCTCTGGTACTTTACAAAGAGTTTGGGTATGGCGTCAATGAGCTTGTGAGATACTTCCAGTGCAGCATCTTCCAGGTCATTCTCTTCATCCGCGTCCATCATCTTCTTCTTCCCCTTGTCCGTCCCCAAAGCCTTGGTGACAATGACAGTTAAGAAGTCGAGTAGGAACCCTTCTTCTTCATATTCGAGTGCCCATCGTTTACCTTCTTCCTTGCTTGTCGAATGGTCCATGGTCAAGAACTCTACCAAGCCCTCCCAATCGCGAGCGGCTTCGACATCATTGTTCCAAAACAAGTCGGCGCCGACCGTAGCATGCGTGTTGAGCGGGGACGTGATGCTGACCAATGCGGCTAAGAAGGATTTGGCAGTCGAGTTGCTCTGAGTATCCGTCGGTTGGGTCTGACTTTGAATGCCGTCGAGTTCCAGGTCAGAGGAAGACTGATCGAGTCTGGTCGAAAAATCGACCAACATGGATGCAAGAACCTTGAACTCGACCATTCGACCTTCATGCTCCAGCCCATCATCGTCTTCGACCTGCTCCATGTCCTGGTCGCTGACATCCTCGTCCTCATCGTTCCCTTCAACATCTTCATCGTCATGGTCTTCTTCTTCTTCTTCCCTGTTCTGCCTCGTCCGTCGTTTGGCTCGAGCGGCCCTTGCTTGAATGGCTTTTCGAGGTTTACCTCTCTCTCTGTTCTCTCCCTGAGCATCTCTTTCTTCCCTCACCTGAGCCTTCATATCCTCCACCCTTTCAAAGTACCAATTCTTCAACAAGGCAGCAACAACCTTTCTGACTTTTGGCTCCTTGTCAAACATCAGGCACCCCAATCCTTCCCGCTTTTCCTCGTCTTCGTCGCTCAGAAACCCAGAGGCATCGAGAAGTGTCAAGACGCGAATGGATTCAACCCTGACAGGAACGGACAGGTCTCGAACGGCCATTTCCATCAACCGAGGAATCGCACGTGTGGTGAATGTCCGGATGGAGGAGAGGTAGTCGCCTTGAGAGTAGAGGGGGACGAGGGCTTTGACAGCTTCTAACCGAGTGAGTTGGTCCTACACCCCGTCGATCGGATTAGTGTGAGCTCGTGTGTAGGTTTATCAACCGTCCCACGACAGACTTACCTGGTCGGTCAAGGCCCAGTCAACATATTGGAGATATGTCGTCACGACGTACTTTTCGGGATAAGCCTTCATGTACTTGCCCAGCATCCTCAAACAATCTGCTCTAATGGCAGGATCTTTATCTCGGTATCGATGAACAAACACACTGGCAAAATAACAAGTGTCAGTGTGATATGCCCCAGACAGACCTTGGCACGGATTCCAATGCTCACCCATCGAAAATGTCTGTCAGATATCCATCCAAGACGTCCAGCTTCCTGTGACCGTCTTTGATCTGTTTTTCAAAGGCCTTGATCTTGCCCACGTTTGATCGGCCCTTTCGATTGTTCTCGGCATCCCTTCCCTTTTCCGCAGCCTTGACAAGTTCCCTCACGTCTTTCCCGACTTTGCAAACGCCGACACCCATCCACAGAGAAATGAAGGTTGCAGTATGACGAATTGCTCGGTATGGTGACTCGGTCATGGGATTGAGCCAGGTAAGAAGAAGCTGAATGACTGGAGTTGTCGGCCCCGAGATCGGTGGTGGTGAGGATTGCGTTATATAGAGAAGTGGTGTGTTGCTGAGAAGATCCAAAAAGGTGCTCAAGAATTCTGACAAGTGAGACGCGAAATGCTTGAAGGCTTTGAGTTTGGAGACAAGGGGATAGATGGGTGTCTGTGCAGAAGAAAGCCATGACTTGTTTAGGTCCCTTGAATTCCCGGCCGTCAGCAAGAAACGCCTACCTCTTGACCTTCTTGGAGCTCAGTATGAACGTCGTCAATTCTATCGGGCACAGCATCCACATCATCGGCAACGTCGGGTGAGATTTCATTCGAGATACCACAGCACTATTGGGCTTCCTGTTAGCCTGCACATATATCATCCAGCGACAGGGATATAAACAAGACGTACTCGCCAAACAAAGCCCACGAGCTCGGCCAAAAACCTCTTTTCATCTTCCCGATCTTCTTCTGTCTCCCCACCTGTCGATTGAAATGAGACCAACCAGTCTTCGAGAACTTGATTGATGGGTGTTGAAGGAGTCATCAGAGCGTCTGTCAAACGTCGCCCCGGAGGTCAGCTGTCAACAATCTTTCACCCTTGAAGTTTTTTCGCAAACACACTAAAGAGGCCGTTATCATCGTTGATACCCAACTCCCCCATCCCCACTAGATGACCACTCGTGGCGCGAGCCTCGGACTGAACGGCACTTTTCTTTGACCTTTTAGCAACAGCGGGTTTGGGCTTTCCAGGAGCCTTTTTCGTTTGAGCTCGAGGCACTTTTCTTTGAGAGCCTGTATTCCTTCGTTTGGTCGTTGGTTCAGCCTCTTCAAACTCATCAGACTGATGATTCAAAAGAGACAAGAATCGAGAAAGAAGAGAGTCAGTCAGATGCGATCGACATTGTTGATGAGCTTGACCCGAGTGGACAAAGTCAAACCTCACCTCTTCCTGGCCATCTTCCTCTGACTTGCTATCGCTTTCACCGCCATCCTCTTGCTGTGTTTCTGTACACACACATTGCACCTCGAGTCAGACACAGCAAATGTAGTGAACCCAGCACACGGCAGCCAACGTACTCGAAAAGCGATTGTTGCGACTAGGACTCTGAGCATACGCCTGTGGAGCCTTTCTCGTTCTTGCACTCCGTCTTGTTGAGCCTTGCTGTTCCTCTTGAGACGACATTATCCTCTACACACACGCTGCTGCAAGCTATTGGCTGGAGAAAAGCAGGGAATGGTGAGCCATGGGCCTCGATGAAACACTTTGCGCATCGAATGAATCGATTAAATGCATCGCCTGGTTCATCCACGACGCGGACGCGTCACGCGTTCCAGCGCGATTGAGCCCCGTTAGTTGGCCAACAAGCGCACAGAGTCGAGAGATAGGGGTCACATTGAGATCGATAGGGGTCATTGCTATTGAATATAGGGGTCATTGAGATAGGGGTCAAATTGCAGTGGATTGACCATGCCGATGAGGACAAACTCCATCATAGATCTCACAGGTGAATCTCCCGTCAGACCAGCTTCACCTCTCCCACCTCTTCAGTCACACCCACTGCCATCATCACCCAGTCGTCATCAGTCGACAAGTCCATATCCAACCTTTGGACAGGATCCTCCCCGCAACACCACATTGAATCAAACGCCACCAGAGCAAACGGCCGGACCTTCCTATAGCTTACGAAGACCATCGTCTGGTTCCTCTATTGTCGCTCTCGCAGAATCTCCTCCTCATGACATCAGATCCGGCGGCCGAACAGATGAGACCGAGGTCAAGGATCGCTTGACAGGCAGAGGTAAACGGAAAACCAGTGAACCGTTGAAAGTAACAGGGGAATCCTCGGTCAAGGCGGATACACACACCCTAGTCTCACCAGATCGAGACGAATCTGCCGAGCAGCAAGATGAAGGCTTGTTATCCTCGTTTCAATGCCCTATATGTCTTGAACCACCTGCTCAGGCCGTTTTGACCCCATGCGGTCATGTCAGTGAGTCCCCCCCCCTCCCTTGCCGCATATATTAAGCATGTCCATTGATCCTGGCGTAATGCTATGGGTTCAGTGTGCGGCGCATGTCTTTACTCTACTCTCAAGACCCAGGCCATTCGAGAAATGCGGCCGCCACATCCAGCTGGCGTATTTCCCACCTCGGGTCCAGGGATCAAAAAGGGGAGGCGAAAAGTTGATATCGAAAAGTGGCACCTCAAATACGGTGCAGACCCGACAGGTAAAATCAAGGGCCGAATTCTTACGGGAATATGTCCCGTGAGTACTAATCTACCAGGATCGGGACGCTCACACTATGTGGCTCACCCTTGTGACTGTCAATAACAGGTCTGCCGAAACGTTATCGAGGGCGGATTTGGAGAACCCGGTGAAGGCGGTGTCATTTATTTGGAAATGTTTACCGTCACGCCTGTCGTATAATCGTATTCAGGACGGGGTTGGTCGAGCTTGTCAAGAGGCTACAGTGTCGTTGATTCGACTTACCGGCTCGAGCTCCAGCAACTGTCCCCAGCCAGTGGGCACTCGTCTTCAAACGGCTTCAGCCAAAGACCTCTGGGGAGCTGACGTCACGGCAGCAAGTCCTGTGCTGTTCAATCAGCAAAGATTGGTTTGGGCATAGGTCCTTTAGTTGTTGCCGCAAGATTTGCGCGACCGATTCACAGTGACCTTTTTCTCTGGCCCGTGTTGGCACCTGGTGAACGGATCATTTTGTTCAAAGGCCAGAGGTCAGCCAATATCACTGGATATTGTGCTCTGCTGCAGCTCAACCGCGTGACGCAGTAGTCTGCTTTACATGTTGGGCACAAGTCAAACGATGGATGCCTTCATCACACCGTTGTACACTGAACCATTGCATGACGATCGTACAATCATCATGAGACGAGTTGATTCGGTTCGCACTCACCCTTGTTGACCATTATTGCTGAGTGCAGATCACCTTTTATATGGGCTCAGCATGGTGTTTGGGCTTTCGACACACAAACTCAAAAGCCCGTCGTGCTCAACCAAGCCTCAAAACGCCAAAAGCATCCAACATGTCATTACTGCTGAATACCGAGCCCGATGCGCTGCTGGCGCTTGGTGAACCCAGTTTGCTTGCAAATCTTTGGGCGCCAGGGTTGGCTCGTGCATCGCAAAAAGTCTAGTATGCTTTAACCTCCTCGAACCTGCAGGGAACCGCCAGGCGAAATGCCTTGATCTGACCGTCTGGTAGGTTAATGTATCACCACAACACTGACCACTACGCCTCCCCATCCTAGTCCGGATAAAGTGCATGCAAATTCCGTCTCGTATAGAGCAAGATGTTACAGACTCGCGCACTGAAAGCACCTTTTGGGCGGCGGGCGTTTCATATTTGGCAAGTGGCAAACGGACTGTCATCATTTTCTGTCGTTTCCCCCGAGCTAGGTCCTATAGTGTGCCGAAAAAGGATTGGGATAGAGTTTCAGAGCTCGAGGTATTCCTCCTAGGGTCAACTACCGTGCTACTCCTGTTCGTAGGCAAGCAACGCTAATTAATGCGACTCCAACGCTCGGTATTGACAAAACAGGATCTTTCGGTACCATCCTGGATCTGAGCATCGCAGTAAAGCAATGTGTACGGATACGTTGGCTAGTGTGCACTCAGAGGAAGAGCATAAACGGAAAACTAGTCCACATGATACCTACTTTGACGTGAATGTGCTACACACTTGAATCTCCATCGCAAGAGAGGTGGTTGGTCAAAGACTAGAGCGACACATGACTTGTTTGCAAGAATAGTCCCAGGGCACACCGCACATCAACAATCATCTGAATACTTGAGCATGGGTCGGGACAAAGATTTCGGTCTTTGCTGTCCAATCGGCAAAACATTGCTTGTACAAAGAACGGTCCGCCCTTGTAAAAACTGAGTTTGCACAAAATGAATCACCATACCTTTACGCATCTTGCGTAGCTTCCCATCCGCTTGATTCAAACGCTCGAGCCTCGGCAGCCGTGACAAGCGGGAAATCGTCTCCAAACGGTACGAGTTGCTCCTTGACACGTTCCTTGTTCGAAGTCGTTCTAACATGGCGACCATCAAGCGCAAGGTTAGCTTATGCCCGCTCATCTGAACACAGGGGGAGTGCAACCCACGTGACTGCAACCACACCCGTACTCTTCAGCCATGCAAAGATGGCCTGGGCATATGTCACCTTTTTGCCATACTCCTTGCTCAAGCGGTGGGCAATGGCTTTTCCGACCTTGTCTGCGGGTCCATTAGGGTGCTGAGTGATTGGCTGTGTCGACAAATTCGTCTCGCGTCAGCATTCATCGAAACACAGACAAACTAGAAACATCAAATTCAACGATCTGTTCCAAGATGAACGTACAGCTAATTCTCCATAGGCAGCAGTCAAAATCCCGTGTTGAGCGCCGAGGGCGACAATGGGCGCATTCTTGACAGCATTGTACACAGAGTAGCTACTCAATAGGCAAATTGTCAGCCAAATTAGTCGCCGAGGAACAAGACCATCATTCTTACTTGATTTGGTTGATGGCTCTAGAAGTGATGGGCAATGGCTCAATCGTCAGTACGGGCATGATCGACCAATCGGAGATTATCACTCACGGCTTGATCTCAGCCACTTTTAAAACCTCTTCAAATTCGTCCAACTTGTCATAGTTGCTGATTCCTATACTCTTGGCCAAGCCTTGACGCTTGATGTCCTCCATCTCCTTCCAAACTTTTTCGATTCCTCCACCCCGCTCGGCAGCTGATGGAAAGTGTACCAAGTAGAGGTCGACATATGAGACGCCGAGCTGAGAGAGGGTGATGGGAAGCTCTTCGAGTGGCGATAGGGGTGTATCCGAAAGAGAGTCGTACTTGGAAGTGATGAACAGCTGTCGAAAGGGAAGAGACTTGAGCTTGTCGCCGTATACTGGCAGTTATTCCCATCTCGTATTTACATCTTTTCTAGAAATCCCGCTGTCCTTGATAGCCTTGCCTGTCAACTCCTGGTTGCGATAGATCCACGAGGCATCGATATGGCGCCAGCCCGCTTCAAGAGCCCTTCCGACGGCCTCGGTGGCATTACCAGTTCGAGCCGTGGCCTGGCCATTGGCATCATACCTTGGTTAGCCACGATGGACTGGACAGTTGTCAGCAGCAAAGCAAACTCACCGAACCAGTCCCAAATGCAGGACTAGGGATACAGTTGCCCTATTTCCACATCCAAGTTTACATCCTTTAGCAACAGGCCCTCGAATTACATGCTAAGTCTTCAGCATATCAGAACTCACGTCGTTTAGTTTATACATGGTGTGTCCAGGGAACCGGCCATTCGCGCAGTCATTCGAAGGTGTCATCACCACCCCGTCGGTGGTAGATTGTCCAGACCAGAGGGACGAAATGGCAAACAAGGGCCAAAAGGTGTCGGTAAGAATCATCTTCTTCAACAAGACCTAGTCTGTTTTTGAGAGGGGCGGAGAGAAGCGGATTAAATGGCGTGTTCAGAGCTAGTCACTGCCGGCCAAGATTTGGTCACTTTATACTATCTCTCAAACTCGACTTGCAAAGTCTTCCTGGTATGAATGCCAGACACTAGAGGTGATGATGAGATGGAGTATTGGAGGACACCACCGGTAAACCATTCCGTCGATGGCTACTGCTCATCTTGCTCATCTTGTTCGATCGATTCGTCATACCGCGACGCGCATTTAGCGCATTTACCAGATTACAGTACGCGCTGCATTTACGCATCGAGGCGGTCTATCTCGGGCAAGCTTTGTACCACAAGTCCATCACTTCTCATACGCTCTCGACTGATTCATCTGCAGAGCCGAGGCAACCATGATGAATGGCAAATTGGATGATATTCGGCCCTCTCGGTTCCATTCAATCCCTCAAGGCTCAAAGGGATGCAAGCAAGAGCAGACAGACTGAATGCCGAGCGGGATCAAGGTCTCAAGTGTCTGCTGCCACATGTGTCCCATTGCAAACATTTTGGGCGGTGATTGATTGGTATCGGGGTATATACATTTCAGAGCACCGAGGCTCTGTAAGAAAGACCGTTCTTCCAAAATCGCACACAAAGAAATGACTGGTGTCATTATTCAAGCCGTCTCTCTGTGTTTTTGCGGCGATTGACCCAGTCTGTCTCGTTCAAGGTCATTTCGGGAGCGCCAAACACAATGTTGTCGACGGCTTCCACTCCGAGCATAAACTGAAAACAAGGAAAACCCGAGCCGGAGAACGGTATATAAGACTGTCCGTCAGTCAATGCTCGATCAACCCAAAAAAATAAAGAAAACGCACCGAATGATCCTGGTTGCCACATTCATACTTCCAGCTGCCGAACCGACCTCGCGACCAGATGCCCATATCTTTCAGATTGGGCAAGATGTTCTCCAATGCAGCGTCTCGTCCGAGAGATGGCGTTGGACTGTATCAAAAGAAGGCGCGAAACACGTCAGGTTTAGTGACTGTCGATTCGTGTCAAAACTGAAAAAAGCAAGGGCGACTGACTATCCGTGATCGAACCGTCGTTGATAGTACGACACAATTTCATCCCCTGGACTCAATAGAGATGTGGCGATAGCTCCCTTGATGGTATCCGCCATGAGTTGCTCGTGATTGACTGGTTTCACTTGGGATTCTGATACTTCAAACATGAGACTCCAATAAGGGCCATCCTGAGGTTCAGTATTGACCACACTCATAGATGGATCGGCCATTTGCAGGGTGGGGAGTTTGACTTGAGCTGAAGGACAGTTGTTGGGGGAGTAGTTTGAAAAGATGGTCGCTCGGTAGAATGGAGCTTCAGGGTCGGGAAAGTATAACCAGCCTATATAAGTTGTAACATTCTCAAGATGGTGAGCAACACGAGTCGTCATGCGCCGGGAGACAAAAGGTCCCTGGACTCACACTTGTCCCCTATTCTCTCTGGGAGAGTTCCACGCACACCTACACCTAGCACGATCGTGCTCGACCATTTCAGTCCCTTTTCTGCCTCCATTCTCATATGTTGCAAACCCATCGTTTCCTCATTGCCCTCATTCATCTTTTCGAGGAACCCATCGAGGGCCATGGTATTGACCATTTGCTTGTACTTTATCCTTGTCCCATCCTTCATCTTGGCTATCCTGGCAATGGCGTCCACCGACACCACTTGACCCTCTTCGCTCCCATAACGCGTCTTCTCTCGAGGGATATGAGAGGCTACCGCTTTCCAGATCCCGCCCGTTCCACCTTGAGCGGGGAACAAAAAGGTAGCGTTGGGTCCCCAATTGCCGGCCGATTTCTTTGCAAGCGCGTTGCAGACCACTGTTGAGAGATCAGGAGCCGCCACACGTTCGCCTAGCCACTTGCATTGCATCTGTCCGTCATTCCACCCCCCCAAAAGCACAAGTCAGGAAACATGAATTCGACAAGTGCTACCAGTAGACCATGCTGACCTCGGTGGTGGGATACGCCCATACTTTGAAATTGTATGGTCGCATGAAAAGGTCAGCAATGCCTTCACCTAGATTCCTCAAGATCCATTCATCAAACGTCGAGGGTGTTTGGCCGGGTGTTGTCGATCTGAGCTCGGTCGCCTTGACCAGTCCTCTGACTGCGGTCAGCTGATCTTCGAGAGGTAGGTCCGACAAGTTGTTTTGGTAAGGGTCTGGGGCAAGAACATTACAAGCAGCGCGTCAGAGAAAGAAAAGGGAAGCTGCCCCAGGCAATGACCAGTGACTGTATGTGTACTTACATGGCACCCACCGGGCACGACTACGGATATAGCTCACTCTTTGGTGAGATAGCCAGTCGTCTTCTTTAGGGAGCGCTCGAGTGACAGCGTCGTCAAAATAGTTGTAATGGCTGCGTTGACGGGTACCGATGAGCAAAAGACGATGAGCACATCGAGGGAGAGCAAGGACATGAAACAGTCTTTTGCTCACCTGAAAATGACATGGCCGCCGACGTCAAAGAGAAATCCTTGCTCAGTTACATCAGTGCTCGCGAGACCACCGGGTATAGGATTCGAGTCGACAATGACAAAATCTTTGCCCAACTGTTCTAGACGCGTAGCAGCACCCAGTCCGGTCTAGAGAGAGAGAGAGTTGCGAAGTGCACTTTATTCCGTCAGACATTTACTTTTTCGAGTCTCAACAAGATGCTCACTGGACCTGCGCCAATGACAAGAATGTCAACTTGCTGCGCATCTGAGCTTCCGTTAGTATGCGGTTCCAAGGACTGCTTGAGATGTTGAATTGTCATTGTTGTAGACGACAGGCGTTGGTACGTTGGACTCTCGACAATCGATGCCAAGAATGGTCAATAATGTATCTCGACTCTCTCAAAGCCTCAAAAGTTTCTAGACACATTTCCTGTTTTCATTTTGTTATGACAAGCTGCGAAGCAAGCAAGGCCTGATTCCTGGAACGCCCATACGACATGGCCAGCTTGATTGCTTGTATGGAATATGGAGCATGGAGCCATGGAGAGGACATGGCGCACATATGGCGCCTATCGTCATGTCAGCATGCCCTGGAAGGAGGACGAGTGAAAGGTCGGTTACAGGTCAGGAACGCCTCCAGTGTCCCGATTTCATATGTAGACCATTTTCGCCTCCATCTTCCGGTATTTTGTCCCGGTCATGCAATCGCCGGGGCTCGAATACTTGAATACCCCTGTTATAGCGCGCCCAAAGTCTTTCGCTAGCTTCGCTAGGTGCACTTATTACGTAATAAATTCGCAGCTCTGATGGAATGAACCTACAGTAGCTCTCTCTCTGTAGTTGTTTCCAGTTGATGTAATGTCAATCACAGCCATAAAGCGCAGCTCATGTTAATATTCGCATCTCATGACCAGAGTTTTGGGGTACATTTCACTCGTCGCTCGGCCTCGGTAGCCTTCATATCACCTCCGAAACTCCGGAATGCCGGACCTGCTTGATGCTATTTCCTGCTAATTTGAGGTGCGACATGCCGGAGTCATTGATGTCAACTAGGTACCATAAATGCAGCGAGCAAGTGAACATGTTGAGATCGTTGAGATGCTGAGACGGTGTGGTTAAAGTCTTGGATTGATTGTTATGTTTGTGGGCCTCAAAACTTGTTCTCTAGTTGACATCATCAGCAATACCATCTTGGTCGAACAAAGGATCGACACGAGAGTGCCGAGGAGACAGTGACATGCAGCCATGGTATCACTCTGACCATGGGCACATTTCGTTGGCGACTACCAGTGGAACAGTCCGCCCATCATTCTGCGGGGCTTCATGCACTGCAACATCAAGAATGGGATGAACAAGACGCTAGCTTGGAAGAGTCCAAAGAGGAGCGAGACTCGTTTGACCGAGAATACAGCGCTGCCCTAGACAACCATTGGAAACACAGCCGACCAAGTCCCCCTAGTCAAACCCTCGAGGAACAACCCAGAATATCACACCAAAAACGCCCCCACCTTGGTGATGCCGACGAGACATTGGGAAATGAGCATGTACAGCCTATGCGTGCGGCTCAAGCAAAGGCGACTCGCCGCACAGAGAGCGACACTAGATCCGTACCTCCTGTTCAAAGTGTTTCGCCCATCGTAGTGCATTCATCTCCTTCAACCTCTGCACACCAGTCGCCTCCTCCAAGTCCTCTACTCCGCAACCGCCGCCGTGATGAGAATGCACCACCTAGACCAGCGCCTGCTCTTCAACCTCCGAGTGCAGCCATGGCTAAAGTCTTGAAAAAGCATGAATCTTTTATCAAGAGAAAAGAAAAGCAAACTTCAAATGGCAAGACGTCCAAGACATCAGATTTATTTTCGCAATGCGTCATTGCTGTCGTCATGAGCCAAAAGGCCGTGGCCGTGTTGGAGAGAAAATGGGATCTGGTCAGTAGGACTGATGGCGCTTTCTTTCTCTTCACTCACATGATTTGAATCTCTTCGCTCACATGACTCCGATACCATGAATGTCAGATTTACGATAATGGTGGACGTCCTGTGGTTCGGTATGACCCTTTTATCACCCATATCGTCGCGGATCAAGACGTCGATTTGCCAGCTCTCCTCAAGTTTATCGGTCTCGAACGCAAATCTCAATTGGACCCCCACATTCTCATGTTGTCTTACGAATGGGTACTGCAGAGCTTGAACGTGAGTCCTGAATGATGGCTCGTTTCTGGCCAACGAGAGCAGAGGGCCAATTTGATCTCAGTGGTCTGACGTGCTGCTGACATGCTATCCCTCTTTCTTTTCCTTTGTCGACCAATAAGACTGGGCAACGTCAACCGCCTGAAAAGTTTCGTTTACCTCATCCTAGTTTTGGCCGCCGAAACACTGTTCCCTATGAAACCTCTCGCCTGTCATTGGCTGCGACGGGCTCCGAGACGGTATCACATCCCAACCCTGAACCACGTCACTCGTCCCCGCCCATGAGTCGTAAAATCTCAAAGAGGAATACAGAGCTGGCAGCTATCGAATCCATCAGGGTGGGCAAACGCACCAGGAGGTGAGTCGAAACACTTTGTGCAAGTGTGTGACCAGTCTTTTCACACTAAAAGAGCCATTTTCTTTTTCTACAAAAAGGGACCGATCGCCGGTTGATACCGACAGTCAAACCTCTCGGGATACCCTTATCGCAGCCCACGCAAATGGTGCTCCGGGCGACCAGCCCATGGCTCATCTGGATGAGGTCGATCAAACCAAGTCTGACAACACGTACAAGGCCCGGTTCGGACTCGTTCCTGGCGTCAAGGCGGATGGCCTGGACGAGATCATTATGGGAGTGAAAAAGGGCACGGTCAATCTGCCGGAACAAGAAGACCTTGAAGAATTAGTAGCAGCAGCAGGCGCCAAGGCCCCAGCTCCGAGCCACCCACAGCGACCGATAGCGCCCCGGGGTGGGACGGGCGATTCTGGAGACTACTTGACGGATGATGAAGACCCCAAGACAAGAGAAACTAGAGGCAAAGCGCTCCGTGAAGTTGCTAGACGGCAAGCTCATCAACAATTCAAGGAGCGAAATCCAGACGGCCCTTACAAAGCCCAACAAGCCCACGACGGTAGTAGAGCGGCTGAGAATCCTAACGAAGACATTGCTCTCGCGCTCGAAGAGTTGGAGGGTATCTACGCCAAAGCCTTGCACAAGAACACTTTTCAAAAGCATTCATACACCAAGACGGCCAGTCTCATTCGAAACATTCCTTACCGGATAGAATCGTACGAACAAGCGCTCGAGGTCAAGGGGATCGGCAAGAGCATGGCGGAGCGTATTCGGGAATACTTGAGCCATGGACGGACCTTGAGAGCCATGTATGAAGACACTCCAGAAGCTCGAGCGGTCGAAGCGTTTGGCAAAATCTATGGCGTTGGGGCGTCCGTAGCCAACAGACTCGTAGAAAAGGGTGCCATGACGATCAAAGACCTCGCTCGGGACCCAGAAAAGTATGACCTGACACCTGCACAACGCTTTGGGATTGAATGGTATGACGATCTGAATCAACGGATTCCAAGGACAGAAGTTGAGGCGCTTTTCGAAAAGATCAAGTTTATCGCCTTGGAGATCGACCCAGGTCTGAGGATCCAGCCCATGGGTTCGTATCGACGTGGGGATAGTACTTCGGGAGATCTTGATATCCTGATGACCCGTGACCCGACCTTGGACGGCAAGACGCATTCGGGCGTCATGAGAAGCTTGATCGCGAGACTCGTGGAGGATGACATTGTTTGTTACACGGTCGCGGAACCCCACGATTGGGACAGCTTGGCATGCAAATGGATGGGCGCCGGCCGTCTTTCACCCACGTCGGTCATGAGGCGAATCGATATCCTGGCCACGCCGTTTCAGCAGTGGGGTGCCGCGTTGATTTACTTTACGGGCAACAATGTGTTCAATCGATCTATCCGCCTGTATGCCAACAGACAAGGATACACGTTGAATGACAAGGGACTGTTCAAGGGGCCCACGCGGGACGCTCGTGGGGTCAAGCAAAGCGAGGGGCGACTGGTGGCTTCCAAGACAGAGGAAGAGATTTTCGAGGTTTTGGGAATCAGATGGCGGCCGCCACACCTGAGAAGACCGTGAATTGTCCCTTTGGAGGCTATGCCATCCCCCATCTCGAAGAAAAAAAAGCCAGCTGTCGCGAGTAGGATGCCCTCTCCATCTACCGATATACAATCACAAGGGTCTCGATCAATGGCCGGCAAGGGACCAAGTTCAAATGTCATTAAATACAATGTCTTGAATCCCACTACGAGCTTGTTCCCACCATCGTCGCGCCTCGACTTTTGCCTGAACACCAGCCTCCATCAGCTCAAGACCATTCGAAGCTGCAACCGTGCGATTGCTGTCTGCGAGAGCTTGTGCGGCCATGTATACCTCGTCAGCCGCCTCCAAAATCTTGACATAGGGCATCCTTCTCTTGAGATGCGCAACCAGGTGAATTTGGAGACACGTGGTCGTGCTTTCCTGGCAACGATCCAGCGAGTACGCATTCGTCCATTGCTGAGGGATCTCAAAGAATCTGGACCCCATCACATTGTTTTCCTGGAGAACCATTCCCATCAACCGTTGATCCGAAGGTGAATGTCGCCATGGTACCAATAGCTTTGCCTCTAGCGCCAAGATATCATCCAAGAGTTGAATCAATAGCGGCTCAACGTGCAAAAACATGGCGCCATTGTTGAATCCATTGTGGTCTTGATTTCCGAGAATAAGAGGAACTGGACGTAATGAGGGTGTAGGAAGCAGGGCATGGAGCGGTACTGCCGGATTGGCAATGATGGTGTCAGCGTCCGTCCACCTAATGAAAAATCCGCACTGGTTGTCAGTCCCCATGACACCTTTTGTGCAAAAAAAAACAAGTCTTGAGACACTCGCCATATCCATTGGGCGCCTGCACGACCCTTTGCCAACTCGTCTCGAGCGACTCTTTGGAGAGAGTGTATCTTGTTCATTTGAGGATTGCTCCTACTCTGCCAACTTGACTCGGCAAGATACACGTCTGTATCCTCGATGAATCGATATCCCCAAGCTCTTGCATAGGTTTCATGGCTCTGGACGGCCGCTCTGTAGAGTGGTCCCCAGCGCCACGACATGGGCCTGTACTGGAGGATAAGAATGTTGTGTGCTGCATCGTGTGGACGTCCACCCTCAGCATCTAGACTCTTGACATGGACCGGTGTGTATTCCAAGGACCAGGTGGAAGGGTGAGGTGCGATTCGGCCAAGTGCATCGAAGATGCGGTCAATGTAGAATAGGGTCCAGAGTAGAAACAAAGTGATGGCGATGCTCCAGAGGTACCTTCGTGACCGTGTACCTGTCCAATTGAGAATCATCGAGTCCACCGCTCTAGTTGTTTGAGAGAAGCAAGGGGGGCGAATGAACCTGCCTGAGCCACCGTACAAGCTGTCAAGCTGTCAATCCGACGGACGACCTGCATTCAACAAAAGACCAAGACTCGTCCGGTGCCCGTTTTTGATAACCTCTCACTCTTTGAGCATAATCAACCCCAGTGAAAAGGATTTGGCGAGGTCAAAGGGTGTTTTGGACCAGCACCAGGACCGGGCCCCTTTGATTTTTGCGTGTGTTTTTCCTGGTTTTCCTTGTGGCAGGCTACTGGCAGGGCGAGTTTCAGGTTCGTTTGCTCAAAGGGTCCTTTGCCGTTTGAGTTGTTGTGTGACAAGGTGTTGTACTCGCATCTACATCTGATATCCCATACACCTACAAACACACAAACACACACACACCCCATGTACACCACACACACATCTTGACGGCTTTGTGAGAGCAGCACCGCACTCACGACGGACACATGTGCACCGCTGGCCACTCAGCCAAGTGTGTAGTGCGAGTATGTACGCCAAGTGTCTGGTATCTGGTGAAAGGCATGGATAGCGCGTCAACTCTATGGGTTTTGCCTCCGTTGAATATCGTTCCGTCGGGGACGACGACCATTCACCATTCATTTGGCTGGCCACACGACAGGACAGTAGCAGTGCAACACCTATTGCACCAGTAGCATCACGATCAGAAATAGTATTCATTTTCATCTTCCATGTCTGTTTTTTTTTCTCACTCGAGCAACCTTGTTAATACAACTTGTTTAAACGAGAAAAAAACGAGGCGAGTCAAATATATCCAGTGTTGACCGAGAGAGAGTTCGAGAACAACACACGGCATGTCCGCCATGTCTCTCTCTATACGGCCCTCACGCCCCAATTAAACCCCTACTGAGCCTTTTCAACCACCTTGATAATATCGTCCACGACCTGAGGATCACTAATCGTGGACAAGTCTCCGAGCTGGTCGGCTTCTCCAGAAGCAATCTTTCGCAATGTTCGTCGCACAATCTTTCCAGATCGGGTTTTTGGCAAGTCCTTGATGATGTAAATCTTCTTGGGGGCCGCAAAGGGTCCAATCACCTTTCGGACTTGAATACCCAAGGCCTTTTTGAGTTCGGCCTCCTTTTCGGGTGCAGAGCTATAGTCGGATTCTTGCTTCATGCAGACAAAGGCGTGAACGGCTTGACCGGTGAGGTCATCGAGCGTTCCCACGACTGCGTTTTCGGCGACTCCATTAAAGCTCAAGAGAGCAGACTCGACTTCGGCCGTGCTCATACGGTGACCAGAAACGTTGATGACATCGTCAACTCGGCCCTTGATCCAAATGTAACCGTCCTTGTCCCTAGCAGCGGCATCTCCGTAGAAAAAGTATCCGGGGTATGGCTTCATATAAGTGTCAATGTACCTAGCGTGGTCTCCGTACACTGTCCTAGCAAGCGAGGGCCAGGGCTTCTTGCATGCGAGAACACCTTCGACATCGGGACCCTCGAGGACCTTTCCGGTGGTAGGGTCAAGGATATCAACATCGATACCAAAAAAGGGGAAGGTAGCGGAGCCTGGTTTGGTCCTAGTACATCCGGGAATAGGGGTGACGTGAATGGATCCGGTCTCGGTCATCCAATAAGTATCGACAATGGTGGCCTTGCCTCGTCCGACATTGTCATTGTACCAATGCCATGCTTCCGGGTTGATGGGCTCTCCTACGGATCCAATGACACGAAGGGACGACAGGTCATAGTCCTTGACGGCATCACTTCCGAGTCGACGCAAAAGACGAATGGCCTGGGATGGAGCAGCAAAATGACAAGCATCAGTCGGTTGCCAAGACGCGTAAACTCATGAACAAACAAATGAGTACACTCACAGTGGGTGCAGTGTAAAACTGGGTAATCTTGTTCTTGTCCACAAAGTCCCAGTATCGGCTGGCGTTGGGGTAAACGGGAGTGGATTCGAAAAAGGTGGTCGTCACTCCCAACGCCAAAGGTCCGTAGACGATATAAGTGTGTCCGGTGATCCAACCAACATCGGCCATACAGGCAAACTTGTCTTCGGGATGAACGTCAAAGACGTACTTGACGGTCAAGAGAGCGCCCAAAATGTAACCTCCACAGCAGTGGACGACACCCTTGGGCTTTCCGGTCGATCCAGAGGTGTAGAGGATGAACAAGGGGTCCTCCGAGGACATGATTTCAGGCGGGCAGTAGGGCAAGACCTTGGCGGCCTCTTCGTGCCACCAAAAGTCTCGACCTTTTTGCATGGGAACCTCGTTGCCGGTTCGTTGGAGCACCAAAACCTTTTCCACAAGAGGACATTCCTTCAAGGCGGCATCGACGATGGCCTTGGTAGCAATGGTCTTGCCTCCACGCTTACCCTCACTACACGGAAACGATATAGACTCAGTGTTCTTGCGTTCCAAGATTTGTAGACAGATTTTTTTTTCGACTCACTCAGAGGTAATGACGACTCGACATTCACAGTCTTGAACACGGTCACGGAGAGACTCGGCAGAGAAACCGGCAAAGACGGTAGAGTGAACAGCTCCAATACGGGCACATGCCAAAAAGGCAGCAGCAGCGTGCCTGAAGATCACAATGATGAGTCATCAAAAAAAAGGTGTATCCTTTAAAATGAATAATGCCGTCGAGAAAACTTACCAGGTCATGGGCAAGTAGATGGAGACGGTGTCACCCTTCTTGACACCCCAATGCTTTAGAACATTGGCGATTCTGCTGGTCTCCCTGAGAAGCTCAGCGTAGGAAATGGCTTGGGTCTTGCCGGGCTCATCGGCCTCGTACAAGATGGCTGTCTTGTCCGGGTTGGCGTATGCATGTCGGTCAACACAGTTGTAAGCAACGTTGATACCTCCTTCGGGGCTGATGCGCGCAGAGAAGAAATGGAAAAAATTATGAACCTTCGAGCATTCAACAAGACAAGAGACAAACACACTCACAACCACTGGGTGTCTGCGTTCTTGAAGCTACCAGATCGAACAGTTTGGAACGGTCGGTGCCAGTAGAGGTGCTCTTGAGCGGTCTGCGTGTGTCGTGTAAAAGCCGTGAAATTGTAATAAAGAGGTAAGCGAGATGATTGGATATCTTGCAACAAGGAATAGAAACAACTTGCCTTTCTCCACCACTCGTCACCCTTGTCACCCACACTCTCTTCCCATTGCTTCTTGTAGGCATCCTGACCTCCCTCGATCCAAGGAGCGGGGTACCCACCCGTTCCCTTGTTTCGCTCGGGGACCTCAAAGAAAGCGGCCTGATCTTCCCACTCGTGTGGCTTGTGTTCCCGCTCTTCTTGAGCATCGTTTTGTCCCTGAGCAGCCATAGTTGATTGATGTCTAACCTGTCGAGTGCTGGTTCTGCAATGGTCAAACGCAAAAGGTAGAGAGAGAGAGAGGTCACAGTCGAGTGTGATATCCCATTCCCAACAAGCCACCATTCACAAGTTTGGGGACAAGGACAGGCCCGGGGGAAGCGAACGGCCGAGGAAACGGCGAGCGACCATGCAGCAAAGTTAAGGCGACGCGAATCAGAGCAAAGTCATTTGCCAGTCGTCGAGGGTTCGGTTAAAAAGATTAGATATAGTCGGGTCATGGCGAGATGATAAACCAAAGCAAGATGAATGGTTTAGCAGACTGGTCACCCAAACCAAATGACTCGTGGGTCGACTTACAATAGTTGCAAGTAGTTGGATGGTGTTTGTAAAGGGTAATACGGGCAATGATTCGTCACCCAATAACAGCGGCGGGGATGGAGAGATACGACGTAGCAAAGTGTACGCTGAACCCGAGTCGATAACAGAGTGTAGTCTTGTGCGACAGAGACGACCCCGACTATTAAAGTAGTATTCGAGAGAGAGAGTGACCAGCAGCCAACCAGATCTCAGTCAATGTCAGCTGGGTGGATAGAGGTGGTGCTATATAGCCAGGGTTGTTCCCCCAGGTGGATCTCTATGCGGGGTTCTCGCGCCGCCTACTGAACCATGTGCGGAGTCTCCATTCGCTTCCGACGGCCGAGCCACCGCCGCGGTCACGCCTTTGCTTGCTTTCGATTGGACTTACCCCACACATACACTTAGCAATCCTGTAGTTTACCATCTCCACTGCCAACGACTACATGTATCAAGTACCACCACTCTGGTTCTCGGAGTTTGTCGGTCTACAGACTGGCGCTTGCTAGAGCCGTCTGTTCACAAACATTCCTGTTTCGGACGAGTCGAAACGTCGGGTCAGGGATAGATCCATTTCATCCATCTCCAGTCCCTCTCTCTCGGCCTTGGAATCCGTGAATCGTGATACCTCGTCAGTGCAATCAATTGCATGCACATGTCATTGGTTCATCATGGTGGTACCGAGTTTCCACTGTCTCTCCCTGGTAGCTGGTAAAAGTAGAGAACCTCTGGTCAACGACACCCTTTCTGTGAATTCATATACATTCAAATGACCAAACATCTAACGCGCCGCCGCCCCGCCCATCGGTCTCTTGGCAATATACATGTATAGAGTGTATAACGCAGTGCTCGACGACCTCGCTTTGACCAATTAGGCGACTACAGAGTCTGGCATGGAGACTGCTGCTCGAGTCTTGTGCGCCAAGGTGATTTATCTCTATTGAAATAAGTGTCACACGAGCAAGTAAAGGCATCGCCTACATCATCTTTCCCAACACTTGCTCTCCCGCTCGCAGTCCTTGATTCACCACGCTTTTCAATCCATCATCTGAAATACCCGCTTCATTCAGAATCTTGTCGAGTCGCGTTCCCAACCTGGTACTAGTAGAAGTACCCTTGTTCGTCGCCCGCTTGTCACTCCTTTCCGCATCCGCCGCCGCCGCCGCCACAACGACGCCCATATCCCTGGTCATAAAGTACCGGATACCTTGGGCAAGATCCATTGCGCCTGCAGAAATCGTCTTGACAAAAATGGCTTGAATCGTGTCCTCTTGGTCCTCGTTGAGAATCAAAGACTGCTGCTGCTGCGCTCGACGTTTAGACGATAGCGTATAGGCGGGCGACCGTGTAAAGATTCCCAACATCAAGTGCGCAAACAAGGAACGGAAAAAGACCTTGGAAGCAGGTTGGAGTGACGTAAAGTCCACCGGCTACACCATTCGAAACAACAATAACAAGGCAGATAGAAACACAAAAATTCAGAACCGACTAGACTGCGAGGTGCACACACTTGACAACTCACCTTGAATATCGTCAAGTCTATCCCACCCTGACTGATCACCCAGGCCAGACCTTTCCCGACCCTCTTGACCTTGCTCAAACCACCCTTTTTGCCCTCCTCATCTAAACTAACGCCAAACCCGCTAGTGCCTCTCACGTCCCCTCGAGTCCCCTCTCCACCGACTTCATCTTGTCCGAGGTCTCGAAGAAAGTCCCAGAGGGCGTATTGCAGAGTAAAACGATGCGAGTACGAGGTCGAGGTAAGTTGAGACAAGAGAAGCGCATAGTATGGGTTGTACTGAGGCTCCTACCAGGCGTATCACATTGATGGAACGGGTCGAGTGAGTATGGGAGAGTCATGTGCACTCGTAAAAGAGTGGTGACTCACAATCGCCAGACAGTGCATGGCCACTTTGATGAATTCTCTCTGCTGGACTTCTGTAAACTTGAGGGCAGCCAGCCTATCACAGGCATGCATGTAGTCCTATCACACCATCAATACATCCACGTCAACACTCGTGTGCAAGTATTTCTCTCATGGAAAAACATCAACTCACATCACTCGTCATCATGACCATAAACACTTGCCGCCTGACATCAGTGTTCATCCCTTGCTTCCGGGCCAGTTTGAGCAACTCGGCCTGTTGAGCTTCTCCTAGACCAATCAACTCAGTCTCATCATCATCATCATCTTGTTCAACTTGGTCTTTCGAGTTGCTGCTGCCGGAAAAGGCAACAACACGCTTGTGCTTGGCTTGTTCCAAGGCGGCGGCGGCTTGTCGTGCCCGTTCTCGTTCTCGCACAGGATCACCAGACCACGCTGCACCCACAATCCACCATTTACCCCTCGTCGAGGCGCTTTGGATATCTGCCAATGTCACTCGAAGCGGTTCGTGCGCCGAGACTAGAGAGAGAGATGAGACCGATGAGCGCGTGTGAGCACAAGAGCAAAGAAGTTTTAAAAAAAAAGATGTCTAATGCATTCCACTCACTCTGCCTCTTTTTCCCAAGTCCACCCAAAAACTTTTTCATCTTGATGGTCGTCTCACCGGCTACGCTGCCTTGACCGCCGGGCAGAGATTTACCCTTGTTGTTTTTAAAGTTGGTCAATGTCTCAATCATAAACTTGGTGCGGGTGCTGTGGGGACGTCGTGAGTTTAGTACACCACACATGACCGCATGTTCAGAGTGAAGACTGCGACAAGACTCACGAGAGAGTGGATTCTTGGCCCGCCGTTTTCTCCTGCACGAGGGCGACGATATCTTTGAGAGCGGTGGGATCGTCGGAACGAAGCTGTTGTCCACAACCTAAGCCACACAAAACGAACCAAGGAACGGTTAGATACCTTGGCATTCTCTCCTTGCCATTGCCCCCTGTCCATAGATCAACAGCAAGAGACCTACTTCGAAGAATGCGAAGGATAGCCTCGACGGCAAAGTCTCCCTTGCCTGATACCCCAAGATCTTCAATGAACCCCTTGATAAGGTCATATACCAAGAGACACCCTACGACTTGAAAGTTGTAGAGCTCTGAAACAAGCGTCAACAAGTTCAACGGCTTCTTGCCTGGATCTTCAGTGTTTGAGGCTTCCGACGACGACGATGCTGCTGCTGTTTCCACGGCATGAGCAATGGCCACCTCGCGAGTCTGCGTGTACAAATTGATGGTGGTTTGGAGGAAATGTCCACCTGGAAAATGCGCCACGAGCCGCGCCCGATTAGCAAAAAGGCCAAGGTCGTTTGCTGTTTCCCCCAGAAGAAGAAAAAAACTCACCCAAATCGGCACCCTTGACCTTGTACAGGGCTGCAACAAAGGTAGCATACAAGATGACAAACGAGTCAAGTAGGTTTGATCGATCTGCAATGGTCTTGATGATCATGTCCGTCAAGGTGGTAGTGACATCTGAGAGGAGAGGAGAGCGAGCAGCATTCGATCAGCAAATCGGAAATCCACCGTCATGACCCTCGTGTTGTGCTTACCATTCCGACTCCAATCTCTGTATAGAGCCTCGACTTCTCCCAGAATGCCCTCGATGTTGGCCTCGCTCAACTTGTTTAATGACCCTTGTACTTTTCTCTCGAGCTTGATTTGTTCCGCAGATTTGGGCTGAGCTTGAGCCCCGTTGGTGATGTTGGATGTGCTTGCTTCTGGGGGCCCAGCAGCAACAGCAGCCGCGGCAGCTTCTTGCGCCCTCCGGAGGGATGGAGGGACGTATTTACCTGCGATAGGGGCCGGGTCCAAAGGTGGAGTAGGGACGTTTGACAAGGTACTCTGAGCGTTCAAGGCCGTATTGCGTGTCAACTCGACGTCTTCTTCATCTTCCTCGTCATCCGTGTAAAACTTGGTCAAGTCATCTTCCTCTTCCCCAAACATTTCATCTTGCTCTGAATCAAGGTCGTCGTCCATAGCATCCTCATCTTCTGATCCCAAACTCATGTCTGGCTCCTCTGCCGACGCATCAGAGCTCTCTTCGTCTTGAGTCTCGGCCTTTTTTTGCTTTTTCGATAGTCTACCAAACGCCAAGTCATCTGCAAAGCTCAGCAAATCTGCAAATGTAATATACTAGTCAGAAGATAGTAGCTCGGAAACATCTATAAATGCAAGACTGACCTTCCAGACCATCACTTCCATCATCGTCATTGCCCTTTCCGAGCTTCCACTCCAGCCAAGCGATTTCATCAGCTTCGTCCTGCTCGGCTTTCCGTCCCCTGGATGCCCCAAAAGCATTGTCCATGATGGACGGGTCCAGTGGCGCTTCACTGTCAAACGCAGACGTCCGTGACTTTTTCGACCTTGGTACTACTGGCTCATCATCGAGGGGTGCATCTGAATCAACTTCTTCCGAGTCTTGTTCATCTATCGAGCTTGCACGACCCTTTTGAGAGGCCATCATTCGAGAGAGTGGGGTCTGGGTGGACTTGGTGATCTTGTTCTTTCGCCCCCCCATCGAGTCTGTTGTGGACGGCAGCTCAACCTTTGCCGGCGGCTTTGATGCAACGACAGACCGAGGGGCAGCCGGTGCTTTTGCTAAAGACTGTGATTTTGGATCCTCTCGTTTTCTCTTTGCTCCACTAAATCCATTGCCACTCGGCTCGGATGTCCTGTACTCGGATCTATCCTTGAATGGTCGGCCGGTACCTCTGGACCCCGATCCCATTGTCCCTGCACTCGGTCGGTCATACGATCTGAAATTGGGTTCTAAACAATCCAAGCATCCTTAGACAATCCGGTGCATTGATGGGCTGGTCAAGGTGTTGCTACTTACTACCTCGTGACGATGGTAGACCTAACTCGTCAGACAATGCGGAGGGCAGACGAGGACCGCCTCTACCTTGACGAGAGCCGCCACGCTGGCCTCTATTGTTTCCTCTAAGCTGTGGCATCTGTGAGTGTTTTGTCCTGTTCCCTGGCCGGCCGACTCCAGTGGCGCCTTGTACTTTGCTCATGTGCATCGTATTCCGGAACTTTGGTTGAGACCCCAGGTCCTCTGCGGAAGCAATTCTTCAACTTTTGAGCCTCCACCTTGCTTGCCTCCACCTACTGTAACCCTTGCTGGTTGACATATACAGGACCTGTTCATATCCACAAAACACACACGCACACACCGCACTCCATCTTTTCAACACCTTGGCCATTTACAGTCGGTGTTTATTGTCACTCGCTAAATACAACATTTATCATTCTATCCATCACTCGTCATCGCTCAAGAGCAACTCGTCCACATCATCTTCCTCATCATCGTCATCGTCATCGTCATCGTCTTCGTCGCTCGACTCTTGGACGGTCGCGATAGGTGCCCGTCGCACAGACTTGCGGACAGGGTTTCGCCTCGAAGGGACCGGTGTGGGATCCTCGTCTTCCTCGTCTGTCTCAACCGGCGTGTCTGTATCAGAATCGTCCCTGGAGACCGGTTTCCTAGACTGGCGCCCGCGAGGTGTAGGCCTACGTCGTTCCCTGTATTCAGGCATTTAGTGATCAATTCACAGAACAGAGAATTGCAGAGCGGACAAAATGCTCACGTCGGTGCTTGAGAAGCTGTGTCCTCTTCATCTTCAATTTCGCTTCTGTCGAGAGGGGTACAGTATTATCGCTTGATGAATGGCCGTACGCAGTCTCTCCAAGACTTTCAAAAAACTCACAGTCCATCAATAATGTCCCACATAGGCGTCACAGCCTCTGCCGCACGTAATGCCTCCTCGTCAATCTCCTCGAGTGCTTCAGGGTATCGCTTGACTAGCGATTTCTCGAATCGTGTCAGTGCATTCCTCGAGGCGGCATCCTCAATCGGCCGACGCTGTGATGCAAAGGCAATGATCAGAGACTGAACGAAGACACCAGCGCGGCGTGTGACGAATTCCTTACTTTTGTAACATTTCGAATCAGGACTACCAAAATTTGAGCCTCCGAGCTGTTGACTTGATCTGGTAACGTCAATTTCGACAACAACGATATGACCGTTTTCCTCAATTCGCCTACAACAAAGGCAAGATAATTTTTTAAAGGGGGTCCTGGCACATGTAAAGGGTTGATGGCAACATACGATCGCTTCGTCTTGCAACTACCAAAATGAGCTCTTGCGCAAGATTGAAATGAATGTTTTCGTCAAATTGAACGCCTTCTCTTTCGCTACGAATACGGGATTAGAAAAGTATCGTGAGTCTCTCAATCCAACAGCTGACACACAAATGCACATGACTTACACAGCTTTTGCAGGATCTGTCCAGTCTACCATGAGCAAGCCCATTTGACTCAGGGGCATGGCAGGTTCTTCCTGACTCTCCTTGATTTGTGCACTGAGTAGTTCAATGGTGGGAGCGACGATCTTTGGCCGATGGGTGAAACATTGTCAGCCAGCTGTCGCGTTGTTCGCGGTATCCTGCAATCCTGAAGCCTTACCTCTTGCATTCTACGCTGGTTGAGAGGAGAAGAATAACAGTAGACTGGGAAAAAGTAGCTTAGACACTGTCTGAGCGGAAGGTTTGTACTCGTGTCGTTTGAAAGGTACAGAGTGACCATTTGTTGGAGAAGCTGTCACAAACCATCATACGTCGTCAGCTTGACTCTGCCGCAAAACGTTGGTCAGACTTGGCACTCACACCAGCATCGTAAAGTTTGCCGGCCAGCATCAATTTAGCACTTCCTTCCGCTGCCACTGCCTGGATTCCAGGTACATCAAGTACGAGCATGTGCCTCACGAGGCCTACGACTTGCTCAACCTGGATGCAAGTGTGTGCAGTTACAGAATCAGCATTGGTCATTGACTGCATCGTCTAACCCCCAAAAAACTCACAGGCATTAGGTCTTGCACGAGCTCAGCAATGTCATGAACCATCATGAGATCAAACATGATTTGAGCCATTTTGATTCGGAGATCGTCGTCACCTGCGTTGAGTTGCTGCATGAACAGCACGAATGATTCCTTTGCCATTCTCTGCGTGTATCAAGAATCAACAATGGCAGTGACAAGTGAGTCGGGGCGGCTTGATCCTGAAATGCATGACGATGCGACGTACGACTTCAATCATGCAACACAACGCCAAGCAAATGAGACCTTGTTCCCGCAAAAGAGGTTCTTCTTTGTTTCTGATTGACGGAACGATCAAGTCTGTGACTAGCCCTTCAAACACAGCATTGTCCCTCAAGGTCTAGAAAAGAAGCGCTTTATACGTCAGACGTCGATCATGTGATGTAACGAATCTGATCGACTTACGCCATTGACTCTTTCAAGTAGGCTACTGCAAATGAGCAGACATCTCATGTCAATGACAGCCGCTTCTAGCTGTGCTATAGGGTCATTGGCCAGGCTGGCTTGACTTCGCCTAGGTGTTGCTGGGAATGACCGAACAGACATGGTTGTGGACATGGAATCATCGTCAACCGTCTAAAAGAAGCACGTGCTCAGTGTTTCTCCAGACGGGGGGGGGGCAAGATAACGTGAAAAGCCGATGGATTTGCTCACCATTCTGGTATCATCCTCTCCCAGTCGGATTTCGGTGACGACATCAACAATCACTCGGATCAAATCCTTTTCCCCATCTGAAATCTTGGAAAGAATGTTCATGCACAAGGGTATCAGAAATTCCGGTAATGAAGGCTGAGAAAGCATTTCTCCTATGAGACGATGTTGCAACGCGGTCAGGAGACTAGAGCTAGTTGATTGTTTTCTTTTCTCGTGTCCAGCCTACTTACTTGCCAGCTGGAACATTTTTCTTCGCCCGATTTCGTCTGCATAGTCTAACCCGACGGCCAGCTTGCACAGTTCTGCTACGATAAAGGCTTTGGAAATGTACCCATCTGGTAAGTTGTCCATGTCTTCCAGATTACCAACCAACACTCCTCCTGGCTGCAAAACGTCTTCAGGCACCATCGTTACGAGGTCGTCGAGCTCTTCCTGAAGCTTGAGAGCCAGCGTCGTCACCACAGGCAACACGCGTTCCAATCTGGCTTCATCTTTGTGATGGAGACAGTGATCGACAAAGACCCGCACGAGAAACGTTTTCTCTGGCGTCAGGGCGTTCCAGAATGCCTCGTCAAAGTCGAGATCATCCATGAGTTCTTTGCGTGTGGTGAAAAGGGACATGAGAGCATCTTCGGCAATTTGACCTTTGAGAAGATCAAACCTCGACAGTAGCTTTTTTTCCCGAGAGACAAAAGCCAAACGTTCAATGTCTGTCTCCATACAAGAGTAGATTGGATCAACTCACTTCGACGACTTGCTCGACGGCTGTCTGCTCAATCTCTTCTCCATTTTGGGTCGATAGCCCGTTACTCAACCACCCACTGATCATCCCCGACGCTGCTGTCCGGACCCCGGGCTCTCGATCACCTAGGCCATTCGAAATGAGTTCTTCTCGCTGTTGAATCGTGAGGACTCTCATATCGGGAATGTTCTTGCTTCCCAAAATGTTGTTGTACAAGGCTTTGCGTAAGATGGGGTCCACATCGCGAGAGCGAGCGAGCACATGTTGGATCGTCAATGGTTGCAATGGCAAGTTGATCAATGCGGCCCGACGGACTTCGGCTGAAGGGTCATACTTCATCAGGTCCAGAAAGAGCGCTTGGAGGCTGATCTCGCCTTGTTCCAACTCTTCTTCTTCTTCTTCCTCACCGCCCATTAATTTGGCCAAGCCCAGCACGGCTTGCACACGAATGGGAGCTTCCTTGTCGGACGCTCGGGAAACGAGGGTATCCCGTATAGGCTCATACATGTCGTCATCGATCTCTCCAAGACCATTGAGTAAGATGGAGATGGTTTGAGTCACTCTGAATCGAACAGACTTGTCTTTGGCATTGGATCCAGCCATGAGGTACTTTAATAGCTTGGTGGTGAACCGCGCTGAAGGTCCATCCTCGTCGTCCGATGCGCTCTCGTCTGAACGATTGAATGGTCAGAAGCTTATCCAAGTAACCAAGACATTGAATGAGAATCTCCGTACCTTGTGATGTCGTATATGCCATGAACCTTCCGACAAACGCCACGATCCGATCTGCCACCGTCACACCCTTTTTCACCGGCAAGATTCGTTCCAAGCAGTCTATAAACTTGCTGTTAAACGCCTTTTCCCCCACGAGCATTGTACCTTTGGGACTCTGCGCTGTGACTTTTGCACATTTCTCTTGGATTTTTCGTAGTGAGACGACGTTTTTGCGGTGGTTTGATAACGTATGTTGAGCCTGGGTGAAGATGGGGGGTATCAGGGCTAGGTAGTTGGAGAGCTCGTCCGGTACTGCATCGTCGTGAGCCGCCGCGGTCTTGGCTGACTTTTTGGCGACAGACGGCATGAGCGCTTGAGTAGACTGTTTGTGTCAAGGGCAGTGTGATAATTGGGGTGGTGTGGTCGACAATGAATGACTTGTTTGTATTGTCGGTATTGTATGTACAGTGAGCGCCAATGTTTACACTTGCCAAACCACAAGAGGGTTTGTTTACATTTGCACCGGCTCTGGCATTGCTATATTATTTCAAACAGCCGCGACTGAACATGAGCATCTTTGTTGGTGTATCGGTAACATCGACGCTTGTCATTCGACAAGACGCGTCAGCGCCCGGTTCGACTCCGGGACAGAGAGCATCTTTTTGTCCTTTTTGTCTGACCCTGGGTTCGAGGTCTGTACGTCTGCACGATGCTAGGAAGCTGTCATTGCATCATTGGAAAGTGGACGACTGCAGTCCAGCACCAGTGATCACTACAGAGTCTCAGGACTCTTTACTGATGTGTTTTATTGATCATGTGTCTTTGACCTGTTTTTTTTGCAATGCAAATCGGTAGCTTTGTTCTTGATGTCGCCAAGGACCAGCCAGGTTCTTGGCACCAGAATGTGCATCGACCCCACCAGGCCGCGTTCAGCCTCCCGGTAAATCTCTTATATGGCAATGCAAGAATGGCAACAAAACAAATGGTTCGATACACACTATTGATACAGTAACACGTATAATGTTCCATGAGGTTCGCTCGGGATCACGCGGCCCTCCTCACTATGCTATATGCTGTCTATAAGGGTAGGGGGGCGGGCAAAAAGGTATAAAGATCCGATACAGGGTTTCAAGAGCGGGCAAGGGGGTTCGGGATATGTCGAATGGGGTTTCGGAAACAGTGGGGAACCATGGAGCGTGAGCTATAGCGATGTTCCTTTCAAGCAGCAAGATATGACGAGGCCAAGAATGTCAGCATCATGGAGAGGACGGGGATAGTGGCTTTGAGAATGGCGGCGCTGTTTTGAAAATGAATAAGCTCAGTATCATGATGGATCCAAGCAGAGTGGCCGAGAAAGCAGGCTTACTTGGTGGGATCCTCGGTAATAGTCACGGTGAACACGGCGATCAGCCCATCAACAGCTTTCATACCGTCGACTGGTACCTTGTCGGCGTGGTTCACACCCTCTGATGCGAGAGCACGACCATCAGCATAAACGAGGCGCTCTGAGAAGAAAAAACAAAAAAAAGGATCATGTCACGCACCATTGGAATTCTTCAAATAGCCTCTTGCGTACTCGACGTCAGTCTTGTATGTCCAGTTCTTGTACGTGACGCTCCCCGAGTACCTCGTCAAACCGTCCACGCCTGGTATCCGGGTACCATTGGGTCCGTCAATAACGGTAGGAATGACTTGGTCTTGTGATGTTGCATTGCCCACGAGCCAGTCTCGACCCAAATTGTATCCATTGGGGGTGATGTCATGATTGTGTGATAGATCCTTTTCCTCTGAAGCCGCAATGAACATGGCGTTGCTACAATCCAACATTGAGCATGTCAGTGACAGGATGGTATGAAATGGGTGCCAAGAGTAAGACTCACGTTCCCTTTTGTTGCCAGTACCTCAAATGTGTGCCGCCATCAAACGTCTCCTTGCAAGTTCCCAAGTATGGATCACCATAGTTCCATCTAAGCATCTGAATTTCATCCTTGAGGCCTTCTCCGTCACCCAAATTCGCCTTTTGCTTGTCTCCCAATGACATTCCTAGACATTCGTATTGGTATCCCAATGCCTCCATGTAGAATTGGAAACCTCCATCATTGATGGTATCCACCAAGACCTTGGGTGAGGACTTGTCTGAAAGGACGATATTGAGAGGTTCACCGAGACCTTCTGGCCATGTATTGTTTGCCCACTAGAACATTGACGAATTTTTGCCACACAGGGGAGAGGGTGTTGGTGTCAGAACGATGTGAACACGGCCCCGAGAATATGAAACCCAAAACTCACCGTCAACCAACTTCCATCGCCTGCAAGAGGATCGTTGAACCCTAGATCACGGGGAGGCGGTGAAGGGTTTCCACCCGCTGCCGTAAAATTTGTAGACGCACTCTCAGTGTCGTTTCTTCGTACGAGGTAGTGTGGTGAAGACGCTGAGCCTAGAATGGCAGAAGCCATGGTTGAGGGTGCTCCCAAGAGCACAAGCGTGGCCAGCGTTCGCATGCTGTGTGTGGGTATCAGTGTGCAACTCTAGTGTATGAGGCGAAATGGTCGATCCTGTCAGTCTATGAGTAGTAGTATATGTCGGCCGACCTGTGGGGTCCACCCAGGACAGAAAGAGTGTCAGCTATATCGATTCATGCATGACTTGTTGCAACTGTCGAGTAAGCGAGAGCGGTTCGATCGAGCAGCGATGACGGCAATCGAGGACTCGTCTCGTCCCACCCATCCCTAATCATGTACTCACAAAAAGTTGAGCCCTGGCCAGTGACTAGTCGTTGACAACTATTCCAGAGTAACTCTTAAGCTCGAAGTACTCTTTTCCTTTGTGTCTCTTGTACTCGTATCCTCTACCAGCAGCTCTACCAGCTCTCCCAAGCAAAGCCGCGAGTGACGCAAGAGTGCTTGAAAATCTTTGAAACCCCGCCGCCGCCGCAAGAAAAATGGCCAAATTTGCCTCCGTTTCAAGTCCGATCGGCAGAGGCGAACAAGCTGGTGGACACTTTGTTCAAGGGAATTTAAAGGAGGTCTTGTCAAGGTGTCGTAGACTCGGGTAGACTCGAGTAGATACTGGCCAGCACCAGTGAGCCAGTGAACACTCTGTACTCTGGGTGTATAAGAGGCAAAAGGGGTAACCATTGAGCGAGCTGGCAAGTTGGCCGGACAAGCAAAACGCATGATCGAAACAAATGCCGAGCACACACGAGATGATGTCGTCTCCTGGGCTTACTAATGACGAAATGAAAGAGTCAGTCCGAGGATTCGAGGGCTTTTGAGCGTACATGGATACCATGACGACATGACGTCGTTGCCCCGGTCGTCTTCAAATGTAATATGACAGGTCTCGGCGGGGGKGGGGACGTGGGGCAACCTTGTGTACTGTAGCTCATCCAGGGTGAATACGGGGGAAAGGACTTTGCCAAGACTATGGCAATGATATAGCATTGAACATTGAACATTGGGTCATTTACAATCTTCAAATGGCATTTGGACTCGTACTTTTCGTATAGTCTAGCATTCAAGAGTACTCTGTGTCCCTCGAAATGCATGACAATGCAACTGGTGTAAATGTGGCAAATGACAATCATGGCGTGCAAAGCGGTGTCGATGTGTCGAGTGGGTGAAGCTCTCGGCAAAACATGAAAAAGAGAGCAGGTCAATGCAAGGCAAGGTGGACAAACATCTCAGAGAGAGAGAGAGAGAGATCCTCGAACAAGGATGATCCGTGGGAACATGGGGAGAAGAAAAGAAAGTCCGAACCTTTCCGTTTCAAAGCCGACTGCTTGGCTCGTGGTATCCACTCATCATTTATACTCTCTCTCGCATTTGCCTCGTCTATCCATACGCTTATTCTTTCAATGTTCATGTTCGTCACCACTCCACCATCAACGAAAAAGACTGAAACGGCTTTGGTGCCCTCACTGGAAAACGTCAACGACCCGACCGCCCGGAGTTACACACCATGTACTCTCGACTCTCGAGTGATTCATGTCCTCATGATTACGACTGGATCCGACCAGACAGGGGCCGAATGATTCGCATGTCTCCCAAACAAGTGATCATGGGACCGATTCTCCTCTCGTTCGCTACTTTTCTTTGTCTGGTGACTGTTGTCTGTCAGGAATAGACTTGCCGTATTGAGAAACACCTCGAGATGAGACGTGATTGCAACCAAAGTGGCAAGAATGCTCTTGCTCTAGGATTCAAATGGCAGTATACGCCTTTATCTCAGAATGCCACCTCTGTGTACGCAAGATGGTCTCAGAACGGATAGGTCTAGTAACATACAACATGTGACGGATCACGCATTAAACACATGCCTCGAGTAGGTTTATGTAGGTGCCGACTGTTGAATCACTCCATCCCCTTGCCCCTCCCCTTGTTCGCCCTGAGCGGGAAGATCCAAGCCCTCTGGGCTTCTCGGCGGACTGGCGAAAAAGGGGTCATTTTGCAAAGATTCAAGTTGCCGCCTATCCGCGCCTTGCCTCGTGTACGATCGTGGCCATGTTCCGTCTCGTATCCAACCCGCTCGAAGAATCTTGATGAGCAAACCTAGACGGATCCCTCGTTTCATGGGTTTCCCATCCATGATGAATTGCCAGACTTGCCCGAGCTTGCCTTGCTTCCACACCTGATCGAGTTCTTCAGCTCCGGGTGGGGATAAAAGGGCTTCGAGACGGTCGAGAGCATCGTTTCCGGCTTTGCCTGGAGGTATTGGGCTGTTGCGAACTTGCTGATACTGGCCATAGGAAAGAGCTTGTGATGATGATGGTGATGGCCGTTTGGGTAGCGCGCTCATCGAGGTGGTTGCTTCAGGAGAAGAAGGTGTTGATGAGGTCAAAGAACTAGCCTTTTGCGACGTCTCTGCATCAGTCTTGGTGGTCGGACTACCTCTAGACGAAGAAGGCAATGCATTGGCGAGAAACGAAGGGATTTTACTGCTCCCCGCTCGTATCCGTGTATTAAAGTAATGAGCGAGGGACGATTCAGTTGCATCGTCTATGGACGAACGCCGCCCAGGGGGCGATGTCAGGGGGAGCGGGGAACAAGTCGTCGACACTTGAGCCTGAAACGGTGCTTGCTTGCCATCCCGCGGTGGGTACAAGGTCCCATTCAACCATTGCTTTCGACGCCGTTCCCAGTATTGCGGCCCAAACGTTTCAGGCGTGGGGTAGACGAATGCCTCGGTCGGTGGGTTGGCCTCGCCGTTTGCAGCAGGCAAAGGCTGAGCGTCTGGCATGATCATGACCGACCCTTCACTCTCCGTCGCTCGTACACCTAGACTCGACGAGTCGTCTGTTGTCGCCGACGCCATTCGATCCAAAGGCGCCTGAGGTATGGCTTGTGAGGCAAGAGGAGGACTGAGCTGGGAAGACGAGACCGAGACCGAGCTGATTTGTTCATGTGACAATCCATCCTTGACCCGTCGGTCATGACTCGGTCCAAATTCGTAAAGAAAGTTGATAGACTGTTGCTGTTGACGGACTCGATCGGCTTGACGGAACGATTCCAAGTTGGCATTGTCGTTGTGGTTGTTGTTGTTGATACTATCGGAAAGCTGTGAGCTTGATGCCGATGAGCCATGACGAGAAGGACTCGAGGGAAGGATCCATGCAGATGAACTCCCCGAGGAAGGGAGCGAAGGTGGTCGAGAAATGGCCGCTGTCGAGTCGTGCGAGTGGCTGATCATGCCATGGACCGCCAGTCAAAAGGTGTATTCAAGCAAGATCCAGGGCAGGCACTACCTGCAGTTTCTATTGTGAATGTTGTCTGCCAGTCTACTTATTGCCAGAATGATTCGTTCTTCCACTCTTGTTGCTTTTGGCGCTGATCGATAGCGCGGTAATGCTCATCCCGATCGATCGCCATGTATCGCCATTATTTAGCTGGAATCTATCATTCAGCAATCGTCTTTTCAAACTGCGGTACTGTAATTGAACGAAATCAAAAAGACAAAAAAGAATGGAATACAGGAATTGCATATACTCGTACAAAGAAAAGTCCACACTGTCTAACCTCCGTTGCCCTCGAGACCATCACCTGCATGTTGGAGTCCAACAGCTTTGGGAACCATGGTCTCACCGACTTGTGTCCCACTGACCTCATCCACGATCTTGGCCATTTTGCTGATTCCCTCACCACCAATACCACCCTCATCACCTTGAGCAACCAGTTTGCGCTTCTTGCTTGGAGCAAATTCCCCAAACCCTTCGGCCTCGTATAGCAAGTCAGTCCTAATGACGACTTTCCAGCCGTTATCTCCGACCGGACTGCCTTCGTGCAACAATGACCCTCTCGCGTCTCCGTGAGGAAAGACGAGGACTGAGCCTTGGACTGGAGCGATCGGACAGGAGAGCAGGGTTCCGATGGACGACGGGGATGGGAGGAAAAAGGTGGTGGCACCTGGAACGGCAGGTGCCGAGGCAGAAGAGTTGATATCTTCGTTGAGGTAGATGAGCAAGGTGTAGCGTGACCAGAGCGGGTCTTCTGCTGGTGAAGAACTATAACGCCCCGGGCCAAGAGTCAATTAGATAATTTGAGGTGGAATATAAAGATGACCATGACTCACTCGTGCAAGTACTCTCCCGTCTTGGCATCAATACCGGCGGCTGGCCATGCGCCATCGATGTGAGGCTGATAGTGATAAAAGAGTCCTCAGTCAACCGCATACTGTGGAGCAACATGGTCGAGATGATCACCTACTCGATAAATCTGATTGGGGCCGTAGCGATACACTCTGAAGCGTCGGTTGATACCTCTGACTTTACCGCCGCGTCCATCACCCTTTTCATCACTGCCCCTGTGCGTCTTTTCAACAAATGGCAAGATCCGTTCGTAGAGTTGATCGACAAATGGCTGATCGGCCAACCAGACGACATTGTGCGCCAACACACTCGTCTTTTCCACAGCAGATCCTCCTGCAGCCTGGTCGGGTTCCCATCCAAGCGTGTTGGCCATGGTGATGATGGATTCACATGTTTGGGGAGGCAGGACGTTGCAGATCATTTGACATTTGGGAATGTAAGGATGGGAGATGGAAAGCGGATGATGTGACGTCTGAGGGAATGGGATAGGTGAGGGCGGGGTCGATGCTTGTACAGTCGAAGGATAGAGGTTGGGTGGGCGGCGTTCTGGGCCTGGAGTGACTTGGATAGGGTAGAATGAGGGAAGCGTACCAGTCATGGGGTCTAACAATCGATTTCATTATGTCAGTTTTTTCTTTGCGTCAAAGAGTGAGATCATGATAGACGACCTACTGTCAAATCCCTTTTGAATCAAGTCCCACATGGGAAGTGGCTCTTGAATACCCGAATTTTTTCGTGCGTTCCACACTTTCATGGATTGAATCGCCCGAGTGTCATCTTGCGACTCATTGATCCATGGGACTAGGACTTTGGGATCTAATCGCGCCTGCTCGCCTCCACATACCCGCAAGACCATGTCCAGACATTGCAGCACGACGAGTCTGTCTTCGACTTCCTCTTCCGAGAGCACCTTGCCTGGCCGACTGGTGGCATCGCAATCTCGGACCCAGCGCTGCAAGGAGCCGAGCTTGGTGGGCGTCTTGTTGACGTAGAGGTCGAATAAAAGAACAAGAGCTTGGCGGTAGAGTGATAATGAGAGCAGGTGCGAGATTTTTGAGTGAATAGACGTCCCTGTGAGGTTGAAATGGATCAGCTGGGGCAGGTAGTGCATTATCTAGCACGACAATGCGCTACACCCACCTGCACCTGCACCTTGCTCCGACAAGACCTTTCCAAAATCCCATCCTACTCTTTTCAGCTGCTTGTACTTTTGACTACCAAGAACCTCGGGATCCTCAACAATGGCAGACAAGGTCTCAATGGTGATTTCCAAGTCCTCGGGCGGAATCAAGTCCTCTTGGTCCTCGCCACTACCACCATTCTTGACCAATGGCTCCACCGCTACTGCTTTGGACTTGGGCTGTTGCGCCGTCTGGAGACGGTGTGCCTTGAGTTTGGCGGCTTGTTTCTTGCTCTTGGACATGTCTGCGGAATGATGGCTATTCTTCACTCTGTACTCTACTACTACAGTATGACCTACTCAAATTTCAAACCTCCATGGCGAATGCAGATAAGATAAAAAGATTTGTGCGCGGATGGGGATTGAACTTGCGGCGGCGATCGAGGACATTGTTAGCGCGCGCGAGGGCATCGGCCGGTTGTTTCCGCATTATTCATGTATTTCATGAGAGACGCCACATACAGGAGGAATATCTTGAGCAACTTCAAGTACTGTTTTCAAGGTCGATAGACACTCAATCACAGCAACATGAGGCCTGCATTGTCTTTACTTGCAAAGTCCGTGTCCAAAAAGCCACTGAGGCTGCATCGGGCTTCAGCAGAGCTCTTGCCTCCTATCCCGTAAGTTGCAACTTTTTTGTGGCGTGAGTCATCGGCCTTGTCAAAACATGGTCTAACTGGACATTTGTATCTTGCAGACTGTACCGGCAGCTTCTGCGAGCTCACCGTATCTTGCCCAAAGAAATGAGACTGCTGGGTGATCAATGCATCAAGTCCGAATTTCGAGCATGTCGTGAAACCGATAACCCGGTCTACATCATCGGGTTCCTCTCCCAATGGAAGCTTTATCTCGATCAACTTCAGCATGCCAGTCTCCAGACTGGAGAACCGTTCAAGGGTAGACCGATGGAGGAAGAGTACTTTGACAAGCTGTCGGATGAACAGGCTACGCAGTTGTATGATTTGATGCACGCTTCCAAGGATATTTGGAAAAGGTCAGTCAAGGATTGTCATGATTAAGTATCACATTGTCGCACAGTCTGACGCCAGTTGCGTTTGATTTATCAGTCCGGAGCAACTTGAAGCCGCTGCTGTAGCAGAGGACCCTACGCATGCTGACAAGCCCATGACGCCACTTGCCAACGGCGATGTTGCTTCTTCTCCGCCCCCATCAACCCTCACCGATCCCTACCCTCTTCCACTCTCATCATCAACTCTCAAAGCCGGCTCTCAGCAATCATTAGACCGTCTCGAAAACGAGCTCGATCCCGAGCTGATGCCGCTTCCATTAGAGAGAAAGGGCGAAGACGAGGACAAGTTGAGGGCAAGGCTGGTCTACCAAACCCGCAAGAGGGGTACATTGGAAGCCGATTTGATCTTGAGCACGTTTGCAAAGGAGAACCTGAGTAGTATGTCGGTAGCAGAAATGCAAGAGTTTGACAAGGTGGGTCTTTTTTCCCGCATATGAAATGTTTGGCCAACGAGTCACCTTGAACCCGAGCGATTGAGCTGATATTGTTCACGTGCAGCTGTTGGATGAGCCTGACTGGGATATCTACTATTGGTCAGTTGGCAAACGGGAAGCCCCAGCAAAATGGAAAGACTCCAACATCTTGGCTAGGTAAGCCATTTTGACCCTTTGAAAATGCCTTAGCTGCCCCTATATCATGTGACTGAATTGCGCATTCTCGACCACACAGATTAGTAAAGCACGCCGAGAACCAGGGCAAAGTGGTCAGGTCTATGCCTGGTCTGTATTAGATCGATTTGGTCGCGAACAGGACATGTATCTATGCATAGTTTCCTTCCGAGTGTATTCACCATGGCGACGTACCCACATATTGCACATGTTCCCATTCGCCACCCACATGCGCATACGTAGTCATGCTATGGATTCAGTAAAGTGATGCTGTAAATGCAGTGTTGTGACATGTTACTCGTCTTTTGGTACATGATTTGAGTCGATGATGTGACGTCAAAGGTCTAGATAATCAGAGTGACAGGTTATACGACCTGTCGGAGATCCTTGTCAGCTTGGCGTGATGAAATTCGCAAAAAAAAAAGCCGTCACTGACCTTTCCTGCCAAACTCAAAATCTTCGCCCATCGGCTGGCACCCGTACTGCCCTGTGCTTTCGCCAGCTCGGCTGCCACTACACCGTTCACTCTTGTTCCAATCATGTCACCCTTGGCGTTGAGTAGTACACATGCATTGTCGTCGAATCGGATCATGCTTCCATCGGGTCGTTGAACAGGGGCCTTGGTTCGGACAATCACAGCCCGCTTGACTTCTCCCTCACGTACTTTTTGAATGTTGGATCCTGTTTGACCACCGACTGTGAGCAGAGAGATGGGTCGGGCCTTGTTGATGACCACACTGATTTCGTCGCCTGATTGAGAGAATGGCGAAAATTAAAGGGTGAATAGACGCCCCGTCGTATTGCGATCAGAGGAGACTAATGGGAACATATCAATCATTCCTTTCATGACTCACCTACTGTGGCGGAGCCTCTTGAAGACTTTGCCTTTAACACATTGATACACTCTGCAATTAGCCCACCCGAGTTGTCGATAACCTGTGCCCATGAAACCGTAATGTCGAGTCATCAGTCATCACACCCCACATGCTTCCACCCTTGAATGTACACTTACCGTCATGCGTCCCTTGAGAGTGATCATCTTGGCTGTCTGGCTTTGCTCAAATGACCCATCCAGCGATAGCCCCTATCTTTTTGCACTGCATGTTCGAGGAAATCAACGACCTCCTTGTCTGCTATTCCGACGCGGGCCAACCTGGCTGGGGGGCGACGCGTGCAAAGTATTTTAAGCTCCACTCACTTACTGGGGCTGCAATAACCTGCAAGCTGCTGGGCCATGTCAACTTTGAGCAGGCACAAGTTGCACAAAATATCAGTGCGATTCATTGCACCACTCGCAGTTGGGTAAAGTATTAGGGAGCTGCTGAGGCGAGATTCGGCAAGCTACGTTACGCAAGTTGAGACGATTCGAATTGGTACGACATTGGGGGGTTCAAAGTTTGAACGAGTAGTCGCAATCGAGGTATTAATCGGCGTGAGTTTGTTTGTCAGAGCGACGAATTGAGGAGAGCAAGGGGAAAGCTGAGTGTTTTATGGTACAGCGAAATCAGGGTCGATAGCTCTTCAAGATGGCACCGTCTTCCGTCTCTCCGAGCTCGTCTCTGTTTGGGCCGTCAAGAAGCAACTCGGTAGCTCGAAGATCCGAACGTAAACCATACTCGAGGTCTGGCTCACCTGCCGGATTCGACTCACCCCGACAGCAACCTGCGCCAGCTCAAAATGGGATCCTCGGTGGTCTCAAGAGAAGTCTGTCAAGATGGTTTTCATCTACCAACTTGCAAGAACTGGCACAGTCTCAAGCTCAGAATCGATCCTCGTCACCGACCTTGGAGGGATCCAGTCATAGTCGACAAACGTCACAAGGTACTGCTCAACTTGCCGACATCCCCTCTTCCCCTCCTGACATGAAGCAGCTCAAAGTCTCTGACCGCACGCCCAATTCCAAGCGTCTTGCACCCAAGATCTCGCCGGAACGAGGTACACCGAGCAAAAAGCAGCGTACCACGTCTCCAGGCCGCTGGAGAGATCGCTCCGATCCTCAAGCTTATGATAGAGAACCAAATGCTTTGGCAACCAAAAAGTCCATTCCTAGGATCTCGGGAACATCTCAAATGAGTCGTAGTCAGACACTGGGCGCATACAATGACCCTCCTCTTTCAATGCTGGCTGAATCCCCCGGTCAAGCGTCACGGTCAAAGGGATTGCCAAAGTCTTCCGCCCTTTCCAAGACTTCTGGACAAGGTCTCAGGCGGTCAGAAACAACCTTGCGGTTGAGTGACGAGTCTGTCGGTCTTCAGCCTCACCGTCATGTCAGGGCATCTCCTCTCAGGTCCCCCATTTACCCTTCGCACCCACCATCTACAGCTCATTCCGGCGGTAGCAGATTGCCCTACTCGCCTCTTCCGTCTGGCTTATCAAAGTCAATCACGCTCAGTAATCTTGCCATCTCATCCCCAAGGCAGAATGCTTCAGCCGAGGCTGCCGGAACGTTGACACCAAAGTCTCGGGGTAAACTCGTGCGAGGAGGTAGCTCAACCCCGGCGACTGCCTTGACCCCAACACGGCGCGGACTACGGAGTCAAAGCCGTCTGGAGCTGGATGAGGTAGCTTCGCCAGGCCGCACGACGAGGCAGCGCTCCGAATCAGTTCGAGACATGTCAGTCGTTCCACCTTCTCCCGCTAGATCCCTGATCAGATCAAGCCGAATCAGGCATCATCAACCGGTCGATGATCAAGATGAGGAGCTGCTGATGCAAGATGACTCCCGTCATGAGACGGATTACGATCAACCAGAGCGGTCCAGGTTCACTCAGAAGACTCGGCATAGTATGACCCCTCGCATGAGCATTGATCGGGAAGAAGGCACGAGACCCACGGTCAATGATCAAGCTCAATCCATTCTTGACCAACTCTCAGCCATGAGGAGGACTTCGAGGCATCCCAACATTCAAGCCGGTCTTTCTTCATCTGTTCAGCCCCCACCTGTTCCCATGTCACTGTCAAACCGACAATTGAGGAAGAGAGGAGGCGTCAAGGTGCCCAAGGCTTCGAGCAAGGCCGAGGCATTTGCCCTCAAGTCATTATCCACTGCGGGTGATTCGAGAATGGGAAGCAAACGGGAGACCGGTAGTGGTTTAGGGTTGGGCAAACCTGGAGCTAGTGTCATGCAAAAACCATACACCAGGAAGCCTTCCGACAAGATGGGTATCAAACCTCTCGACTCTTCTTCCACAAATCACACTCAAGAAGACGCTCAGCGCGAGGTCGAGGCTCAAGGATCCTCAACACAAGACAAGCCGTTTACGTTCAGCATGTCCAACGTGCCCACGCAAGTCTCGACTCCCCTGAATATCCAATTCTCACCCTCGGCCACCAAGATTGTGAGATCTGGTCCGTCGACTCTACGGGCACAGTCAGCTGTGACGCATCGTAAGCACGAAGTCGCGCCCCCCAGAGCAGGTGCCTCTCAGTCGAGGCCAAACAAGTTTGTCGTTCCCGATGACGACGACATGGATGAGGCTGAAGATGCGTCGGAGACACCTACCAGGGAGCCTTCCAGGTCACCTCAACCCGTAGCTATCCCTCCTCCCATCCCATCACCTTCACCGAGAAAGAAAAAGGATATCGATGTGACTGCTGTTCGAAAGGCCCGTGGATTCCTGGATGCGGCTGGAGTGAACAGACCAAGGGCTTCCTCCCCGCTTGCAGCGGCACCCATGACCAGGTCGGTCTCGAGAGCCTTGTCTGGTAGCTCTCCCAAACCGCCCGTCACCGAGCTTGGCGGTTCTAGCACCACTCCAAACACTCTGCCTGTCGACAAGGCCACGACCAAGCCTGCCACGACCACCACCTCACCCTTGACCGTCCCTGACTTCTTCGCCATGCCTAAATCGACATCGACCTCCGGCACGACCACCCCCGTCGCTGCTCCTGCATCAGTCCCTTCCTTTTCGTTCACCAACCCCAGCCCTACCACATCGCCCTCTACGAATAAGACCAGTGAGCCTATAAAGCCGAGCGGGTTTTCGTTTAGCGCGCCATCCAACGAGGCCAAGACGCCGCCTGCTACCAAAGCACCAGCGTTTTCGTTTTCGGCCCCTTCGACAACTCCCTCATTCGAACCCCCAGCCAAACCCTCTAATGGATTCGTGAGTCCCTGATCTTTGTGCTTTGGTGGCTCCTCACCCAGTGATGCTGACACATGCTATCGTTATAGACTTTTTCCAATCCAAGCGGATCGGCCACTCCTACCGAGTCTGGCACATCCTCGAGCTCAAAGGCGCCACCTTCGTTTTTCGGAAATGTTGCTCCTCCAACGTGAGTAGATCGTTGCGACTATTGAGAAAGCAACGAGCGAGGCATTGACTTGTTGACACTTGTATGGATCGATGACATGCGCAGAATTCCAGCTCCAGCTTCCACTAGCTCGTTTTCCTTTTCGACTGAAAAGCCACCTGCACAGCTATTTGGCTCGGGTCCAACCGCTTCATCCGATTCAGCTTCGTCGGTGAAGCCTCTTGGTAGCCTGTTTGGAGGCACGTCCTCGACTACGGAAACCTCGGGCAAGCCCGCCACCGAGGCGCCTGCGGTTGACAAGGCGCAGCCTGCCTCCACTGGATTCTCATTTGGAGGTTTGAGCTCGACCACGCCCGCCAAAGACAAGTCAGCAGAGGGCCCTTCCGATGAGGCTCAGCCAGCTACCACTAGTGGTTTCTCATTTGGTGCTCCGAGCAAGACGACAGTGCCCGCTCCTCCTACCACGGGCGGATTCACGTTTTCCAAACCTGCCGGCACCTCTACTAACCCATTGTTTGGCGGCGGTGGCGATAGTAAACCTGCAGAGGAAAAAGCTTCGTCGACACCATCTTTTACCTTTGGCAACACGAGCAAACCCGCAGAGGACAAGCCCGCATCGACACCCTCCTTCACATTTGGTAATACTAGCAAACCTGCAGAAGAAAAGACTGCCCCATCCTTTACGTTTGGCCATGCTAGTAAACCTGCACAAGAACAGACTGCGTCAACACCGTCCTTTAACTTTGGCAGCTCCAACACCGCTGCCTCCCCGGCGGCTCCTACGTCTACAGAGAACAAGGATGCGGCCCCTGCCCCCTTTAAATTCAGCTTTGGTGCGGGTTCCGATGGACCAAAGGCCCCCGCGTCTAGCTCATCGACCAACTTGTTTGGAAGTGCCTCGACCGCTCAATCGCCTGCGCCATCTTCTAATCCGTTTGGAAGCACATCGACTCCCAGCTCAGCGGCTCCGACAACGTTCAACTTTGGGACAACATCGTCTGCTACCCCGGCTACGTCAAGTGCTCCTACTCCATTCGCATTCGGCGCCAACAACGAGGCCAACAAGTCTTCAAGCCCAGCTCCGTTTGTCTTTGGGGGTGGTGGCGGCGGCGGCGCCTCAAACACGACCCAGAATAATTCTCCGTTCGGCAGTGGCCAAGTCACGCCTTCTCAACCGGCCAGCAACCCGTTCCAAAACTCGGCCTCATCCAATCAACAGAGCGGTGGCAACGTGAACATGTTTGGCTCCGCCTCGGGCAGTGGAAACATGGGTGGGTCTGCCGCACCTGCGCCCTTTGCTTTTGGGGCACCAAGTTCGACAACGGCGTCCACCAACAACCCATTCGGGCAACCTTCAAGTGGGGTCCCTTCTACTCCAGCCTCGACCGGGTTTTCCTTTGGAGCGCCGTCCCAAGCTCAAGCACCCACTACGAATGGTGGAATGTTTGGAGCCTCATCCACTGGGTTTGGCGCGAATGCTTCGACCAATCCTCCTGCATTTGGAGCTGGTCCTGGCACACCCGCGCCTCCGCTTGCTGCCAACCCTGGCGGCTTTAGTTTCAATGTCGGTGCAAGTGCTGGAGATGGATCGCGCCAGGGTTCGCCTGCATTCTCAGTCGGCGTGGGCGAGTCACCTGGGGGACGAAAGATTCGAAAGTTGCCGACGTCTCGCAAAAAGTAGGCAACAAAGTAATCCTCCTAGGCCGTCTCTGATCAACACCAACCGTCCTCAAACCCCCTCTTTTTATTCGTTCTCTCGTCTGCTCGCCCACTGCATTTACCCGGCTTCGGATTTGATCATCATAAACCATCTGTTGTACCCATGATTTCAGGCTCTAGTCTGCATGCATAGTCGCGACCATGTTATCTTCAAACGTCTCGTATGTCCCAGAAGCAGGTCTGGCTACATTGTGTCAGATATCTTGTAAATACTGAGTACATGCCATGCAAGTGCATCAGCGACCAGCACCGACTAATTACTCCAGATTATACTCGGCGTGCGTGATGATTAGACGATAGATGATGCGATGATGATGATTGCTGCATGATTCGTCTGCAGATAGACGCGCTCAACGACTTTGAATAACCAACATTTACCTACATTTCTCTGCTTTCTGGATTTTCTCTTACCCTACCGTCATTCAACGCCCACTCCCAGCACCTGAATGAAGAATAGCTGTACATGAGTTCAACCGCACGGCCCGGCAAGCGCCCGTCGCCTGATCAACGGATGGCCAGCTCGGCCAGCAGTGTCGGTGGTCCATCTAGGCTATCCAACGGTCATTCTTGGGACGTCACTCACGGCGAGCAAGTACCAGAGGAGACAGAGAGGGCAGACAACAGCAGATCATTCAAGAGACGCAGAGTCATACCATCAAACAGCAGCACGTCGTCTGTGGCCAGATACGTACCTGGTTATTCCTTTATTGAAAGGGGGTGGGGATTCACCAAAGATCTGCTAGGTCTCGGGCCGACAGGCAAGTCATGATCGCACCTTTGTCACAGTTGTTTAGGCTGAGGAAGATGCTGATAACATTATTATACTCAACGGACAGATCATGATACAAGGCCTGCTGCTTCTTCATTGACAGATTCAGGTGAAAGTTTTGGAGGGACCTCGCTCGTACCAAGCTCATCAACCTTTTCACCCACCTTGCCTCGACATATCCCACAAATGTCTGATACCAGTCGCAGGCTTTTACATGGCCCTGTGATACCCTCAAACGAGGCGGCCAAGAAGAGGATCATGAGCACGTTTGACGGTGACGATTCAGAGGATGACGATGAGCGAAAGCAGTTGGCAAACGATTCGGGCTCAACACGCCGAGATTTTGTCGACCTTACCCAGGACCATCCATCAGAAGGATCAATCAAGGCTGAACAAGTGCATGTCAAGGCTGAATCGTCTAGTGGATTCAGGCCTACGGGAATCAATGTCCATCCAGGATTCGATGTGGGCCTAGACGATGTATCGGCGAGTGGCAGTATGGACAGTCATGTCAGGATGATACGAAGACGAGCTCGACGTCTCGCTAAACGTGAGTCGTTGATGCATGTCATGCGTCTTGCACTCTGCATTGCTGACGCGATTCTTCGTCGACCTTGATTAGAATCGGCCAGTACAGCCAACCCCAAACCCAAATATGACCTCGACAAGGAAGATTATCGTCAAATGATTGATCTCTCCCCGAGTCCCAAAATGGGTCCTCGGTCACCAAGCATTGGCGCTCGGTCAAGCAAAGGCCAATACTCTGGAGGGACTGAACAACTAGTGGACCGATTTGCAGCGCTTGGCTATGTCTTGCCCCCGCCGTCAGACCATCTCGGAGCATCATCTAATCTCTCCTCGAGTCGGCTCGGAAAAAGTGGAATGAAACGAGACGAACCTACCCCTGGTGGGAGGTCGACGTACGATTTGAATGCCAAGTTGAATCGAATGAGAATTCAGCCCGAACAAGATGTATTCAATCTCCGCGCCGTCGAAGAGGCTTTGGCTCAACAAGCTTTGGAAGAAGCCAAGATCAAGGCGAATCTTGAGAAAGTCTCAAAGCCCAAGGTTGCCGCGCCTCCTAGACTTACGGCTGAAATGAAGCAAACCGTGACACAAGCGCTCAAGAACCCTCGATTTGTGAGCAAGGTAGCGAGGGAGCAGGTCGAAGCCAAGGATCTACGATTACTGGGACCGGGTCAGTGGTTGAACGACGAGGTGATCAACTTTTACATGTCTTTATTACAAGAACGGTCGAATCGAGAGACGATCAAAGTCGATGGGGTCGAAAAGAAGAAACGAGAGATCCACTGTTTCAATAGTTTCTTTTACACCAAGTTGGGGGACGATTATGCCAAATCACGGGTCGGTCGATGGACGAAAAAGGTGAGCCTGTGTCCTCGTCTCCTTTCTTCAATACATTGACCACTGGCTCATTTCTTTGGACCTTGGCGCGAATGACCCAGATTGACATTTTCTCAAAAGATATCGTCATCTTCCCTATCAACAAGGGCAACACACACTGGCTGTGCGGAGCGATTAATTTCAAGGATAAACGGTTTGAATGTTATGATTCGATGAACCCTCATGGCTCGTCGCAAGTGTTTAGCGTGAGTCAGTCGCACTAAATTTGTTTCTGTGCTTGAGTTCCTGATATCATCGGACCAACGATAATTTCAGCGGTTACGAGCGTACCTTCAGGCGGAGCATTTGGATAAAAAGAAGAAACCGATTCAACTTGACGATTGGGTAGACTATTATGATACGGTCAGTATCCGGTTCCTTTGAAACGGTGGGGGAGGCACCATGAAGCTGATGCTGTTGAATAACTCTTGACGGTCTCGCAGGCAAGTCCCCAACAAAACAATGCATATGATTGTGGAGTATTCAGCTGCCAAACACTCGAACATCGAGCTCGAGGAGTTGGAGATGCCGATGACGCTGTTTCTGGTCGTGCATGGGAGTTTAGTCAACAGGACATGAAAGAAATGAGGCAGGTGATGGTATATGAGATTGCCGAGGCAAAACTGTTGCCCAGAGGTTCGAGTGGATGATACCGAGCAAGAGCGGGAGGTATCTGTATCAATGGAGCGATGCCAGTGACTTGTACCACCAATGCACGGGTCAAGACTGGTATACTGGTAGATGGGTCTTGCCATGTTGTATTTCTGTTTGGTTTCTTGTTTACCAAGTCGGTTGACGATGATGCATTTTTCCAGATTTCAGATGACGTATCGGGATAAACAAAGCTTGCCAAACTATGACTGAGCAAAGCAAACGTGCGTGACTTTGGGGTGACATCTACAGCTTTGCTTTGTATGATGCGAACCAACTTGATGTCGTCTTGTTGGACAAGTCAGTTGTACTCTACCCTCTGTACATGTAGCTATTCACAAGACAATGTAATTAACCCGGGGGCCATCGGGTGTTTGTATGCACGCACAAATTCAAAACTTTGTGCTGACGGCTGGCCCGAGAGCGAAACGACTACTGCAACCGACAATTGCACGTTTCCGGTCATTTCATTGTTCAAAACAGTCACCAACACCTCTCAGCTACAGAATAGGCAACTTTTATACACTCAATTTGGAGGAGGCATACAAGACGTTGCAATCCCGAACAAGCTCTATAATAAGTAAACGATAGTGATACTCGTCATATCGTCAACCTCCACCTGCTGCTCCGAAGCTCCAAGAACACTACTGGACGGCGACCGGGAACGAGAACATGGCACAGACGCCACCTCCCAACGACTTGGCCAGCCAGCAGCCTGGACAGAGAACAGAACAATCTCAAAGTTACGCACGGTTCGACGTCGAACCCACGACGACCGATCAAAAGGACGAACGGATACCCACTTTGCCTCTTGAGAAATCAACGACATCAACGTTGGATGAGCTTCTGCCTCTTCCAACCACTACCCCCGAGCCATCGTCATCATCCTCTTCTCTCACCCCGACAGATTACGTTTCTCGCATCATCTTCCGGATATCCAGCCTTGCAGTGATCATCACCTTTGTGCTCTGTCTTTCGTTTATTGCCGCCACGACAGACTGGCCCATCAATATCAGCCTCGCCAACGCGGAGACAGCGTGGAGTCGATTCAGGTATTACCAATACAAGGGTGTTGAGATGGCGGAGCACAATGGCGACGACGATGGCAGCCTCGCCACTCGAAGCTTGGTAGAGACTGTCTTTTCAACCCAAGATCGTCATACACCCACATCCGTCCCTAGCAACGCACAAAAGCATGGGGACGACGACGACGACGATGATGAATACGTCTGGCCGGCTGACGAGCCCCTTCTTGACGGTCTCAGTTTGGACGTGAGTGAAGAGGAACAAGAGCTCGCCAAGTATACGTTTGTACGGAGAATTCCAGCCTCGCATGTTGCCACCGATATCAAGGGCAAACGAGTCATTTTTGTCGGCGATGTCCATGGGGAAATCAAGTCGCTCAAGTAGGTCCATTTCGTTCGTCGATTTTCTAGCCCCAAACACTTCGTCTCACGTCAATTTGACTCTCTGTTTCCGCTAATGTGAATCATCAAGAAAACTCCTCGATCGACTTTCCTACTCCCCCGAATCCGACTACCTCATCCACGTAGGCGACCTCGTAGCCAAAGGATCTCACTCGACCCAGGTCGTTCGCTTTATGCGTAAACACAAGGTCCGTGGTGTACGTGGGAACCATGATCAAAAAGTCATCGAGTACCGAAACTGGATGGAAACGTCGAGTGCAAAATATGACGTCTACTTGCAACAACATGGGCTCCCTCGGTTCCAACCGTCGTCATTGACAGATACACGGGAAGCATGGCAAGCATTTATCGATGATCTCTCACAACAGTTTCCCGAGAAATCAGACGAACCCGCTTTACATGCCCATTTGGCCTCGTTTGACGCTGCCCTCCCGCCTGAATGGAAATGGTGGAAATCAGAGCACAAGGAAATCGCAAGAGACTTGTCGCGCAAGGATTTCAAGTACCTGCAAGGCCTGCCTTTGGTCCTCGAGTTACCCAGTCTCGAAACCTTGGTTGTCCATGCCGGGATCTTGGGTCGGGATACCTCGTCGAAACGGTCGTTGCGTGCCGACCATGACGATCATGATGACAATGCTCTTGAAGCGACTCTCGCCGAAATGAACCTCGATGGCACGGCTTCTGAAAAATCCGCAACATCACCCATCTCATTCCTCCAAACGATCCCGGACAATCGAATCCCTTGGAACCTCGAAAACGTACGGTCCGTACTGAAAGACGGATCAGTCACAAAGGATGCGGATGAAGGGACTCCATGGGCAGATATTTGGGGTCGAGAGCAGGAGCGATTGTGTGAGTCGACCACTGTCAAGGGTAAAATGAGTAAATGCAAGGATGGTGCTGGAATCAATGTGGTTTACGGTCATGCCGGTGCGTAGTCTCCCACGTTTGAGCATGACTCCTTTTTCGATACAAGGTCAACTGACAAGCGCCCCCATTCACCCTTTTTGCACTATCGTTTAGCTTCGAGAGGTCTGGACATCAAGCGCCACTCGTCGGGATTGGATTCCGGATGTGTTTACGGCCGGCAACTCACGGCACTCGTATTGGGTGATTTGAGCACACTGGATGATATCAAGAAGAAGCATAAGACAAAGACGCATCTTGGCAAGGAAAAGGGAATGCTAGTCGAGTTGGAATGCTAACGTATACCAGATGCCGCAGCTAAAAGAGTCACAAATGTTGTATTTTTCTTGTACCCATAGACCACCGAACCCGTAAGCATGAATAGAGCATCGTTATCCTTGACCTTGGCCCAGATTCTCGATCGTTTGCAAATTCACAGCGAGCATTGATATCATTCCTCTTAATTCAACCCATTGCATATGAAACGTGTTCAAAAGAACTTGTTTTTACGTTTGTCATCAGGAGGGTGCGCCTGATATACAATCTCTCTCACACACGAGACTACTCTATTGCTTGAGAGCAGGGGGTTGGAGACCCTTGGAGAATCCCTTGGTGCCGGCGTAAGAGGCCTTGTCTCCGAGCTCTTGCTCAATCTCGAGCAATCGGTTGTACTTGGCAACTCGCTCAGATCGGCAGGGAGCACCAGTCTTGATCTCACCGGTCCTCAAAGCAACGGCCAAGTCGGCAATGTACTCAGAGGTGGTCTCACCAGATCGGTGGGAGGTCATGATACCCCAGTTGTTGGATTGGGAGAGCTGAACAGCCTGGATAGACTCGGAGATGGTTCCGATCTGGTTGATCTTCAACAAGAGACCGTTACAGGCCTTCTTCTCAATGGCAGTCTTGATCCTCTGGGTGTTGGTCACAGTCAAGTCATCACCGACGATTTGAATCTCGTTGGTCTTGGTCAAGTGGGCCCAAGCATCCCAGTCGTCCTGGTCAAAGGGGTCTTCGATAGAGATGATGGGGTACTTCTTGGTGAAACCGGCGTAGAGCTCAGCGAGCTCAGGACCAGAGAGCCACTTGGACTTGTCAGAGTTCTCGTTCTTGAAGTCCAAGTCGTACTTGCCGTCCTTGTAGAATTCGGAAGAAGCAACGTCGAGAGCAATGGAGATCTTGCCCTCGTAACCAGCAGTCTTGATGGCCTCCATCAAGAGCTCAAGGGACTCCTCGGCACCAGAGACGTTGGGAGCGAAACCACCCTCGTCACCGACGTTGGTGGCTATGATTTGAAGCTACTGTCAGCTGAATTCAACATGGTCACTTTGATAGAATACACCTACCGTCAATTCCGTACTTCTTGTTGATGACCTTCTTCAAGTGGTGGTAAGTCTCGGTACCCATCTTCATGGCCTCAGTGAAGGTAGAGGCACCGGTAGGAAGGATCATGAACTCCTGGAAAGCCAAGGCGTTTCCGGCGTGGGATCCACCGTTGATGACGTTGAAGGAGGGGGTAGGGAGGACATAAGGAGGCTGAACACCAGCCAACTCAGCGAGGTGCTGGTAAAGGGGAACGCCCTGTGATTCAAAGACAAAAAGAGGTGTCAGTCTCGAGACCTCATCGTCGCGACGTCAAAGACATGACCAACCTTGTGAACGGCACCGGCCTCGGAGACAGCCATCGAGACACCCAAGATAGCGTTGGCACCGAGCTTTCCCTTGTTGGGGGTACCGTCGAGCTTGATCAAGAGGTCATCAATCTCCTTTTGTTGAGTGACCTCAAGGCCAGACTCGATAAGAGCCTTGGAGATAATGTCATTGACATTGGCAACGGCCTTGGTGACACCCTTGCCCATGTAGGCATTCTTGTCACCATCACGGAGCTCAACGGCCTCGTGGACACCGGTGGAGGCACCAGAAGGGACTTGGGCTATGGTCGACAACATCTCACGTAAGCATCTGTTATGGCTCACCTTGATGACGTGGGATGTTACTCACAAGAGAACTTGCCTGTGACGGCGACAGCAAGTACAAGAGACCCCAGCCTGGATCAGTCTTTGTTCATCGACTTGGAAATCAGATCAAGTCCTCACCCTTTTCGGTCCAGAGGTCAACAGCGACGGTGGGGTTACCCCTAATGATCACGTAATAAATCCAATAGTCATCAGCAAGCCATCCCTAGGAGACACTGGATAGAACCTTTTACGAATCTCACCTAGAGTCAAAGATCTAATCAAGCAGACGACACCAAGGAAAAAAAAATCGAGCCCGGGACAGATGAGATGAGGACAAGGTCAACACCAGCATCCCAAAGCGCCGCCCAACCGAGAGCGAGCGCACCCGGCTCCCTTGGTCCACAATGTAAATATCCACATACCTGACGAGCTTGAACCTTGGTGATGGCCATGTTGTACAGAGATGCAAATGTGTATGTCTGTGTTTTTTTGGGGGGGTGGAGATGGTGGTGAATAGAGGTGAAAAAGATAGGGGTAGTAGTGGGATGATGGATGTTTCTCGTCCATCATGCCGCGATGCCACATCATCTGGAATGCGCGTCGCCCATTGGCTGACGGCGGACTCAACAGCCAGCAGCCAGCAGCAGCATATTAGGAGCCCCAACGCAAAACAAGATAAGCTGCTGACGGTCCTTGTTCGGCAGGTATACATTCTCAACGTCATTGCTTGGTGTTTTTGCTGCCATGACAGTCGTGTGTGCTTGAAATGCTCATTTTGGATGTCAGTCAACTCGTCGTGGGAGAATCCATGTACGGAGCAGATGCATGGGGTCTACCAACCACATACCGTTGCGGGGCACCAGATGATGTGGCCAGCAGATCAGCAGAGTTGCCAGGTCAGACATCCTGGTGGCAAGGAACAACTATAAAGTCGTTGATGGATGTGGCCAACGCACACATTTCATGTACGCGTTGACTGATCATACACTTTGTACAATGCAGATCTTACTCGGCATAAGGGCTAGATTTTGTACAATAAAATGCAAAGCATGGACGCCAGAATTAGCTGACAAGGGACAAGCCCTTTTCCAGAGTCTCCACATCAAACTTTTGATCCTGTGCAACGTTTCGGAGAGCTGACAATGCTTTTCCTTGCTCTTTGAAGATCTGTATGCACAAAGTTGCGTCATGAGAGTATGATTAGCATATTGGGGTGAAAGCATCAAAAGAGAGCATGGTGAACTCACATTCGAAAGCTCGAGCTCAGAGACAGCGTTCCAATCGAATCTTCCCCCAGACTGATACCCGCCGTCGACGACTTGCTTCAACTTGAGGATGAAAGCCCAAAATTCTGCCAATCGGCCTTCCATTCTACCTCCATTACCAGCAGCTTTGTAAGCCTTGACCACGTCTTTAAGAAGCTTCCAAGTCTCCTCTTCCTGCCGCGTCAAATCGGAGCCCTTGATGGTTCGTACCATGATGGCAAAGTCTGAAACATACTTGATGAGCAACGAAAAGATGCGAGAGGATTGCGCCTGAAGTTTGTCTTGAGATAGGGTCAGGGTCTGGGTGATTTCCCGATAGGCTGAAGTCATTTGAGATTGCAGGCTATCAATATACGTCCGCTGATCGACCTGGTGCTTCAACTGAATCTCCACCCGCTTCTTCATCTCGTCATAGCCCTTGAGTGAGATCGGTAGCAGAGCTCCACGATTGGGATTGTGTTTCTGGGCTTCGTCAAACAGTGACTTTGAAATGTATTGTTCACCCGGCCAAAAATGTTCTTGGCCATTAGGCGCCGGGGCCGCGTAGTAGACATAGGACTAATAGACACGACGAAATAAAAGCAACTCTCGTGAGGTCGGATTCACCCTCACAAAACCGTAATGATGGCGTCACTTACTCGCAATTCGCTCTGGGCAGGATCCATCACTCCAAAGGCAACTTTTTGAAGCCTTTCTTGCAACGTTCTTTTTTTGGGAAGATTGGACGCGGAAACACTGGCAAACAAATTACCTCTCTGAGGTTGACTTGCAGTTCCAAGTATTCCAAGAGTGGATGATCCCAGATTGGGTGCATATGACGGTTGAGCGTTTTGTTGGGGTTGCTGCTGTTGCTGTTGTGACGGTTGCTGCATTGTGCTACCGAATAGGGACCCCGTCAGCCCTGTCGAAGCAGGTTGAGTTGTATTTGATGTCGAAGCATTCAGACCAAACAATCCACCACTTTGCTGCTGCTGCTGCTGTTGTTGTGATGGCTGTTGAGGTTGTTGGTTTTGCTGACCCGTGTTACCAAACAATGATCCAGTAGGTTGAGTACTTGTCGATGTGGCTGCAGGAGTGGAACCAAATAATCCCGTCCCGGTACTCGTAGCAGGCTTGGCTCCAAACAAACCTCCTGTTCCTGCGGTACTGGTCGAGCCGCCAAACAATCCTCCTGTACCTTGCCCTGTAGATGATGCTGTATTGGTTCCAGTATTACCAAATAACCCTCCAGACGGTGCTGGTGCAGCCGTGCTTGTGCTTGGAGCAGCGCCAAAAGAGAACCCGGCCATATTGAGAATGTACTTGTTTGACCCCTATGTGATGTCTACCGTGACGCTCAGTAATGCCTTGCCTGAAGTTGCTAGATGATCCAAATGCCACTCTGCTCAGATTATGAAAGACGCGTTAAATGGGCGATTTACGGGCGATTCGCCACCGTTTCGCGGGTGAAAATGTCAGCTTCGAATTTCCAAACTTGTTCATCTTGCATGTTCCAGAAGAGCTTACCATTTACCCATATGCACACGAGACACTCACTGGTTTCACTGGACAGCAAGCAACACAATAGACCAAAATGTCTCACAGACAATCGAGAGACATTGCGTCGAGCTTGGTAAGACGGTGTCGTCGACGCTCTCAACGGTCGTCTTTGCTACACCACTCGACGCCTCTATGGAGATTTATGCACTCGGACTCTCAAGTGGACTCGTTAACATCAGCAAGCGTCAATCTTCCGCCAGACTCGGCACCCTTGTCTACGTCGCAAAATGAATCCGTTGACGATTTTCCTGAAGAACAAGATTGGATTCACAAGTTGAATCTTACGCCTTACAGGCCCTCTCCAGCCTCAACAAGACAAACACAGGTGACGACTAGTGATGAACTCGCAAAGGACCATGTAGCCGAGGAAAACTCAGAGACAGTCGAAGCAGACGCCTTTTCGGACAGCCCAATCGATGAAACGCAATATCTCAAAGCTCTTCGATCAAAGTTTCCTCTTTACCAGTGAGTCTCGGGCGTTCCGAGCAGCACTCTCGTATACTCACCATATCGTGTGCCACAGGCCGCCTCCGCCACCGGAAGAGCCAGAACCTATGGATGAATCAGGCATAGCCCCACAATTTTCTTACAGAGAAACAGTGACAAAAGAATTAGAACAAGATATCTACAGCCTTCACAAAAAATTGACTCAAAAGCAAAAACTCGAGACAAGCGCTGCCGAGGTCGCCCACTTGCCCGAGCTCACAGAAGATGATTTTGTCAAATTCTACCAAGCTTTGCAAAGTTGGAGCGTAGAGGGTCAAGCGCTGGAAAATGAAACGCTCATGATTGAGGGCAGCCGGTCATCGCAAAAGGGTCTACCGGTCCCGACATACTATCAGGATATTATGGAGGTTCCCGTGGACGAACGCATTCTGAGTGCAGAGGAAAGACTAGAAATCATGACCAATCTTATCGGCAGAATTGGGCCTGTTGATGATGAAGGCCAGTCGACGTACACTGAACCAGCGTCGCAAGGGGTTCATTCGACGGAAGCCGAGCCTGTAGCCACCGCATCACCAACAGACTCGACGCAAGTCAATGTGTCGGCGACTGCGGAAGCCACCGACATTCAAGCTTTGCAAGGCTCTGCCGCTGCAGTTCAAGCTTTGGATGCCATCGATATCATTGCTCAGTCCGTCGACTTGCAGGCACCCACCTCGACCACCTCACCCCCTCTCTCTTTGGGTCTGATCCGACCGGTCGAATGGGACGCTATATTGAAAGAGTTTATCGAACACGATGATGTCAAGAGCATAGAACGAACGTTTACACTCATGGAAAAGCTCGGGCACGCTGTCGAAGGCGACACCATCAGGGAAGTCTTGAGGCGGTTCGCATTCAATGGCGCTCCCGAGGCTGTCATGGAGATCTTGGACAATCGAGAAAAGACGAGTAAGTTGTATTCAGAAAGTCTGTCATTCAAACTGTCTAACGATCACTGTGTTCATAGCTGGAATCCCAACATCATCAAACCACCTCGAGTACCTGGTTGAAGCTCACCTTGCCAAAGGAGACAAGCTGTCCGCCATCAGGACGCTTCATCACTTTGAAGAGCAGCAAAAGTTTTTACCTCAGCGGGCTTACACCCGAGTCATTTCTGCCTACGTGGCCAGCACAAGCCGTCACGTCTGGTCCCCAACGCCTCAACGTGACAAGGCCACAGCGTGGGATCTCTTTGCTCACATGCGTCTCGTGGCTCACCCAAGGGCGTCCCGAGAATCTTACAATGCCATGATCTTCTCATGTGCCGATGTGGATGACCCTCAGCCTGAACGAGCATTGGACTTGCTCAAGGAAATGGAGCAAGATGCAAAGGTCTTTCCCGATGGCGAAACGTTTGACGCGGCCATCTTGACGTGCTCGAGGGTCCGACAATTCAACTTTGAAGGTTTCAGATTGTTTAGACGCATGCTCCGGCTCCACCAGACGCAATACGCGGCTCAACAGTTTGTCAATCAACAGGACATGAATGACGCCCAAGATCACGATCACACCCATGTGCCCGTGGGCATCACCGGGTACGAACCCACATTGGCCACATTCAATGCCCTCTTGGCCTCTTGCAAAAAGAGGGGCGACATTGCACGAGCTAGATGGCTGATGGGACAAGTCAACAACCTCATCAAGTCAGGTGCGGGTCAAGGACTGGATCAGGAATTCATGGTCAACATGTTTCATTCTTATGCGGCTTTCAAGCCTGTCATTGGAAGACACAATGTCAAGACGTCGTCAAGTGCAACAAACTCCAACGACGTTGCAAAGGAAACGGCTAGTCTCGATCATGAAGCAACCGAGTCCGCCTCCTCGCCAGAGGATGCTACTGCTGCTACTCAACAACAAGAGACCCCCATGTCAGACGAGACCGAACCCACCGAGGTCGCATCTACAGAGCACCCAACAACATCATCCAAACGTCTTTCCCTCCTTGATATCGGTTCCCCCGACTTTGCTCCTCCTTCAGGACCTCAAACTCGTCATGAAGCAATGCAAGAAGCTACCCGGTTGTTTTACCTCATGCTTCGTCGAGACCCAGGCACTCCGTTCGAAACGGTCGCCCTCTCAAGTCGGCTCGTGAATGCTTACCTCGGTGTCTGCTTTAGTCAAATGCCCCTGCCTCGAGCAATGCAAAAGTGGTTTGACATTTGGGACGAGCCCGCGATCAAGGCTGCCGGTATCAAGAAGAATGGGTGGAGCTTTGAGCTCATGTTGGACTGGTGCGCTTCGCACAAAATCAGCAGTGGGAACAACCGGATGCTCGTCTCAGCAACACTTGGTAAAGTTTGGAAGGAGTACCTTGATTGGGAAGCCGCGGTTATCAAGACAGACACGACGACCACGAGATTCGATGCGTTGGAGCGTAGACAGTTCTTTGGTTTGGGTCCTCGGCAAGTCGAAAGGACGTGGAAAGCGTGTATCAAGGCCTTGACACGGTAAGTGGATGCGCGCCGGTCAACGTTGATTGCATATTCATTCCCCTTCTCTCTTGTTTCCTGCTTGCCTCCTCACAGCGTTGAACGGCTTCAAGAAGCCTCCACCCTCCTGAGCACCTTTTTCGCCCGCTTCCCACCATCTCACTTGGACAAGTCCCTTACCAAAGCGCCCGACACGGGAAACCGAATCCGCATGACGAATCCCTCGCAAATGCTCGAGGACCGAGTACCGCCCCACCTCTTGTTCCATGACATTGCCCTTTTGCATAGCAAGTTTGTTCGTGACCGCAACATCAAAGGTATCGGCAAGATCAAGTTTATTGCGACGAGTTATGAGGCGCATTTGAGTAAACGAAGGTCTGTGAGGATATGGGCGGAAAGTGGTCAAAACACAAAGTAGACGCTCCTCGCACGATCCATCGAGGAGATTTGATTTGCTACATCATGCATTGGAACTCGGCACTGTTTGGACAGATCCATTTTTTTTTAGTTTTTCACGGCACAATAGAGCGAGTTGACTAGTTGTTGAGGGCAAAATGATTGCTTGTACGAGTACGAAACCCCCCCTTACTTTCTTTCCCTTGTATCATGTATGCACGTAACTCAATGCCTCCATTCTATATCTCGACTGGCCAAAGAGCTGACGAGGTCAAGACACAACAGCAGATTGGTAGAGTGGTAAAAAGACTTGTAGCGGTGCAGTACCTGGTGGTACCTTGATCAAGCTGCATCACCAAACCGCTTCTGCCGGACCTTGAGCTCTAGCATAAACGCATGAACCCGACAAAGGTACGCTTGTACTCGAGTACGCTCGGCTGCCACCCTCTTGACGCGACCCTGCTGCGGTGTGCTGCGGTGATGTTGGTCTAGATCAGAGACAATAATGGACAGAATCTTGCATGCTTGCATATTTGCACGACAAGCAAGGAAAAAGCAGTCAAGAGACCTCGAACGGTCATCCAACGACCAGCTCGTACGTACTTGTGCGAAAAAAGTCCTTCGTACGAGTTTTGGTCAAGGACAAACGGGGATGCGAGGAATGGCAGGCTGGGTATATCAACTCGTATCATTTCTGTTTCTTAATCTGATAAAGAGAGTGACTTTGCATGTTTCGAACCTCACTCGGTTCTGTCATGGACCTTTTTGAGCGGTCGAAACGTCTTTACATTTCATTTAACCGGCCTAGATCCGAACAGAAGCGAGTTGACACAATCAAAAGATTCTTGCGAGATGACTACTCTCTGTTACAAATGTGCCACTATAGTTGTCATTTGCCACTCCTTGCACTCTTGACGGTCGGTGCTTCCGAGGTCCGATAAGTCCCGAGCGAGCGCCGAACGCTCCGAGAACCGAGACTCGAGGGCAATAGATTCCGAGAGAAAAATTACGTCCCAGACTAGAAACGTACTAGACGTATAAACTACTTGAAGCGGCGATTACTTTCATTTCATCAAGACGGTCCGACTTGGCTGGTGTTGCGGCCGGAGCAAAAGGTGACTCGCTCACCTACGGACCATTTTCAGAAAACTTGCCTGTGGTCACCTCTCGGACGAGATAACCCTATGAATCAATGGCAAATGACAAGCTAGCTTGTATTTTGGCTGCGCGTATATTTTTTCTTGTGGTATATGCCCACGCTGCCGCCGTTGCCCGCCTCCCTATCCTCGTACGCAACGGCGCCGGGTCGTCTGTCGGATCTGCTGTCACCAGAGCTCAGCATCGCATCCCGGTCTCGTTCCGAGATTTTCTTGCTTGAATGGGCGAATGGAGTAATATGATGATGTCAGCAGCAGCACGAGTTCCGCGGGTTTCGCCAGAGTCCAAGTCATCAAGAAACAATCGACGATATGAACGCGATCACTTGCTTGGGGAGAGGAACCTTTTTGTTTCTGGCTTGGCCAGGCACTTTTTTTTTTTTCGCCATTCATTCGTCGACTGACCTCTGACCACTCGACAAGTAGTTCTTGACACACACTACTCTCTCCATTTGCCAGTTACCGGCCCTACTGCCCAGGTTCCGGTACATCTAGTCCGATATGCCGGTACAACTTTATACGAGAAACTTTCTCCATGCCCCGCTTTGGGTGCTACAGCCAGTTTCAATCCACAAAAAGGATCCAGGATGGTGCTACAGCCAGTTGTGGTGTAAAGAGATCTAGAGACACATGGGAAGCTAGCATTCCTGCAAGTCTACGCCATCTACGTTGACGTGTTTTCAGATCTCCTCGGTGCGTGCCTGGACAGGCGACGGCGCTGGGGCCCGCCTGGACGCGCGCCGTATACGTCGCGAGTAGCAGTTGCTGCTTGTCCGGTAGTGGCGGTGGTATGTGTAGGAATACCGCAGCTTACTTTTTGCCCGGTCTCTTGTTCGCTACTCCCTGTGTTCTGGCTGGCTAGCAGTGGCGGCGGCGGCGGCGGCGGCGGGCTTGATCGAACCCAAAAAGACACACACGAGTGTGTGGCTGAACTCTACTTGCACAAGCTCGAGTTGATCGGCTGAACATCACTCATCCTAGTCTCAGAAAACCTCCGTTCACCCCTGCTCGTCTGAAATCTGGAATCTGAAGGCCACTGAAAAACTTGGTCCCGACGATTTCTTACCTCACTGCACTCTCTTTCTCTCTCTCTCATGCTTTACAGCCTTGCAGGTTGAACCATTTGTTACCTCTTTCGACGGTATCAGCTCTAGAAGCGGGCTACGGCAAAGGTCCAGGGGAGGGGGGGGGAATGAATGATCGGACCGGCCATGAATGTACTCTTTTTTATTTTATCTGCAGTTGGGATCGAGTGGGGAAGGGGAGAGCACAACAATTGCAACAACAAGAGAGTCTCGCTGGTTCATACGTGGTCCGAGTTGATGTTTTTTTCTTTGAGGGACAAGGACAATAACATGATATGAATATCTACACTTGTTTGAATCAGCTGTGCTATCAACCGTCTCATCATTCACGCACCTGTCGTGACGGAGGGCTCAACCTGCTTTGACTTGCCCGGAATTCAGACTGGCTAAACGACCTGAATCGAGGATTGTTGACAATTGGCAACATTTTGCGCAGGTCACCACCTCAGTCACATTTCAGAGTGGTGCGTAGAGTGTGACGACAAGAGTCTTGCCTGTTGATGTCAAGGGAAGAAGAATGCATCAACTGACGAGTCCATCTTGATTCACCCTGCCAATTGGCCATGCGTGTCATTTCCAACCCGTATTGCAGTCACCCATTTTAGCTATTCGCAAAAACAAGCAAGCAAAAAAACTGGACACTAGGCAGGAACCTGCCCTTGAACAAAACTCTCGAGTTGCCCTTTTTGGATCAGTGATCATCAGTGGCGGGGAACATATACGCGGTATTAGCTTGATTCCAAGCAAGGCCCTCCGCAGCGCATCTACCCAGAGGCTAGAAAGATCAACAACACTAGTGAGTGGAGAGTAGAGAGGGGACAACACTAGCCCGTTGAAATGGATAATATTGGTCACCCACATCCCTGACAGCCTCGTCGTATTCATTTCAGCAGAACAAAGGCGTACCATTTAACATCAAGCGGTTTTCTTTGCTCCATCGCGCCGGGATTCTTTGCTCCTATCAATCACGCATTCATTCAACCAGGACATTGCAAAATAATAGACTCAACTATTCGGACGGCCGTGCGTTGGACCACACGAGACTGCAAGTGGTCATTTACACGTCACTGAGAATAAACAAACAAGGTAAGCCAGCCCAGTCTGTATTCTGTTTGAGGCAGTAGTAGTGGTATACATGTGCGCACTGCGCATGAGTAAGAGAGACATGAGAGGCGTCGAGGCGTCGAAACGCCCCGGACGGAGCTTCTGAAGTGCCGAGAAATGCCAAACAAGACATGGTCCGAACCGAACGGAAACCAGCTGGCAAGCAAAAAAATGGCAAATGGCTTGGATGGCGTATGTTTGAGGAATATGAGAGATGCACACCAAAGAGGGCAAAGATGGAAAATCACATGAGACATGTGCACAGTTGAAGGCTGACCACCCGCCGTCGTGAATTGTCCGCTTGATAGACCGCGAATAGACCCACAAGTGAAAACGTCACCTAGGATATAGGATTTGAAAGTCGCGCCTCTCTCTACATCTCAACATTGCTCAATACGATCCAGAGGGTGGCCCATCCACGGATCCGTCAAAACAAGAGAACCCTACCCGGTCATTGACTGGATACACTTTCATTATCGTAAACGTCTAGAAGTTTTCAAACTTTGAAGCTACCCAGTCATTCAAGCTGCTCGGCGTCAGGAACCCAGCACACCACTCTCTCTCTCTCTTTTCAGATTCGAAACATTTGAGCACTCATTTCTCCTGTACGTAAGAGCAAAGTTTGCCCTCTCGACCCCTTTGACGAGCTTGAAGATCCCTGACGGATTCGTTCTTTTTCCCCTTGTGGCTGGTGTTGGTACGGTGGTGTGTGCAGTGTGCTAGAGTGTGCTTTCATATAATCGGTGCCTTCTAGCGCTTTCCCGTTTACACTCGGCTTGTTGGCGTAAAGTTTTTTTGGTTCGTTTGCATTCTACCGTCTGCGACGCGTGAGTTCGCCCGTAGACGCAGGAACGAACCTCGGGTAAATATTAGCGCCAACCATTTCAGACTCGCGACACACACTTTTTCGCTTGGAAAGTATCGGCGTAATACCAAGCAAGCACGCAGGCAGGCAGGCAGCTAGCTAGCTAGCAGCAGCTAGTCGTTTCCAAGATACCATGAGCAGCAGCAGCAGGCGTTGGAACCCGAATATGTATAACGACTCTACCAGCCATCGCTCAATCCGGGATGGGAGGTCGGAGGTGGTGGTGGCTACCACTGATGGAAAAGGGTCTCAACTTCCTGACCTCCAACATCTCATGCTCAGCAGTGCTTGTTCACATACGGGCACAGGGATAGAGCAACACCATCACAGCAGCAGCAGTCGTACTCTGGACATTGATCATCATCATCATCAGAATCACCTTGGATCGCTCAACATGAAAGCTACCGATTCACCAGCCCAGCACCCGCCTTCATCGTCCTTGTTCTTGCTATTGAATGACGATGCTGGCCCATCAACATCATCATTGCATGGTCAAGACAAAAAAGACCAAATGGTCACCGATGACACACCTCGACCGGCGGATTTGTCCCGATTTGAAGATGTTCGTCGTCTCGAAACTAGATCGTCTGGTCCCTCTGCACCACCACCCTCACTTCCTCACCTTCAGCTCGAACGAGGCACTGAGCTAGCACCGTTGCGATTCTCGGCACCACGCCTGCTCAGACACTCGTCGGATTCCCTGTCTGAACCCGAATCCGCAACATCGGCTTTTTCTCACATTTCCAGGGGCGATTCAGTGGCGTCCCAAGCATCTGTCGCCACCGATTATTTTGGTCGTTCCTACTCTACGGTATCGACAGCAAGTTCCAGAGGGTCACCCGAATTTGGCTTTCGTTCCGTTCATGCGCATCCACGATCACCTCTCGCCTTTTCCTCTGGAGCCATCTCTCCCAAAACGATACCCGTCGATGTCGCTCGTGATCCACTATCTGAACAGCGACCACCGTCGTCGTCCTCGAGACCTGCCACTGCATCAAGTCCAGCCAAAATGGCATCCCGAGCCCCTATTTCTCGAAGCACAAAAGCATGTAATGCATGCAGAAGTCGTAAAGTCCGTTGCGATGCCGGTGGACAAGCCGCCACTCTGGTCGGAAACGAACTCCCGTGTACACGGTGCAAGGATGCTGGTATTACGTGCGTTTATTCTGCCAATCAACGAAAACGTGGACCCACGCCAGGTATGAAGAGAGCGTCTGCAAGATCAAAAGAGAATGCAGACTCAAAAGCCGCACCATCCAAGCGACCTAGTGCGATCAATATTCCACGGAGAGACAGCGAGACACCTACGTATTCTCGAACGGACACCCGACCCGCTCCTTACCGGACCAACTCGTTGATTTCACCTCTTCCGCCTCCCCCATCATCCTCGGCATCGGATTACATACTACCCCATTCCGCCTCCTCTCGAGAGCGAGATCCACACTTGTCGCTTGATCCACTCTGCCTGCCCCGCCCAAACACTCTCCCATCACCCCTTTGGTCGAGCCACTACACACCATCCGCTTCATCCCTGTCAAGCTCACACTCGATGCATCATTCACTCTTTGGTGGCCCGAGTCATCTGATTGTGACTCCGCCTCTGCATCCCATGGATTCCCATTCAGGGCAAGACAGTCCATCCATTATGGGATGGACCGGAAGTCAGGACGCTTCACATCCCCGGTACTTTCACGACCCACAGTCATTCTCGCCCCGAGGCTCGTATACCACCTACTCGTCTCGCAGCTCTGCAGAAGCTGAAGCATTCAACAATGGTTATTCAATGGCACTTGCTCAGTTTCAACGGCAACACGATGTCGGGGGCCCGGGTAAAAAGCCTCTTGTGAAACCGTACGGGCCGATACATGGACCAGATAGGTAGATTACATTTCGTCTCCCTCTGCTCCCCTATCGCCGCTTTCACCTCAAAAACATTTTCACACAAGGACAATTGATACGTAAACCATTATAATATGCAGAGTTGTACGTTGTATCACAGAGTAAATGACTCGCCCATGTATCCCATCTGCCCGTCATGCAAACACCGTGTGAGGTCACAGAGAGTTTGGTCACTACATTTGGCCTTGATCATCGTATCAAACCGCTCAAACGATTTCGGGCCGTATACATTTCGTCAACCTCGTATCGCCAGCAGCAGTTCATCGAGGCATGCAACCGTAACCTAGACGAATCACCTATTCGTGCAAAGGGTAGGGTGGTGTGATTTAGTGCGTAAAGTGGCGTACTCGAGTACTCGAGATGCCAAATAGATGAAAAGTGGAGGCTAGCTCTCTCTCCTCGCGTCGTCTCGTCTCACATCGACCGTCTACTCGAAACCTTTACGCCTCCACGATTTCAATCCCCTATATTTGCTGGCTGAGCCCATCGATCGAGCATCGAGCATCGAACATCCAGAAAAATAAACAAGTGGATTCTAGGGAATGCAGAGTGGCCAGCAACCAGCCATGTTTGACCACACTCAACTCACTAGCTCCCAGCCGGATCTGAATGCCTTGAACGCCGTCACGTCCATGCGTCAAACGAGTCCAAGGCGATCGAGGATGACAAGAGCTTTTTTTTTGGGCAAAACGCTGAACCGTCGGAACGCCCCCATGCCGATTATTATGTGCGAATGTGCAGTGGTTATTACTGGTCATTTCTCATTTGGTGGGCATGCACGGAGGTGGCACTCTTTGCGTTTTTGCCCAACTGGAATCGGCACGTCGTGTATCGTGTATTCGTGTATATGCTCTGATGGTCCTGCATTGTTTGTTTATTCGTTTTCAATGGGGGGTCGTACAGCCAAAAAGACAGGTTTGACAGTTTTTGACTGGCTTTTTCCGAGCACCCCCCGTTTATCGGTATACACACAGCATGTAACAGCATAACAGCGCGTCTCAGGAAATCGAGGAAATGAACGGTGGCGCTGTGGCGTCCGTGGTCGAGTAGCGAGGTGGTCGTACGTAGTGGCAGACTGGGCAGTGACAAACTGACGAACCAAGGCGGCGACTGAGCGCAATGTCCGTGAGTTGAATCATTCTCGTCAAGACGCCGGTTGGTGTAATGTATGTATGTGGGTGTTTGAGTAGGGCTGCAGGACAACAACAGTCGTCGTCGTGCTATCACAAGTACCGCATGTCCAATCATCCTCGGTCGGCGGAAGAGGGGTGAGCTTGTGAGTGGTATGAGGAATGAATATCGATCGTGTTAACCGCACGCATTGTCAACAAATGACTCGCAACAAAGACGTCTTCCATCAGGCAGTAGTTGGCCCACAAGCCAGGCATCCAATATGATTCAGGAAAAGGATTGTATACATGTACACCAGGTCCACTACTGGCATTCTTGTCTTGCTCGAATGGGCATATCAACCAAGGTTTCAGCATTTACAGTTGATCGGTCGCCTAGAGGCAGTTGCGTGGCAGCAGGAGAAGCCTTCAATGCGCCTCTGCCAGACACACATACGGGACGGCAGGCGGGCGCGGGGAAGATGGAAAAAGCAGAGTCCGTACACACGCGATATTCACGTTATGAGTCTGTCAACAAATGGAGATACCTCCGAAAGCAGACGGATACGGGGAGAGTAGTTATCAGTCGAGAGAGTACATACGTAGTGGACGAGGTCGATTACTTCTGCTTTCAGTAAGCAGCCAGGCCTTTTTTTGAGTGCGAATGACGAATTCGTCTCTTGTGAGTACTTGTCACTTTGCTCAAGAGAGGTTCCATCACTGAAAACCAAGTCCCCTAGCTTGATAGCTCTCTATGAGACCTTTGAAACCGACCTAATCACGCGCTATCTTTTCACAACTTTTGGGACGACTGCTGCTCCTCTGCTTGGATACACTACCAGGCAGGCCAGCAAGAGATCTTCTGACGTCTTGACTCTAGTTGAAACAATCATTACCATCCCCAACCAATCACCTTCCTGGCCAAGTCATTGACAAGGTAGTCGACATTTGTTGGCAATACATGTGTAGACGTCTTCAACAAGCGGTCGAGTGATCATTCAATGTCTTGGGTTAATTAGAGAGAACATCCTCTCATTCCAAGTCGAAGCCTCAGCTCACCACACGGTAAGTAGACTGATCCGTTGTCGAGTACTTGTTGCATGTCTATTGAACACCCACATGTCTCTGACCCAACAGGTCTGACTCGAGTACTCGGCGCACCGGAACAAGACTTTGGGTTTCTTGCTCCAAATCAACCGCCCAGTGAATATTCAACCCACGCATCAAGGTCGACTTGCCTGTCTCGGGCTGTCTTGAATAGGGCAACGCCTACATTCAGATAATACCCAAGCTCTTTCAACGGACCACTTCAACAGTCCCGCAAGTGATTTTGGAAAAATGTCACCTTTGAGCACACCAAGTCCTGCAAGGACGGAACCAAGGCTTACACCTTTGTCCACTGGCTCACGTCAACAATATTGGACTGATGTCGATCCAGCCAGACTGGCCGCTCAGGAAGCTCGAATTCGGGCTAGAATGGCTCAACGGCGACCCTCGGCGTCAACGGTGGCATCGTCCTCGCCCACGCCCACACCTTTTGGTGACAAGAAAGCAACATCATCATCTCGCCACGATACAATAAACACTGAACACCTGTCGCCGAATACAGTCATTCTGAATGATCATTCTGAAATCAAGAGGAAAAGCTCCACCACTTCGTTGACATCGTTTGATATTGGAATGCGTCGAATGAGCGTCGAACCTGTCAAAACCCATTCGACGTATCCCAAGCGGTGGTCGTCACAGAACACGATGCATCCAAATGAGTCGTCACTCGAGCGCGATACTCTACCTTCAGAAGACAATGTGACCGGGTTCGAATTGTGGAATTCTTATCTAGCAGATCCCTACAAGTCCCCCTCAATAGGATCCAATTCACCCTGCCCAATGCCCGGGTCTCTTCGTGCGTCTTCTGCCTCGCCGTACCGGCAAAACATGATACTCGGCGGGTCTCCTCGGGTACGGTCCCTGGGCAGGAAGACGTCTTTTGCGTACGAGGCTGCCACGGATTCCTCCCCTGCGTTGCTCCGAGTGTCAAACCTCAGAGACCTGGATGAAGCTTCCAAGATTCTAGGGAAAATGTCTCGCAGAATGTCCGGCTCGTCGTTTCGCTCAGCTACCACCAATCTTTCAGTGCACAGTGAGAGAACAGCACCACTCCCTCGCAAGCTCTCGGGCAGTCCATTGCAAGTAGACATTGCCAGTCCGACGTCCTCGCAAGAAAGAGTCGATCTCACTCCCCACCTTGGTCTTCCTCTGACGCCCACTCCTCAATCAGCTCTAGGGAAAACCTCGCCACTCAGCGCTCCACCTCAATCGCCTCTGCCCACTCTTCCAGACAAGCGTGAAAGGCGCAAAGTCCGTGTACGCTCAACTCCGACCCAAGGCGAAGCCGAGGTCGATGGCTGGGAAGTCGACCGGCCTCACGAGAGCCATTTAAAGCAGCCCGTTGTTGGGCTCGGTTTGGGAGCTATTGGGCTAGGCTCTCTGCCTACGAACCAACGCATCAATGCCCACTCAAGTCTCAAGAAACTCTCCACGCCGTCCCCGACACTCGAACCCCTATTGGAAGAAAGATCCCAGTCTAGAATAATGGCAAGGAAATCCGGGTTCTCGGAGATTGTCGACTTGTACAGCTCCAAATCGTCTCAATCTACGAGTCACCAGGACCATTCGGGTTCAGTAGCCGCTAATGACAACATGTCCAACCCAAAAACAACGGTACAGATTCAAAATGTCGGTGCAAACGACACAATCTCTCTCTTTGATGACGCCGAGGAGTACATGGAAGACCTTTTGGGCAGTCAGACGAGACATTCGCAGTTGATACTTGATTTTCCACTACCACCTCAACGCGATCCAGACACTCCCAGATTAGCAGACGCAAATCACCCTCTCGTCGATGGGTCAAGACCAGGCAGTAAGTCTGAATGTCGTCTTGTTCCCCGGCTTGTCTTGTCTGATCAATCTCTTGTGATTTTTTTCACAGACTTGCGTGCCACTCGTTTGCAAAATGTACAAAATGTCAAGGGAAATAGCGTCACATCCCAGCTCGGCGATAGCCATGGTATGGCCTCTGTTTTAAAGGGTCAGCCCTCGTGTGAATGGTCGGATTCCTCTCAAGCGACAACTTCATCATGGATTCATCTTACACCTCGTTCGAGTATTGATCAATCCGCAAACTCGGCTCTTCAGGATGCCGACGAGGACGATGGCCTTGACATTTTTCTTGGAGACAACATGTGTAGCATGAACGACATGGACGACCTCATTTCTGGGGACCTAGAAGAACTGATTGGAGCTGCAGAGAACAAGTCGCAGGTATCTTTACCCAAGCCGCCCTTGCAAGTCTCTGATGCTGCATCATTCCCTGCAAGCACGTCCACAAAGATCCCAGCAGGATTTGCCACGCCAGATCCTCCCCTCCATTCGACCATGAAACCCCGCGCGTCTCCGGGCCGAACGCTTTCCCCGCCCGGTCCCGATTCCGCGTACTGGGGAGAACCGGAGATCATGTTGACCGAACTAGACTTTTCACCACGCTTTGACTCTCCTGCTGCTAGATTCACAAGTCCAGCCTCTGGTAGAACGGCCCAAAGGGAGTTGTTGAAGAGATCTAGTCAAAGTCCTTCAACAAACAGTGGGCCCAGCGTATCTCTTCGACCACTCTTCCCGGCATCCACAACCCGCTCATTGTCGTCATCGCGCCAGAGTACACACCACCCTCACAACAACAATACATCTAAGCTACCGACTGTTCGAGGATCGCGATTGACTCCCAAGTCACCTTTTCAATCTCCAGTTTTTGTACGGGCACACTCGAATCCTCCGGCCTCAAACGACATGCCGGCTTCACCTTCCGCCGTGGCCAGTGCGATGCTGCCGTTGGCGTTGAGTCTCTCCAAAGGCAAGACTAGTGCAGCACTGCGAGCAGGTGGTTCTATCCTCAAAAACGTCGGACGAGTCGGAACAGCTATCGCTGCTGCTCAATATGCTCGACCGATTTGGGACAGGCTGGCTGACAAGTCGACTCCAAATTACCAAGGGCATATTCCGTTGAACACCTTTGAGAATGCGTTTCTGGCTGTCGGGAGTGGGATCATTGGTGTGTCTGATACCAAACGAGGTGGTGAGTATACCTTTTTTTGAAGGAATTCCAAAAGTTTGTCTGACGCATAAACTCATTTTCCCAGACCTCGTGGCACTCTTGTCGGAAACCTCGTCACAGTCTTTTATGCCACGACTACATGCTTCCATGACGGCCGATCCGGAAGGCCGACAGATTCTCAAGGACCGGCCATTGATCTCGAGCAAGACTATAGATATGGACAAGCTACGCCAGCTCAAACGAGGCACGATGGGAAGAGAATGGGTCGAGTGGTTGGACGAAGGCAAAGTGACACCCGACACCCGGCACGAGGTGGTCCATATTGATTCTCCTGTGCTCGCCTACACAATGACTCGTTATCGTCAAACCCACGACCTCTACCATACCTTGTTCTCACTACCGCCCACTCTTTCCTATGAGTTGACACTCAAGGTTCTCGAACTCGCCAACATGTCACTCCCCGTCGCCGGCCTCTCTTCGACATTTGGACCTCTCCGACTATCATCGGAAAGACGAGCCATGTGGCGAGAGGATTGGATGCCTTGGGCACTTCGGCAAGGCGCTCGTACGAAACCGCTCGTCAATGTGTATTGGGAGCAACGTTTTGAACAAGGTCTCGGCGACCTCAGGAGAGAATTGGGTGTCCAGCGAATGAATGATGGATTCGTCATTAGTAGATGGAAGTCGTACAGGCAGGTTCGTGAGAGGGAACGAGCTTTGCGAGCAAAGGGGGAGTGGATTGATGAGCCAGAAGACTGGTGAAACGCATAGATGTTGATTCCAAGATATCCTAGTTGTATACAGTATCAAGCACTCTCAATTTGTAAACATGACTAGTTGTATACAGGTCATTGACCAAGATCCCGTCTTGCCGTGTCATTTTCCGATTTCGTACGACATGCACAGATTTCAGATGTCAGGAGTTGCCAGACTTGTCGACTCGCCCATTCAAGCATTCAAGTCGCTGTATTGATGGCCTAGCTGACGTCATCAGCACTGACCAACCGACACGTCACCTCGTATCTCCGAACCCTGCGCACCGTGTCTTGTGTACGAAAGAGCTCGCGAGCGAAGCAAGAAGCGCATCTAGTCGCATTCGACAAGCGCATGTCGCTCGGTGCCACGGCCCCACCGGTCCAGGATCCATTCAATAGTCACCTTCATCCCTCTACCTCGAGTCTCCCCCTTGGCCTGTTCCTTTTCTCTCTTTCTTGCTAAAAGACATCGTATCGCAATCACCTTTAACGTTTAGTTAACAGTTGATTCTCACGAGTGAGTAGCTGGATCGAGATGGGCGAATGTGGTTGTCGAGGCCCAGTTTGCCTGACGTGGGTTTCTTTCTCTTTCAGTGAGAGCTAAGTGGGCCAAAAAGAGAATGAGGAGATTGAGAAGGAAGAGAAGAAAGTAAGCCAGGGTGCTGGCTGGACATTTGCGGCTCGAATAGAGCTCATTTGTTTTTTTGCTCTTACTACAGGATGAGGGCCCGATCCAAGTAGACGCCTTGCGACAACTCGGAGGACTAGTACAGCTCTTGCCCATCACTCGACTTGAAGAGGACTCGGATCACCTTTCTCGAATAAATACGTGAACAAGTGAAGAAGATAATTGACGAGACGGATGGAGGACAAGGGTCATGTGGTAGCCCTAGAACAACCGAGGCTTGGGTATTCGTCTGCATCTTTCTGGGCTGCGTTTTGAGATGCGCCTTACAGCGTATTCTTGAATGTATGCCTCTTTTTTCTCCCTCATGAAACGATGACAAATCTGAATTGTTGGTTGAGTGTGTGTCGAGCTTGAGCTCTGGTCCATTTGTGCATGGGACAGTCGTGTCTGAAATGCCGCCAGTAGCGGGTACCCTGAGTGGGTTTGTCAAAGTGTCCCGTGATACAGACCTGACTTGACAGATAAGTAGGACGCACATGCGTGCATATCTTGAATCTCGCCATCTGACCAACTGTCTACCAGAGGTAGGCATGGCTACCCTAGGTCTGAGTTGTGAGCATAAAGGCGGTGCATCGTAAGACATATTGTATAGCCATGATATCAATCGATCAATCTCTAGACTATCACAGGATGCAATGCATTAAAATCTACGACATCATTCTCCCCCCCGAGATCCATCAAAAAGAAACGGCTACCATCTACTTCTTCTTGTTGCTAGTAGAGTTCTTTGGCAGCTCCCTGACATATGGGATAAACTCCCTTCCCTGCATATACGGCTGCAAGACTGGCGGGATCCTCAACCCATCCTCAGTCTGCCAGTTTTCAACCACACAGCACAAGGCTCGTTCAGTCGCACACAAGGTCCCGTTGAGCATGTGAACGAATTCAATCGGTTTACCCGTCTGACGGTCACCGTTTCGGACATTGAGGCCTCGGGACTGGTAGTCTGTGCAGTTGGAGCACGAGACGAGTTCCTTGTACTCGCATTGCATTGGGAACCACGCTTCGAGATCATACTTTATCGATGCCGCATTGTTGAGGGCGGAAGAGACGATGCCGACGACTCGGTAAGGGAGCTGGAGGGACTGGTAAAAGGCTTCCGAGTTGGCGAGCATCTCGTCCAACATGGCTGGTGAGTCTTCAGGCTTGGTGATGCAGAATTGTTCAATCTTTTCGAATTGGTGGACACGGAAGATTCCCCAGGTGTCCCTACCGTGGGAACCGGCTTCTTTTCGGAAACACGTAGAGTAACCAGCGTATCGGATAGGCAACTCCTTGGGCTCCATTCGCTCGTCAGCGTGCATGGCCGAGATGGGTTGTTCAGAGGTGGCAATCATGTACTTGTCATCGTCGTCTCCGGTAACGTGGTAGAGCTCTTCGTCGAATTGATCGAGTTGAGCCGTCTTGGCCATCATGTCTTTGCGCATCATAAAGGGGGTTTGAACCTTTTTGAATTTACGTTCTCGAAGGAATTGGAGACCATAGTTGATCAAGGCTTGGTTGAGGTCGACTCCGTCGTTGGTGAGGAAGAAACCACGGTGACCGGCAATCTTGACACCTCGGTCGGTATCATAGGCGTCTAATCGGTACAAGACCTCGTGATGGGACAAGATACCGGGCGTCACATCCTTTTCACCGAGTCCGCCCGTGTTGAGGTCCATTCCCTTGTGGTTGGGTCCTTCGGGGTGCCAGAGCTTCTTGATGGGGTTATCGTCTTCGGTCGTGGACACTGTCACGGCAGAGTCGACAATGTTTCCGATCAAGCTAGCCTTTCGCTTCATTTCAGCTTCCTTTTCGAGCGACTGCTTCTTCTTCTCAGCAAGCTCCTTGTCAAAGGAGATTTTCTCCTTCAAGAGGTCATCGGCATCTTCCTTTGCCTTTTTCTTTTGAGTAATGAGCTTTTGAGTCGCATTGATCTTTTTCGCAATCGTATCAGCCTCGAATTGGACTGTTCAACAAAAAGATTGTGTGGGATGAGCGTGCCTATGGTTTTCCATCACAAGATGGGAGCAATAAAAGACTCACGGGAAGTCCAAGTTCGGTACAAGTCGAGAACCTCGTCGACGAGTTCGACACTGGCACCTCGCTTTCGCTGCGACTCCTTGACGATTTCGGGGTTTCCTCCCTTGTTGGTTTGTACTGAGCAAATAAATCCGAATGAGCTAGATGCCCCATATTTATCAGGTGCAATTTTCAACCACTTACAAAGCAAAAGGTCAATCATGTTGTGTGCCTTTTCAGTATGCTCTTTGACTTGTTCAGCTCATCTACCCATTCACTTTGACTAGTTGTTTGCAGCTCAAACAATTGCGCGCTTGACTTTGATGGAATGCTTACGTAATTGATTTGACCTGCTTAAGTCTCGCTCGGCCTAGGGAACCCGGCTCTTCCGTTCTCGCTCACTACTAGACACTCTCAACGTCACTCGGTGACATCTCTTGACAACCCAAGCTAGATTCGTATCGATACTGTTCATCATGTCTGCTCCTGCCGCTATCCCCTCTCCTCCCGTCCCTGTCAAGCCCGTCGCTAGCGAGGACATGGTCGCCAGAAAGGTGCGTTTGAATGGTCTGACGAGAGAAGGGAGGGATTGCGTAGACCTGTACGGCTGACCCGTTTGGCTTGCTCTCGTCGACGCCTTTTGGGTAACTTGATGCAATGTGGGATCTCACGCTTATTCGATTGGCTCGTTGGTCTGCCAATAGTTTGACTCTTGTGTAGGTGGCTCTGTTCTCACGGATTGATTGAATGAGAGACAAAAAGTTGCTGACATTACAATCTTGCGCTGTTGGCAATAGCTCGCCGACTTCCTCGTCTCCTCTGGTATCGGTTTCTCTGCCGGTGTAGTCGCTTCTGTCTTGCTCTTTAGGCGTGAGTCTCGACGTATGAGTCAGACGTCGGCTGTACCAGCTCATCTCGTTTCTTTGCCCATCGACCGACGTGACGAATCATTGCAGGACGAGGCTGGCCCGTTGCTCTTTCGACAGGGTAAGCTCTCGATGACATTGTGTAGTTAGGCTCGAGTGTTCACCTCTTTACTTGTGTTTTTACAGATTCGGTGCTGGTGTCGCTTACCAAAACGTATGTGCCCATCACATCTCCCTTGCCCTTTTGGGCAGCATATCGACAAGTTTGCTCACGCCCATTGTGTACATGGTCGGACTGCTTTTCTCTTTCAGTGCAACGCTTCCTTCAACCCTTACCTTCTTCCCGGACACCGCGTCCTTTCTGCCCAATCTGGCGAATCGCAGACCTCTGCTGGTGCATCTGGAAACGCAGACAAGAAGTTGGTGTAGAGTTTCCCAAAAGAGATGATTCACCATGTGATTATATAAGAACAAGGTTGAATTCGAACATGGCGTGGGATGGCGGATTGCTGTTCAGAAACGATTGCAGATGGTGGGCCGGTATCAGCTACCCGGTGGAGTCGACATGCGAGACAGAGCAGTCGTTCAACATAAGTGCTTGCAAGCATCCGTGTGCTATTACTTTCGTTTCTCGCCTCCAGACTACCTTGATCAGACCTTATCCTCACGATATGCAGCCCATAACACTACTGTCTCGGTCCACTTGACCATTGGGTCAAATCGCTATCCACATACTATTTATGCAGGCGGCGTATTGTATTGGTTGTGCGCGCTAAGCGACGGAGCAGGACTGACAGACCATCCCGTTGACCCATTTACCCAGTCACTTCAAGGTGGTGTAGTAGACAAGTCAGTCTGTATCAAAGGCCAACAACACTCCTGGAGCATCATGCGCTCAAAGACGCTGGAAATCAGGCAAGTGGGACAAGTGGAGAGCTGATCGACGGCCCGTTGCATACCACTGACACACAACTTGTGACCCTTGTTTGTTCCCTTTACAGCTGGCACGGAACTTCGCCCATCTTTGCGGCAGACTATCAACCATGGACGTCGGCTCAACTCAGAAAAGCTCTGGCTTTCCCAAACCCCTCGAATGCTTCAGCTGCGACACCAATTGAATCCTCGAGCCTACCCGCAGGCTTGGAAACACCTGGTAAGAGCGCAAGGACACCAGTCGGAGCTGCAACAACAGATGGTGAAGAGGGTGGTGGACCGCTCGTCGATGCAGCAAGTCAAGGTCAGACGACACCGACACCTGCCAAGGCTGTACCTGTCGATGGTGCTGCCCCGGCGGCGCCGACAGCTACTGCCACTAGCGGTGGAGGTCCTTCGGCTGCTGGGTTCAATCCAGCTGCTGCTAGAGCTTATAGGCTGGCAACGGCCGGAGCTGATAGTTGTGTCAGGGTATGTTTGACTATTTTCCATCTCAAGGGCCATGTGCTGCCTTGCTCAAGACAATGGTGCTTCCTTGCTATGTTTCAGATCTGGACAGTCTATCCAAACGTCACTCTCGGACCCAACGTCAATGCTGCCACAGGTCTCGAAATCGCACCTCATCCTCCACGAGCCGTCTACGCTGCATCCCTGAAGCGTCACACGGGAGCCGTCAATGTCGTTCGATGGAGTCCCACTGGCCAATTTCTGGCTTCAGCTGGAGACGATGGGACCATCATCATTTGGCATCAAGTCGAAAGCCGAGCAGATGTCGCGACATTTGGCGACGACGAGGAAGAGGAGAAATTACATGAAAAGGAATTTTGGAAGGAAAAGCGAATGATTGTAGCGACCAAGCAGGCCATCTATGACCTGGCATGGAGCCCAGATGGACGCTACATTGTTGCTGGAAGCACTGATAACCTGGCCCAAGTCTTTTCCGTCATTGACGGATCGTGCGTTCATCAAATTCAAGATCATTCTCATTTCGTGCAAGGTGTAGCTTGGGACCCTCTGAACGAGTACTTGGCCACCCAGAGCAGCGATAGGTAAGTCGACCATCCATGTCGATTGTGTCTTGACATTCCCTGACGTTGGCATGGACGTTTACCCCACCAGATCCGTTCAAGTTCATGCGCTCAATCACCGCAACAATGCGTTGACGATCACACCGTTTGTTCGAGACCGGGCCGGTCGAGCGACAGGTCATACCAACATGGAAATCCGATCCTCAAGGCCGCCCTCGTTTAGTGCTCTCAGACCGTCCATGGGTCGTCGCGGATCTAATGCCTCTGAAACAGGCTCGGTGGTAACCATGGCCTCGGATTTCCCAGAGGTGGGAAGCAGTGTTGGAGGCGGCGCTGCTGGATCAGTGAGCAATAATCCATCCGGCGCGGTCCCTTCGACGCCATTGTCCAACATGAATCCTCCCAACAATATCCCTTCGTCACGACGATCGTCCTTTTCTTCTTCGTTTGCCGCCAACTCACCTCTTCTCGCAGCGCAAAGCGGACTTCGGGCAGGCAGGTCGCCTTCACCTGCTCCCTTGCCTGCGATCCGCCCAAGTGCAGCCACACCCTCTTCCGTTGCACCTCCTCTGACGGCTCAATCGATTCACCAAAAGCTTTATAGAGACGAACTGGCAACCAACTTTTTCCGTCGACTTACTTTTGCGCCTGACGGAAGCTTGTTGCTGACCCCAGCTGGACATATTGAAGAGCCATTCTACCCCACCCATCAGCAGCAGCAGCAGCATCACTTGACGGAAGGTGAAAAGGTACCCGGACCGAAAGCAAGTGGCAACGATGGCAAGACGACCACACCTAATGATCAGAAATCAACCGTCTACATCTACTCGCGAGCCAACTTGAATAGGCCACCGATTGCTCATTTACCCGGACATCAAAGCACGACTGTGGCGGTTCGCTTCTCCCCCATCTTTTATGAACTTCGAAATATGAGCGCGGGGCCGCTTGAGCCTAAAAAGATCATTCTCGATAAAAAGAACCCCGAGCCTGTTCAAGTGAGCTTGGCCATGCCTCCTCCACCTCCACCTGCCAAGGAAGGGGGCACCACCACACCCCAGCAGCAGCCGCAACAATCAACCGGTATATTTGCCCTGCCGTATCGGTTAATGTTTGCGGTCGCCGCCCAAGATTCAGTCTTGTTGTACGACACCCAACAGTCGGGGCCCATTGCCATCTTCAAGGGGTTACATTACTCGTCATTCACCGATGTGGCTTGGTGAGTTGACCCTGTCTGTCTTTTGTATCCTCGAACATGACTCACTCTTGGGAGTTTCTCTGCATCGTCGTGTTACAGGTCACCCACTGGCGATTCACTCTTGTTGACATCTTCAGACGGGTATTGCTCCATTGTAGTGAGTGCACACATCTCTGCTTCCGCTCTGCCTCGTTTGGCAGAGTTTGATCGCTCATTTCACCCACGTCCAGGTATTTGACACTGCCGAACTGGGCCCTCTTCACTCGATTCAACAACATCACCGTCAACTGCAAGCCATTGCCCAATCCCACGCGTCCTCACACTCGGGCACGTTTTCGCACCCATCTTCGCCTGCTCCCGGCAACGCTGTCCCGGTAGCCTACACTGGTCGGTCAGACTCGTTTAGCAGTTCTGCTCCTCCCAGTCAAGCCGGGGGCGCCGCAGTCGGGCCGAGTGCATCTGCTTCGAGTGCGCCTTCAGCTGCTCCCTCTCCGTTTGTCACCAAGGGTGGGAGTGCGCCTTTCCACGGGACCGTCCCATCTAGCAATTCGTCTTCGTCTCTCGTTGACAAGCTTGCTAATGCGGCACGACAGCAGCAGCAACAACAACAACAAGTCGAGATCCATGGCTTGCCAGTGGGCAATGTACCCATCAACAAACCACCAAGTTCAATCGCATCGTCGGAAGGTGTTCAACCCTCCACTGCACCACCCTCTGTGGTCAACCCGGCAGGTAGTGGTGGTGCTGCTGCTGGAGATCACGGCAGCTCAACCGGAAAACGAGCAGCAGCGGAAAAGCCCGAGGCGGAGGATGCGCAGTCAGCTCAAAAGAAACGAAGAGTCGGGCTGACTAACCATGCGCCGACTGAACCACGGCAATAGCGGGGGACTTTAAAAAATGTCCCCCCTTTGTGAAGGCGTGTGTATATTGTGTAAAACATGTAACGGTTGTGCGCTCTAGTATTGTTTGTTATCATTTATCATCTTGCTCGCCTACACCTCAAACTTATTGTTTGGCAGTGACCGTCCGATCGACCTTGTCTTCCTCTTGCTTTGCCCATAGCCTCCAATCCTTTCTAATCTCATACGTATCCCTCGCACTCGTCAAGATATCATTCAAATCCATTACCTCGTGAACTTCGATTCTAGTGTCGCTCGAGTCGTCCCTCTCAGCAGTATTCAACGTGAGCAAGTGCTTTGGCTGGGTTTTCCCCTTGAATGGCAACCACAAGCCGCTCCCGCCTGCGAAACCAGCCGAGGCAGGCCCACCGGCATTGCACATCAAGAAAGCGGATTCGGTCTCGAGCGATCGTGCAAAACAGAGCGATTGGACCATGTTGATTTCATAGTTTTGGGGAGGGTTGAAACGGAGAGAGTTGCTGCGCGGGGGTGAGTTCATACGTTTAGCAATTGCGACGTGACATTGAGCTAGTTGCAGACAGTCGGAACGGTCAAAACTCACGGTTCGGAATCCGTTGCCATCCAATAGGTCGGCGCGATAATGACATCGGCACCCTTTTTCGCCAAGTCCCACGCAGCAATGGGATGTGCCATATCCCAACAAATCATGAGCCCAATCTTGAGCCCATGCAAGTCCACAATACTGGTTTCATAGTCTCTAGGTGCTGACGTGAGGTAGTCTCGTTCGGCGATCCAGAGGTTCTTTTTAACGTAGCTCCCTGCAATTCTGCCAGTCCCGGCTTCGATCACGTAGGCCTTGTTGATCATGAACTGGATCCGCTCATGGTCAAGCTCAGCAACATTTTGGGGTGGCGTTTTTAGGATTGTCGTCGGAAGGTCTTTTTCATCCCCCTCTCGCTTTGGCTCTCGAGATTCGTGCTCGTCTGGTGACGAATCAAAAAGGTCGGGATAGACATGTCGGATATAAGCAGCCCATTGAGCGCTGTTGTCTATTGCTGCCCCTTGCTTGCCGGCAAGCTGATGGTGCAAGTCAGCAAAGGGAGATTGCGCTGGTTGCGAGCGTGGATTGTGATCTTTTGATTCAACAATGGTGCCAATGATGGAAATATTGTACCTCTGAGCGAGAGCTTGCACAAATTGCACAGCAAACGGCGCAACATGTACAATGTGCTGCCAAAATGAACACCCATATGTCACAAAGGATATCCATAAGCTGACCCGGCATTCCAAGCATCAGGCGACCTTACTTACTGGCCTATTCTGAACGATTCCCTGTAGCCAGTACTCGGGAAAGACAATCATGTCCGAATGTTGGGCAGCCGCTGCTTTTACAGCCTCCTCTGTATCCAGGAGATTAAGCTTGACCTGTCCGTAGGTATCCGTCGTACCAACTGGCACTTGACCAGGACTCGAGCGTGGGCACGTTTGAGCGATGGACACCTTGAGTCCGGGAATCAAGTCGGATGAGGATCCAAACTTTCTCTTGAGGTCTGACATTGGTAGTGTTTACTTTCTCGTACGAAAGCAACAGTTGATGCACCCTTGTAGCCTCTGTGTTGGAATGACAATCAGCAACTCCAGGATTCGTGAAAAACAAAGAGTCAACAACTACAGTAATTCGGGATGGTTTGTCCATAAAGCACTGCTTGTCGGGGAAATGCTCGCGTCATAATCAACGCACGTGACGTCAGTGGAGCCCCGCTTGTGCGGTTGTGGCTCTCGGCTGTGCGATAGGGCCACAGCCGGATAAGCGGCCACATTGAACACTGGAGGGATGGACATTATGGCAGACTTTTTCTTTTCAACATGAGCGATTGCAATATTGCAAGTTGATGCGGTTTTACACACGGGCATTTGATTGCAAAGTCGTCAACCACCCATGATCATCTCAGTCATGGCTGTCTACCACAAGGTTTGCCCTCTGCGCTCCAGTCCAATTGGTATCCCGCCGTGTGATCAAACGTCCACGCTTCCAGGGCCTCCATCCCTCGCTTGCCCCAATCACTCATGGGGTCATCACCAGGTTGGAGATCGATAATCTTGATGAGACTTTGGTTGACTGGGGAGATGAACCCTTCGGCCACGCTTCGTTCAACGAGGTCTCGCAGCGGCGAGTAAAAACCATTGACTGGGATGGGTGTGAATGGGTGGTGAACCATTGTGCGACTGTAGAGATTTTCATCACGGCCCACACAGTCGAGGGGCCATGTTAATAGACAGTACTCACCATTCAAGACTACCACGGGTCGTTGGTGAATTCTCAATTGCGACCATGTCGTCATTTCCATCACCTCTTCAAACGTCCCGAATCCTCCGGGAAGCACAATGAAGCCGCCCTCGGAAAGCTCGGCCATTCGTTGTTTGCGTTGATGCATGGTCGAGACGATCTCGTTGGTGAACCGTTTCGACTTTTCGTGGTCCAGGTGTTGACCCACAACCTGGCCTGATCCTTCGGCGGATTGCTCAGCTTGGCTGCTGGTTTCGCCAGACTTTTGTGCCTGCCCAACCGACGATGCGTGTCCGTTGCGGAGTTGAGAAACGGCTTGTTCAGCTGCTCTACCAGTCAGAGCAGAAGGGATGATTCCATGAACAGAGCCTCCTGATTTTATACATGCGTCCGATGTGAAGCCTAGAAAAACATGATACAAAGCATGTCAGCCTCATATTGGTGCCAAACCGTGATGACCTTTTGACGTTGATTCGACTCACCCATCAGACCCCTGACACCACCTCCGTATACCAAAAGACGGTCTGCATCTGCAATGGCTGTACCCACACTTCGAGCCGCAGCCTCGTATACAGGGTTCACTCCAGGTGACGAAGCGCAGCTAAAAGGTGGGATATGAGCCCAGGTAATGACGCGGAAAGGGAATGGGGATCAAGTATGAGACACTTACAAGACACAAATGGGAGTCTTGGCCATGGCGTTTTGCTGTTGAGCTTTGCTGACACTGGGTCCAAGTGGCAGACAGTCTTTACGCTGTTACATACTATGACGTCGTTGTTTGGCTAAATGTTTGCGATTTCACGGCAACCGAGAGTCAGAGAGACAAGCGCTCTGAAAATGAATAGTCATCATGTTCTCTCTACTATTTGGTCGCAACTACATACCACGCTATTGACAGCCACGTACAGTCTGTAGCATCATGCCAGCTCCCATGGAGGATCAGTTCCCCAAGGCCAACGCCTCGGCTTCAGGCTCTCAGCCGACGGCCAAGATGGAAGAACCTCGGATCAGTGACCCCAAGCACCTTTCATCGCTACTCGACATGCTGGCCGAGGACGAAGACGATGATGAACAAGCTGGACCTGCTGCTGATGTCGAAGAAAACGAATCAGACGGTGATGAGAATGGCGACGGGGATGAACATGGACAAGCTGAAGCAGCTGATGGTCCGGGGGGAGAGACCTCGGCGGCCAAGTCGAAAAAGAAGAAGAAGAATAAAAAGAAGAGCAAGACGTCCAAGGCGCTGGGTAAACTAAAGTAAGTGTACATGTATCCTGATCAGTCCTGATTTTCTTTGAATTCACGTCGTTGATGTGACTACAGAGACGTCGTGGCACCAGGGGATGCGGTTCCCGATCAACTTGTCGAAGCTGTCAAGACCCAGATGCAGCAGCAAGCACCTCCTGGAAAGCAGGTCAAGGTGGATGACGGTGGGTTCCAACAGATTGAATTGATGAAAAAAGGGGGGCAAAGGATCTCATGATTATACATTCTCACTTTAGAGGAAATTCGAAAAGCTCTGAAAGCAATGAATTTGATGAAGGTTTTGGAAGGCAAGGAAGCTCTGGGTAACAAGTCCAACACAAAGGATATTGGCGAGCACAAGGTATGTTGTTATCATCCAGGACAAAACTTTTGTAGGCCATCCACGACTGACGTTTTGTACACATCTTCTTTTGATAACAGTTTTGGAAAACTCAACCGGTCCCTCAAACGTTTTCTGAAAACCTCCAACGAGCGGCCGGAGGTGGCCAGCCTCTTCCCGAAACCGAGGAGCGTGAAGATGGTCCGATTGATGATCCCAAGACGGTGGACGATGTGAGAAAGGAGCCATTGGCGTTGCCCAAAGGGTACGAATGGTGTACGCCGGATATCACAAAGGATGACGAGTGCAACGAGGTGCAGGTCTTGTTATCGGAGAACTATGTCGAAGACCCGGATGCATCGTTTAGGTTGCATTATTCCAAAGAGTTTTTGCATTGGTGAGTCTAGTGTGTGTCATGATGTCCATGTTAGGTTTTTTTTTTGCTCAATTGGTCGGGTGTCTTGAAACAGGGCACTAGGACCGCCAGGTTATGTGGCCGACTGGCATATCGGTATCCGTCAATCGAGCAACAAGAAACTGATTGCCTTTATCTCTGGTATTCCGATTGAAACACGAGTCCGCGACCACACGATCAAGACGGCCGAGATCAATTTCCTCGTTGCCCACAAGAATTTGAGGTCCAAACGATTGGCGCCCGTGCTCATCAAGGAAGTCACCCGACGGGTCAATTTGCACAATATCTGGCAAGCCGTCTACACGGCCGGTGTTGTTTTGCCCACCCCCGTGGGTGTGTGCAGGTACTACCATCGTACCCTCAACGCCGCCAAGCTCGTGGATATTGGTTTTACGCCTGTGCGTCGAGGGGATACAGTCTCTCGAATGACTCGTAAATACGCTCTACCAGGCAACACGGCGATTCCGCATTTCAGAGAAATGACCAAGCAAGACGTTCCCCAGGTGGGAGCCTTGTTGAGGGAGTATATGTCGAGGTTCAAGCTCGAGCAAAAGTTTGAATCGGATGAGCAAGTTGAGCATTGGTTTGTGAGTGGACAAGGCACGGGTGAGAATGTACCCGGTCAAGGTAAAACGGGACAAGTCGTATGGGCCTATGTCGTCGAAGTGAGTCTGCGTGTGTTTTGTGCTTGTTTCCAAATGGATTAACAGTTGTGTGTGTGTGTGCAGGACCCAAGCACGAATCGCATCACCGACTTTATCTCATTCTACTCGTTGCCGTCTCTGATCATGAAACACCCGAAGCACAAGAACCTCGGTACGGCCTACCTCTACTATTACGCCACGGACACGGCGTTTCCCTTGTCCTCGGGAAGCGCGTCGTCTGAACAGACGGCAGACATGGCGACCCGACAGCGGCTCTCGCAACGACTCAACGACCTCGTCAAGGATACATTGATCATGGCCAAGCAAGCCGGGTTTGATGTTTTCAACGCACTCACGTTGATGGACAATAACGTGTTTTTAAAGCAACAATTGTTTGGAGCGGGCGATGGGTTTTTGAATTATTACCTCTACAACTGGAGGACGGGACCTATTGATGGGGCTGCGGATGGGGTGGATAGGGAGAGGACGTCGGATATCGGTTTGGTCATGTTGTAGGGCGAGAGCGGTGATTGCTCTCGTTTCCATATTCGTTGCATTGTGAACGCCGTGTTGGGGTGTGTCAATGGACATGGCACATGTGCATGCTTGATGCTTGTCGCTTGATCCATACGGTCGTGTGTAGAGCAAGAGTGGCAGTGGCTTGTACACTTTTCAGTATACTGCATCTTTGCTACTCATCAAGACGTTGACGTGGATGATCCAATCATTTCTTGGAACGATGGTAGTCGATTAGACCATGAACCATCAGATGCAGAGGGGAAAGAGTCGGGTGTGAGTTGATCGAGGCGTGCAAGATTACCAGTGACACAGCCTCGGCCGGCTAAACATTTTGGTACAGCTTGTCGTGTCAATGGTATCCTGGTGTACATGTCTAGTCTGCTCGAGTCGATCAGCAGCAGCAGCAGCAACAACAACAGCAACAAGGCGGTGCTCCAATGCGAGGTTACATGTAAAAACACAGGTGTCGTGTGTGTGTAGAGTAGTACGCAGTTATACTTGGGTCCACTGCTGCTACCACTTGACCATCTCTCCCAAGTTTTCAGCAAGGCTGTGCATGAGTAGTAGTAGAGCAGTTGTGGCTAATCGATCAACAAGTAAACTGAAACACAGGCGCGGCGCAGCATCACGCGGCGATTCTGCTGTAGAGATGGACCGATGGAATAGAAGGATGGATGGAAAGCAGTGCAAATGATATCGCAGTGTAGTGTTCATTAGTAGTCTTGTTTAGTGTGTATTAGATTTGTAGTGTAATGGTATTACATTGGTAGTAGTTGTATTAGATTTGAGTGTAATGGTATTAGATGGTAGTAGTGTAGAGTGCGCGGTTCACACTGCAAACATCTTCAACTGGATTAGATCAACAACACGTTATTCACTTTGACAACAAGACACAACGTGTATCAAAGGTCCAACTCACTCGCCCACTCTGTGTGTGTGGGAATGGCCAACATTATAGATGGCCTCATCTGATTAGGATCAAGGGTAGACACAACTTGTCCCGGTTGCTTTCAAATCCACTCCTTCTCTCGAGGTTTTTCCGGGTGCTGCTTCCTCGACCCATTGGTTGGATCAGTCGATTCACTCAGCGTCACCAACACCGAGCGAGCCACTCTATTTGGGAACAGGTTGGAATCATTTTTATCCCTTTGGTGAGTTGAAAGCCGTGGTCAAAGGAAGAAAGGGAGAAAATAAAGAGTCTCATGTACGCTTTTGCACACCGCTCATTTGCCTATTTCGGGGATTCCCTTTCTTTGTGTCGACTGCCTCAATCTTCCGACATGGCATGGTCACCTCGTTTGATGGGACACCATCCAGACTCTTTACGCTATACACTATTCACCACAAGATTCGAGCATACACACATTCACACCGATTCACATGTCACCACTCGAGACTATTGGCACCTCGAGTCCGAATCTGTTTCACTCTCAAACGGACAAGAGCTCAGAACGGGATAGTCCGGACACACCCATTCCATCCACGCCATCGACGTTATCAACAGCAGCAGCATATCATCATAGCAAACGAAAATATCCCTATTCCAACTCGTTGGACGATCATGGAGGCAAGATTGACTGGTCCTCCTCGACATCTCAAGCGACCACGACTAGTCAACCACCCTCCATCATGACCTTTTCCGTGCCCACACCCCATGCACTCTCAGCAGTCGATTCAACAACACCATCGTCCTCGCATTCGAACTTGGAATCACCCGTCATACCTCTGTCGGCCCATTCGTCGTCGACTGATAGTGATGTGACGATTCGACAACGACCCACGACCGCATTCAGATCACCGCTCGTTGCTTCACCACTGAGACTTGCATTGCAAGACCCTACGGCAAGTCGGCCGCTACAGCAGGCATCACCACAGCAGGTATCAGCACAAGGTGAATCTTCACAGCAGGCATCACCACAACATGTACCAGATTCAGGCCAAGAGACACCAATCGCCTCTGTCTTTGGCTTGACATTGACCGAAGGTATGGCTAGGCTCGCCAGTGTCGACGACGGCGAATCGACGGACCGGCGGCCAAATACTGCATCCACTGCACCCACGCTTTCAACTCGTCGGAGCCCGGCGCGAGTCGTTCCACCAAGACTCGACGTTTCCGATTCATTCTACCGTCCACGAGATGGTCATGGGTCCGACTTTCCGTCAACACCGCGTTTGGAAGGCCTCATGGCGAGGACTGATGCACATGATGGCTCCGATTTTTTGCCTGCAGCAGGTTCAAGCAGTACCGGCGGCGGACTCTTTTCATTAGCGTCGTCGAGTGGTCGAAGCACCCCTTGCTTGCCCCCCTGTGTTCGCCCCACATCTCACTACATCTCGGCTCAACAAGTCGCACAACGACTTGAACAACCAAGTCTTGGACCAAACACCATTGTCATTGACATGCGCCCACTCAAGCAACACCTCGACTGTCGCCTCGCAGGGTCCGTCAATCTCGTCGTTCCTAGCCTGATTCTCCGACGTTGTAAACGAAATGCTCTTGCAGCACTGAGGGAATCCACGTCTGTTCCACCGCACTTGACAACAAACACACGATCCCAGCTCGACAAGAGCAGCAGCAGCAGCCACAACCCGTCAGATGATGGAGGCGTTCGAGGGTCTATTCTGCCCGGAGGATGGGAAGCCATGTCGAGCTTTGTGACGACGGCTCAGGGGAGAAGCGTTTGGGACGATACATGGGCAAACTGGCAGCAAGGCGGAACAGATGCGACACTAGAGATTGTCCTGATACCTCAGCATGAAGATCAAGACAGCGCCAGAGTGGTGGAAGAGATTCTGCTCGATCTGATCAAGCAAGAACCAAGCTCGAAACGTAATTCCGGCCAAGTCTCGATCAAGTGGTTGCAAGATGGTTGGGTACCTGGAACGACACCATCATGCTGGCAAAATGTGCTCGAGTGTGGAGATTCGTCTCGTTGCCATGTTGACAATGACGCACCCCACCATGGAGTGACGGCTTCATCAGCCAAAAGGCGAGGTCGCCCGCCCGCTCCCCAAGGCCTCACGTTGAGGATACACAAGCCCTCGAGCGGACAAGCACCTGCGACTCTCCATGACCCGATGCGACGACAGGTCATGACAGCATGTCCCGTTCCCTTGCACGGCAGTAGCCATAGCAGCACCGCCACCACCACCACCACCACCAGTAGTAGCGGCAACCCCGACCATCCTGTAGTGCCCATCTTGCAACTCCCAGGATCACAGCAGCCGTCAAACGCACTGGGAGCGAAAAAGTCGATGCCTTGTTTGCGTCCATACCCACTGGCTCCGACCGATGGTTTTCCGTCATTATTGTCCCCACCATGTATAGGGGGTGGCAATAACCGGCCTCGTCGACGAATGGTTCCAACCCCTATTCGGATAGATACGTTTGGGGGCAACGGGGGTGGTGGGCCGCCACCGTCATTTGCGAGTAGCCAACACCACCGCCACCACGACCACAACAAGCCAGGGAGAAAGCGGCTTCAGCTCGAAACGTCCAACATGTCTCAAAAGAGCGCGAGTACGCCGACCCCATCGTTTCCCCCACCGACGCCCAGTGGAAATGGACCACCCCACTTGGATGCAGTTCGATTGAGGTCGGCTTCAGGAAACGCAACGTTTTCGGCTTATCCTCATCTCACGCTGGGCAATGGCCAGCCACCAGCACCACCACTGGCAGCGAGTTTTGCACCGCATTCTCCCGCTACTGCTCCTGACATGGCCCGTAAACCACTGCCATCGACGACGACGACGACGGATTCTCCTAGCGGTATGGAACACCACATGGGGAGCCCCTACTTTCCATCCCCCATGACATCCTCTTCCTCTTCGGAAAGCTCGGGATACCAGTACCCACTCTCGCCCGGGTACGGTGGTGGTGGTGGTGACGGTGGAATGTCGACGAGTGACGAAGAAGACGGCTCGACTTCACGCTATGCTGTCGGACGAGGAGACGCAAGCGGTCAACTGGTCCCTTTTACCGTCTCCACCATTTTACCCTCATTCTTGTACCTCGGTCCGGAAATCACGACGGAAGAACAAGTGCAAACGCTCTTGGATTTGGGGATCAAACGGATTTTAAACGTTGCGGTCGAGTGTGATGAGGGAGATCGATTAGGGTTGGCCGGTCGATTTGAAAAGTATTTCAAGTTGCCCTTGCGAGATAGTATCGAGGAGACGGGGATCAGGCAGGGCGTAGCGGACGCTTGTCGGTTTCTTGGTGGGTCGTCTTGTTTTCATTTGATATGATACGTGTGACTCAATGCAGCCTTTTTTTTCATTTTGGCTGGTAGATGACGCTCGACTTCATTCGGCCTCGACCTATGTCCATTGCAAGGCTGGTAAATCACGTTCAGTGACCGTCGTTCTCGGATACCTGATTCACGCCAATGCGTGGACACTCAAAACGTCTTATGCCTACGTGGCTGAAAAACGGCGAGGCATCTCTCCTAATATCGGCTTTGTAGCCGAACTGATGCAATTTGAAGAAAGCGAACTCGGATTAAAAGCGACGAGTGGGATGCCAACCCCCGGGGGCGGCGGCCGCGGTCGCGGCGACCATGACAAGGCGGCTAGCATGGAGGAGCAACAGACGACGAATTCGCGCTCGAGACGTAACAAGTATGGAAGAGAGTCGTTGCCGCCCACATGGACGTCGAATGATGATGATTTTGGACGCCTCCCCTCGCAAGATGCGGGACATGTCGCCACGTCGGGTGATCAAGCAGTGGGGGATCGTCAAGCCAAGAGCGGCGTCGGACGTCATCATCTCCCCTCGACTGGGCAAGACTTGGCAGATCAAATGGGGATGAACAAGGAAGTCCGCAAGAATGGTCAATATGTTCATTGTCGCAGGTGAGACGACGTTTGGGTCCGTTTCTTGTATTCGTTGGAACAAGACGCTCATCTGCGTATATGATTCACCCATCTCCAGAGCGCCAGTGAATACGTATACCCTCCAACCCATTCGAAGAGTATCAAAAGCCGGCCTCGAAGGTCTTGCTTTTTTCGGCAGTCCGTCTCAACCACCCCAGCCAAGTCCGACTCGAACGACCCAACGCATGTCTGTTACGCCGAGCGAAACACCCGGACGACAAGGTTGGGTGTAGCCGGTGCCGCCGCCGGTTGGTGCAACATCTAGTCGTCAGATTTTTTCTTTTGTTGTCTTGTTTTTGTTACATCTGTCTGGGGGTCTCTTGATGCCTTATATCAGAGTAATGTGGGATTTTGTTTTTGTTTACCCGGTTGTATATTGACTTGTTGAATTTATATACCCAAAGCATGTTACGTGGTGAACGCATTTGAGCTGCTTGTGGATTGACTTGGGGAAACGTTGTTGACACTTGACATGCAGGTCACTGACCCTTACTGACTTTATGACCGTATGACCGACTCGGATGATAAGCACGAGTACTTTACGTTATTTTGTGGATTCGTCACGCTGCACGTCGTATCGATCGTCTCGTTGGTTGTTGACAAACTACCAGTCCAACGTATTCAAACGACTACTCGTCAACTACTATAGTCAACTACAGCCAAGTAGGCCTCTGAACCGATTGGACAGCTCCGGAGCTCCAACCCGTCATGTCCAAAAGACCAGGCGATGCCAAGTTGAAGATATCCACTCCTCAGCCTCTTCAGCCGCGGTCTTTGACCACTGACCGTAAGTTTGGTTGTCCATGTCTGCTACTACGGATTGTGCAACAAATGGAGAGACTGTGGCTGATGGGGTTAGCTGTTTCCTCTTTTCATTACACTCGATTACGACAGCTGTTGCAGGAGGTGGTGTAGGAGGAGCAGGTCAACAGACGTTACCACCGGCTGCTGCTCAGATGTCGACCGCTGCTAGACCGGGAGGATTGCTATTGCCATCACAAGCACCAGCTAGGCCAGCTCGTTCGGCCCGTCGAGCCCCTGAACCACCTCTAAACAATCAGTCCACCCCTGCTGCTCCCAAACCGGCTGCAGTTCCACCCTCATCATCGAATGAAGGCTTGGAAACGCGGCAGCACTTGATGATGCCCGAAAGTAGCATCAACGCTGGTGACCAGAGTCGAACTCGACCATCCGAACCATCAACGTCCAAGCTTCAGATACCCGTGCCCAATGACGATTACGGCTTGCCAGCTTCGCCCATTTCTCCCATCGAGGGACCATCCGGCAGACACCACCACCACTACCACGCACCGGATTCCGCAGAGGCTTGGGCCTCGGAACGAGACCACCGTACACAAATGATCAATGTCCAGCAACAACAGCATCAGCAGCAATCGGAAAGAGAGGTTCGGATGAAGCATGCCGTTCAAGCGTTTGCGTCTGCTGGGAAAGCAAAGCCTCAACCTTTGGCAAGCCAACGTACGACGCCCACGGGCTCTCAGCCTAGATTGATAGATGATCTCTTGATTGGCAAGAGTGGACGTGATTTCGATCAAGTGGATGGTGGGTTCATGGATCAGGTCGGATGAGGGTTGGCACGTGTGCTAATACGGGTTTCATTCGTTGTGGACAGCCGTTTTGAAAAAGATTCAGCGAGAGTGGCCTTTTGTGCTGCATCCAGATGTGAGAGCGTTTGACGATTGTTGAACAAATAATCAAGCTCATTGAGCTGACTTTAACGGGTGCCCATGGTCGTCTAGTTTGCTCCAACTAGTCTTGCTCTATCCCTTTTACCACCTTCAGCTGACCGTCCAAAAGGACAATCTCCCTACGGATCGCAAGACCTCGACTCGTTTCTAGAGCTGCAATCACTGTTATCCGATTCACTATCCAAGGCTGTTCAAAAAAGGTACAAGGTATATGCCGCATCTTTACCCGAGCACGCCAACTTGCTTGCTGCACTCAACCGTGCTCAAGGTATGGTCAAGGAGACCAAGAAACGATTGGTGGATAGTCGGACACTGCTAAGTGGAAGAACAGATCTGGCCTTGTCCGGCGCAGCTGCTGGCAAGAGAGCTGAAATGGTGACCTTGTGGCACAAGGAGAGGGCGTTGCGTGATATGCTCAAAGCATTGGATACAATGTACGTGCTGTGAGAACCAACCAGGGAATCACGCTCCAACTGACAAGCCTGCCGCTCCCCCCCTCCTTTTAGAGAAAACCTCAAGGCGGTTCCTGATCGATTGGAGGGCCTTATCTCGGACAAGAAATTCATCCAGGCTGCATTAATCTTGACCAGAGCACTGAAAAAGATCAACAAGGAGGACATGCTGGAAATCGGGGCTCTATCCGATCTCAGAGCGTACTTTGTCAACGAATTCGATGTCTTGATGAATATCTTGATAGAGGAACTCAGCAACCATCTTTATCTCAAGACACATTATTGCGATACGCGGTGGGTCGCGTATAAACCCGGTCAAACCAAACTTCCAATACCCAAAGACTCAGTGACAAGTAGGGACGACGAAGAACCTGAACGCAGAAGCAGCATAGGCAACATCGACCCATCGAATCCTCGGTTATCTCGATTCTTGCAAGACTTGTCTGCCAAACCCGCTCGGGATCCCATCTTGAATTTGTCCGATGACGAGCTCGTGAACCTTCCAGCCATTCCTTCTCGCGGCGCCTCTCGATATCTCTCAGCGTTTGGCGTTCCTGGAGCGGCGGAAACAAGCGTCGGAGATCTAGAGGAGATGCAAAACAACTCGGTGGCTAGCGATCCCGAGACAGACTCGTTTGCTTATATGGAGATGGTCATGGAGGCACTGGCCATTCTCGGCAGACTGGGACCAGCTTTGGAGATTCTAGGACAACGGATCGCCGCGGAATTGTTTCATCTGGTAGAAATTACTATCGATGAAGTGGCTGATCGGTGAGAGAAACGTCGACTGTCAAGAGTTTGCAGCGGGACTAACGCTGAGAGTGTCATACAGGATTGAAGTACGAAAAATGGGAGGCGGAGGTGACTATGTGCAACCGAACCCGTTTCCAAAGCTCTCAGATGCCTTGAACAGCTCCAACCAGGCTCATTCAACCGCGCTAATGGGTCATTCCAAGGTGCTTCGGGTGACTACGCTGGAAGGTGACGATTCACAAGCTCAGACGCATACTTTGCTCGATTTGTTCTGGACCATCTACTCAAAATTCAGGGCAGTGCTTGAGGGGCAGAGAGTGATTAGTGAAGTGGTCAGCAGGATCGGAATGACCTCTGCCTATGGCTCGCGATCGCAACCATTGAATGGGATACCCACGGAAGACTTTGTCAAGACGATGCAAAAAGAAGTAGGTGATGCGGTGATCAATGGTAGAAGGGGGTGCTGCTACCAGATTCTCACATCACCCTGCTCTGCCACAATAGGTTCGAGCCCTTCTCCATGACTATCTCACTGATGTTGATCTCAGCGTTGTGCTCAATCGGAAACCCGTCTCCTCGGTCAACGAAGTCATGACCGTTGGCAAGGTTGCCAGAGACAAGCAAAAAGTAAGCATGTCATTTGTCCGGCCAAGTTCACTGGACGCTGACAGTCACCCCCTTTCTTTTTTGCCAAACCCCTAAAGACGCTGTTCAGGTTCAACGATACAGATGTCAAGACTGTGAAGAAAGAACTCGATACCTACGAGCACAATCTTATCCAAAGCATGCAGGTTCACGTTCCTGGATTGGTGACCCTGACAAACGACGGGATCCAAGCTCACATGGCCATCACCCAGCTCAACGAAGATGGTTCAGTCAAGACCAAGAATCACCGATTGCTCATCAAGCCAAACCCGTTCAATGTCTCTATCCTATTCCAACCTTATCTGGCGTTTATAGAATCCGCCAAAGAGGTTGTGAACCTAAGTTCTGTGGATGAGGAAAGCAGGATTATTGGAAGTTTCATGGACGACTTTATTCAGCGCACTTATCTGCCTCAATTGGAGGAAAAGGTCACCACTCTGTTCCACCAAGCAGTCAATGGTACGTGCTCTGGCAGCGTCCTTTTACCCTTGTTTCATGTTTATCTCACCTTGTCCACCATGATAGGCCACAAGGCATTCCTTCGAGACGTCAACTGGCCTCTATGGAGCTCCCATCCCGTAGTCAACGTGAGTCCCAGCGCAGGCCATCCAGTTGGAGAGATTGTACTCATATCGTTGTCCCTTGCAGTCTGGTACTCAAACTATTGCCTTGGTCAACTCCTTGTGCTACATGCTGGCCACTGCGCCATTCCAGCGAGAAAACTACAGCCGATTGATCATTGGTATCGTTGTTCAGTACTATCAAAAAGCCAACATTCATTACAAAGGTATGTCCCGTTGTGACTTGCGAGTTAAACAAGTACACACACTCTAATGCAGCATGACTTGCGTTGACAGACATTGTTGCTTCCGATTCATACACTGGACAAAATCTGCCGCTGGCCGCAAGTTGGAGTCAACGCGAGGACTTGTTGGCGATTCTCACAGAGTTGCAGTACAGCCCTGTAAGCCATTGACTGAGCAGGGTTTGACCCACACGCCATGCTAATCAATCGCTCTCTGATCGTATCCTTTAGGCTGCTGATGTTCGAGCTCGGGAAGAGTTGAGTCGCCAAGAATCCAAGCTGGAAGAAAGTCTGATACCCAAGGCACGAGGACTCACGGAAAAGGATATTATTGGTACAAGTGAAAAGTTCAAATCGCTGGCTGATCTTTATCATACCACGGTAAGGTTGTCGTGACTGCTTCGCTGGTCATGGAGACATGAAAGACTCATGCCTGTTTACCGTTTTTGATAGCGCTGGATCGTGGGGCGGTTGAGGAACGTCAAAAGAATTCGAGACGAGTTGACATCACCGGGAGGGGATGAGCGTCGTGGTTCGATGGTAAGTCACTAGAAAAGTCGCAGTGGGACGAGAGACCTAACCATTGGTGCGCAGCTAATGTTTGTCCCAATGCATTGTCGGAAATATAGGAGGAGGTTCGGTCACCGACTTCGGCTCTTGAGGTGCCGTTACTGGATCTTACGATGGCAATGTCCCAGTAAGTCGCACTTTACGGACTGACTTTGACTCTGTTATCGTGTACAAGCTGACAGACCCATGCTATCACATCCCCTCTAGTCGTTTTGACGCAATCTTGTCGACGTACGAACAATTTGGTGACATGGTTCTTTACACGCTGAGGATTGAGTTGCGTTGTCGGATGATGTTGTACATTCAAGAGTCAATGAGCAAGGTGAGAAAGATTGTTCATGACGTGTGGCGCTAAACAAGATCGGGAAAGAGCTGACGGCGAGCCCTTTCCACGGGCCGTGATGTACAGACGAATTACCGCCCGAGCGACCTCGATTATGAGCCTAATCCGCATATTCAACAGTTGACGCAGGATCTTGCTCAATGTGACATGATCATCACCGACGCTATTCCAGCAGCGGATCGACAGTGAGTACCTGTATGAGCGAACATGAAGTGTCTTGTTAAATTAACAGGCTCACCTGTTGTTGGCTGTGTCTTTCACCTGCTCAGGTCAATCCTGGTGGGCTTGGACTCGTTGGTAGACGATGTGTTCGTATCGAGTGGTCGATTTGTGAGAAGCATCACGTCACAGGGCGTCGGAAAGTTGGAACGCAATATTGCTGCGGCGCAACAAGCGTTGAGGAATGTGCTACCCCAAGGTCCTAAAATTGTACTCGAAAAGAGCAGACGCTACTGGGCATTGTTTGAACAAGGACCTCAAGTGAGTCGCAAGGCTCAAAAGACCTGCGTGTTTGTCCGTGTTACTGAACAATTCCTTTGCTTATGCGTGTCACTCTTCAGGCCTTGATTGGCAAAATCCACGCCGAAGGACCAGAATTTAACTTTGAAGAGTATGACCATATGCTGACGTTGCAGTGCAACATTGACACCCTAGCAGATAGCCGTGCAGAGAAACGGCAAAGTCGGCTTTCCGGTATAGCGGGACAGCAACCCAAGTTTGACGCAGACCGGACGGCATACAATGATGCCTTGATTGAGTTGCACTCGTTTTTCATGTAATGGCATATGCCGTGACGCAAGGTTGAACATGAAAGTTGTAAAAATGCATACGATTGTCAGTCTTGACTTTGGTGTAGCTCGACATTCGAGTGACTGTTGGCAGATTATTTATCAGGTCGAATGGTTTTGACGGCCCGGGGAAAGCGCGCTAATATGCGATGTTGACGAAACCTCTTTCGACTGCTATTCTGCTATTCAATCTTTGTTATATCACTGCCACCACGAATTGTACAGCAATCATATTCCCACTACACATATCTGGCTCCGTTACTGGGCGAGATAGTAGTGGACGAGGTTGATTGAGATCTGCTTTTGTTACTTGTCGCACAAGTGATCCCTCTGCATCTGCAGACATGACGAAAGCCATGACCAAGATCGCTACACCGAGGTCGACACGGCAATCCTCTCGAAATGCAGCCAAAACGACGTCTCAGTCGTCACAGGTCGAGGCTCGCAAGTCTATCAAGGGCAAAAGCAGTGACACTGCTGTCGAACAGAAGAACAATGATGAGCAGAAGCAGCAAGACGGAGCGCAGAGTGAGACTAATGACGAGACTGACGGAGAAGACTCTATTCCATTGCGGTCACCCAGCAGCACCTCGAAGCAATCGTTTGCAAAGCCTACTAGTACTCCAAATGGTTCAGCGGAATCACAAATCCCGCATTCATCTTTGGCCGGCTCGTCACGTACTGTGATTCCCGTCACCATGGAGAGCTTGAGAGCAAGACCAACGCCTACTCGAACCCCGAGACGACGGAGATCAAAACAAGCTGTCAGTGAAACTGAGGAAGAAGAGGAGACAGACGAGCCAGATAGCGATGATTTGGACGCCACGCCTACGACTCGAAAACGGAAACGAACTCAACAAAAGGGGACCTCGAAGAGAGGAAAAACTCAAGTAGAAAAGCAGCGAACGCATTATGGAGAAGACGACATACAGTACTCAGATTTCGAAATGCCCAGCGATCTCTCTGATCTCGACCTCCCCGAAGGCCAAACAGTGACTGGGAGAATCTTGCCAGCCCCACGGACTGGTCACGTTCCCGCGGGACAAATCTCGAGAAACACTATGAAGTTTCTCGTCAATTTGCAGAATCCATCCAGAAACGACCGATCGTGGTTCAGGTTACACGAGCCTGCATTCCGTCTCGCTGAAAAGGAGTTCAAAGCGTTTGTCGAGACTATTCTGCCCAAATTCAGGGTCATGGACCCTCAGCTGCCGATGCTCCCCAGCAAAGATCTCATTCACAGAATATACCGTGACATGAGGTTTAGCAACGACAAGACGCCTTACAAGCAACATTTCTCGTTTGGTGTCAGCCGAGGTGGACGCAAGGGAATCTGGGCTGGCTATTTTGTGTCCATACAACCTGGAAACAAGTCTGTCTTTGCCGGCGGAGTCTGGGGCCCGGACCGGTCTGAACTCTCAGCTATACGTGAAATGATCATGACGGATGCAGGAGCTCTCAAAGCCATTATTCAAGATCCAGAGTTTATCAAGTGGTTTGGACCATACGACCCTCATGCAGAAGGTCGGACGAATGTGTTTGGACATAGTGATCAACTACGCACGACACCTCAATGTGCGCCAAAGACTCATCCTGAGATCGCCTTGCTCAAGTTGAAGAGTGTGGCAGCAGTGCATGAGTGAGTAGGCTGGCGTTTTCGAGTCACTTGGCGAGGTCAATGTAGGAACTGACAGTGGTCAACCCCTTTCTAGCTTCAAGGATTGGGAGGTTATGCAACCCGATTTCATGGACAAGATCATCGAGTGCTCTGCTGCCATGCGGCCATTGGTTCACTTGTGAGTGTTTTGTGCTGAGCGTTGGACCCAATGCGCGAGGGCTTCTGTATTGACCTTGTCTTTGAACTTTGTTTACAGCATCAATGATCTGTTTAGCAGAAGAGGTGGTTGATGCAACACAGGGCCTTTTGTTTCATAATGTTTGCATCATCTATTTCAAGTTGTAAAGGTGTACCAAAATCTTTTGAACCAGATTGACATGACTCTAGTGCCCTTAATCATATGGTACATGAGACTGGAGTATTCTGCATCGAGTCCGGGTACGACGCCCCCATCTAAGCCGGCTTCACGGACCCATTGCTGAGTTGACTACGGAGCGAGCCCTGCCTGATCCTCTCATCCAGTGCTGAAATGCCCATACCCACTTCAGCAGGGGGTACAGGGATTTTGGGGAACATGGATCCAGGGTTGCCGCCCATGGCCGCCGCGCCGATTTGAGCATCTGAAATGACGCCGTGGGGCGCATTGGAAGCGACCGTGCTCGGGGCCTGCTTGCCGTTGGGCTGAGCCGTTTGTTGGCTGGCATCCCGCATGCTTTCAGAAGCAGAAGTATGACCGGCACTGCCGCCCTTGATCAACGAGCTGTGCCATTCAGAAATCAGAGACGATCAGACAAGTTCTTCCTCTGGGAAGACCGTGGGCCAACGGGTACGTACAGTTCTTCCAAAAGAGCGGCATGCCTGTAACCCAGACGAATGTTGGGAACGTTGGTCTATGTAAAAGAGTCAGAAGCTCAGTTGCGTTTCTCTTGTGAAACGAAGCAATAGGTGAGAGCTCATGTACCTTGTCGATATCATTTCCGGCAATTCCGGGGAGATACCATTTCTTGCCCAACCAATGCTTCTTGACCTGCATCTCCCAACCACTTTGTAGCACCGAGTTTCGTGCCAACTCGCACATGTCTGTGAGGAGAGTAACGAGCTCAGCCTGATTCTCAGGTAAGGCAACACGTCAGACTTGGTTCTGTGTCTCACCTGCGGGCGTAAACTTGTAAATCTGTGCAGCCACGGAGTATTCTTCCATCAGAGGTTCCTTTGTCAGATGGAATTGCCTAGACAGCGACCAGACTCGTCAGATTCGTGTATCGCTTCAGACAGGCGCCGTGAACTAGGCTTACAGAGGATCATCGGTCGAGAGTGAGACGTTCAGACCCGTCCGGAAAAAGTCTTTGAACGGGTTTCGCTCATACGTCAAAAATCTTTTGGGCAGGGAGACGTGTCAGCTTTTCTCAAACCGATCGAACGACTTTAAGCGAAGAAAACCTACAGGGCATTGTTGGAGAGTGGACTCATTGCGAGACCAATTTGCTTCAGGTAGAACAGATACTGTGGCAACAGAGGATTGTCAGTCACTGTTCCGTCATCCAAACTTAGGAACCGGCTCACCTGAAGAGCTGGCACTTTTCGCAACAAGATACCATGAGAGATAGAGTGAGCTGCCAAAAAGGCAGATGACAAGTGATCGGGATCTCCAGCTTCTCCACAGTGAGGTCGTAAGACAAAAGTGTCTGCATTGGGACAATGTCTGCATCAGACACTCGCCGCCAAGGATTTGATAATCAAACGACTTACTGAAGCCACGGGAACGTCTCCAAGCGTTCAAGGAAGCCATGTTGGCGTACATGTAGTAGATCCTGGATGGCGGCGATAGATCAGGACGGGTTGTGATTTGGAATGTGCACTGCAAGAGCTTACCAGTAGCTGTAAGGGGGTCCTTGCGAAGTGTTCCATGTCCCTGCGACGGGGAACTTGCGGTGCATTCGACGCTCAGGTTTAGACTCGTCATCCACACTATCAAAACCAACGACTCGTTGCAAAAAGACGTGCAATTCGGGGTGGGACGAGGGGTCTTTGGTGACTTCAAACAATGGTTGGAACACGTCTGGAATGCAAGGAAAGTGTATCAGCGAGAGACAACTCGGACTCGGTGTTGACAGCGCAAACAAGACGTACTCCTCATGACATCACCAAAGTTTTCAATCTGCTTGGCGCCCTTGAAAACCTCGTACAATCTCGGGATTTGAATGAGCCATCTCAAGTTGTGAGAAAACAATTCATGCTTCACGACCCATTTGGCGAGCTTGTCCCACTCGTTGATGTTTCGTCCGTAGATGCTCAACCTCCACTCGACGTTCTGAATAGGCCAGAAGACGTTAGTGACAATCAGTCTTTTCCAGACAGACAATGGGATCAGTCGTACCTGGTACTTGCTCTGCTCCGTATCGGTGATAACCTCCTTGGTCAACTCGGCCAAATACCTACCGCCGAGGTAATTATCAGTCTTTAAAAAGATTTCTCGCAATCTACTGGATCCCGTGGGGTTGTAACGGTCGTTGAACTTGTCGAATCGGTGGAACTCTTGGTGAGCGTGCATATCGAGCGTGTCGATTGAGAGATCGTAGGCGGTCAAATTTAGAGATTGGAAGACCTCGTCTAGCGAGAGGTGTCTATTGTAAAAACATTTGACTGTGAGCTGGAAATGGCAACGGATGTCTACTTTGCCGTGACTTACTTTCCATCACGATAAATGACAATATCCTGTTTTGTCAATCTCAAACTGTTTCAGCATTGGTTCCCTTGCGGACATGACCCGAGACTCACCTTGGGAGACTTCTTCATCTTGCTTTTGATAAATCGCAACAAGTGTTTCTGGTTCATACTAGCCGAGTGGTGGACGTGAGTGTCGACTTTACGGACATTGTAAAAGTCACTACAAGTCATGAGGCAATTAGCGATCCATGCAAATGAGAGCACAGCGAAAGATGTAAGAGCTCACCGGTGAGGAACAGCCTTCATGTCAGCAATCTCCTGGTACTCATTGAGTAGGCAGTACAGAGACCACTTGGACTGAAGGTACTTGAGTCTTCGGAATGCGAAACTTTTAGCTGGACCGTCCGAGCAGACACCGAGAACATAGTCGAGATCGGTGTAGTACTCTTTGAGGCTAACATTTCTAAAGATTGGTTTTTGATCTTTGTTGGATTCCGTCGGTTCGTGTTCATAGACTTGGTAGACTCCAGATGCGTCCATCTTGAATCCCCACCCTCTCTCGTCGACACCGGGGATCTCGCAGGCTTGCATATCGAATCCTTCACTTCCGTTGGTTCCTCGATCCTGCTTTTTCCGCAACGAGTAAGTGTCTACAGGGATGCTTGCAACAGATCCATCCGTAGGCTTGTGATCCGATTCGTCGAATCCTTCTCCGCCCTCTCCGTTTTCCTTGCCAGGGGAAGTCCAGTGCCAGTGAGGAGGTGGGGGAGCGGGGTAGATCTTCCAAGCATTGTCCGAAGGCCCGGCTGGATCTTCGTCGGCGTTTTTAGGGTCGGCATCGGGTCGCAAGCCAGTGACGTCGGCCTTGTTGGCAGGGTGGAAGCCAGTAAATGTTCCATCGTGGTCTCGAGGGTTGTCTCCGAGTCGCTGGAGAGAAATCTCCATGTACTTGTCTCTCAATTCCAAACACTTGGCGAATCGTCCACTGCGAAACATTGTATTAGATATGGGATCGTGATTCACATTCCGCTTGTCAATTGACTTGACTCACTAGAGACCTTCCAATTCACTGACAATCCCTCGTTCTGCAAACGATTTTTGGGCAATCTCAATCAGTAAAAGTTGAGATTTGGAACGAAGAGCATCGAGAGAGGGACGAGGATCGGGAGCTGTGCGCATTTTGTTCTTGCAAGAGTCTTGAGTGCAAGATCACAGGGGATATCTGCGACCGTGACAAACAAGCCCTGTATTTGACCGTTTACATGTCCCCATCTCAGCCAAGATTACGACATTCTTGTCGAGTCTTGCGCTCTCGAGATCACAAAGGAAGCCAGGCTTGGCCGGTCTCATGTTGATCCCCGATGGGTCCGGCGTGCTGGGTTTCACAACTGCGTTGTATGAACACATGTACTCACCATAGTCAGCTGCTCTGGGTGGAGGAGCTTGTGCCAAAGGCTCAGATGGTTTTGAAGGGACACTAGGTTGATTTGCAACGTGCGACTCTTGAAACTTTTCAATCAATTCCTTTTCCACCTGACCGACGCCTCGAGCTGAACCATCCAACCGGAGAGCAGCAATCGAGTCCCTCTGTGAGCGTTCTTCTTCCAGCTCGAGGTTCTCCTTGTGGTCACGAAGTGTGCTGTCTGATTGGTGAGAGTTGGAGGGGTGTGTTCTTGACCAGTGGTGCGAAAGGTACACGCCGTCTTGCTAGAGGCACAAACGTGTATTCGGTTAAGCGTCTCTGCCTTGATCGGATACACCACCACATCAAGTCAAGTCTACTCACAGCCTTGAGCTTCTGAAATTCATGGTAATCAAAGCTTGGAGAGAGTCTTGGGTTGGGTGTATTGGCTCCACTCCCGTCGAGTTCAAACTCTGGCGATGTGGGAATCGAGTCTGGATCCAGTCCCATTTCCATTGGGGAGGGAATATCAATCGAGTGAGCTCCTTTGCACATGGTTTTGATGGCTTCTGCTATTCAGCGACAGTGCCTAAGCTATACGACAAGTCTAGCAGCAGTATATATGATAGGTGATACAACTTGTATGACTTGGCCATGAGAAATTCGGATTACATTCACATTTGCCTCCACCTCTGGGGCCCCCGCACAATCCGGAAAATAGGTCAACCTCCGATCTAGTCGGATTCTTGTTCACTACTACTACTACCACTCTCGTCAACAGCCAGAGCTTGGAACATGCTTCCCATATTGCTCGCCGTCGTGGTTGCTTCCAGGGGTTCAGAGCGTTCAGAGTCGTCGTTGTCGCTTGACTCGTCTGCGGAATGAGCTGACACCGTCGACGCCTTTTCCATGTCATTCTCGTCTTCCTCCTCGCCACCAGTTCCCATGCTTTCCTCTTGATCTTGTCCCAAGTCCAGATCTTCACCTTGTACATGTTGCAGCCATATTCCTTGCCCGTCAGCCACCTTGTAGGCGTTGGTCGGGGATGGCAGAAAGCGCCAGGCGATCCTACCTTCAGCAATCATGCGAAGGATTTCATTACCTGCCCGATTCGTATCTGGCCGACCTGCCTGAGCAGTAACTGTGTGTACGTCGTGACAAGTGTCATGAATGGAACCTCAAAAGATGTAACGAGCTTGACAAGTGTAGCAAATTCACTCACGGTATCCCCTCTTCAACGCCCACCCTTGCATGACATCACCAGCGGTCCAATACGCCACATATGCACTCTTGCCAACGTGAACCTGACCATCCCGATACGTCTTTTTCTTTTGCTGTGCTTCAACCTCTGCGAATTCATCATTCCATCTCTCAGGCGTTCCGAGTCGGAGAATGGTCTCAAGAGGTAAGAGATTGGTGGAGTAGTAGATGCACCCAGCCACAGAGGGTACTTGGGAGATAGGGAGCACTGGAGCAGCGGAAAACTGTTGAGCTCAGGTTGTGTAAAGACCAACACCACGTAATAGCTTCACTCACCCCCACTCATGACTTGGGTCTCCACAGGCGTTAGACTGGGGAAGATCAAACCTGGACAATCTACCAAGATGACATCTGGGGTCCAATAAATCGTTTGAAAGTGTTTAGTCTGTTGCAATGGTCGGGGTGGTGTCAGATGTCTCTCGCCCACAGCACGTCCGACTGCCTACCTACCTTCCCGGGTGTCTTTGATGCTCTCACTTTGGCCCGTCCGAGAAGAGCATTCAACAGCGAGGATTTTCCGCAGTTTGGTTGTCCTATTACCTGTGGATTCAGGAAAGGCCCGCTGCATGGTGATACTTGTGAACAACGACTCACCTATCAGACCAATTGTCAGAGAGTCTGTCTTCTTCAACACATCACCACCCGCATCTTTTCCTTTTTCACCATGATCCAAAGCCAAGCGATCTGCTTCTGCCCTCGCAAATGCAGCAGCAGCTTTTTCGGGGCTCTTCATTGCATCCCACGAGATCTCGGGCTTGAGCCTGGAATGACATTCCTTTACCCATCGATCCTTAGCTTCGTCGTCTAACCGAGATGGAGGTTGGAGCAACTCGCTGTGAGCGGTCTGAATGGCGGATAACAGGTCTTCGAGGTAATTTTCCGGAATGTGAGGAATGTGACGTCGTTTTTTGGTGTTGACTTGTGCAATGAATGGGTTCAATGTCAGGGAACAATTCTAGTTGACAAGATTTGTAGACTCACGTGGCTCTCTTTCGTAAGACTCGATGCAAACCACCAAAGGATCACTTGTTCCCTCGTCACAATCCACTTCCGATTCCGGGGGGTGATCGTGTCCATACCTCCACCACTTTTTACACCAGTCGACCCATCCGTCTCTGACTTCAGGCTCGACCAAGTCCGATTTTGTGAGCACCAACACCACTTTTTTCTGAGGCGACTGAGGGCCTTTGCTTTTACGACTACCGTTCGACCCTTGAGTTGTATCCGGTCTGGAAGATACCCGCGGAAGGCCTACGAGATTACGTAGATAGGTTCGCAGTGATGCGGGGAAATGGACAGGGGGACAGCGAACATCCATGAGCACCAAGATGATATTGGATTGTTCACCAACTCGCCAGAGTTGTCTCCAAACTTGAAGGTTTCTTTCATAAATAGAAGGCGATCGGACTAGAGGCTGCGGTTCATCCTGAGTCGGTTGGTCCTGGTCGTCCTCGTCCTCTTTAGAGATGAGCTCTTGGTCTAAGTCAAGGTAGTCGGACTGGACGTTATCGGTTGCATCCAGCCATTTGGCAAAATTCCCCTCTTCATTCCGTTCCAGCTCCTTTTTACTAACCCCATACTTCCATTTCGGCCTTTTCGGACACTCCAACTGGCTGTCGAATTCTTGAGCTCGTCCTCTGAGTGTCGGGTTCGGTTCTCGATCAGGAATCGACACATACGCCGCTTGACTTGCGGGAATCGGCCGTGGCAATGCCTTACTCCACGCCAACTCTTGACATTGCTCCAAGTACTCGTTGGAGACGGCAATGTACTTCCAACTCGACTGCAACTGACGAGCTTTCTGTCTCGAGTCGAGGTCAATGGTATCGTTGCGGAGTGATTTTGATCGGAAATTCTTGTCCCCCGCTCTACGTTTCTTGGATGTTGAGGTTTCTTCGGCCACAATCTCACCCCGTTTGAGTTGACGGTGCTCCAAGAGCGCCGCTGCGAGGAAGAGTGTCAGTGATGCTTTCACAAGAGAATCAGAAATATTCACACCCACCTCGTTTCTGCTTGTTTGAATTGGGTACCCTTCTAGGCATCTTCTTGTGCGGTTCTGTGAAGATTGGTCAATAGCTGTCTAGCAATCTCACGGCCAGTGTCACCTTTTTATACCGAAGTAGAACAATGACTCGGTTTGAGCAACGAGTTTACTATTCTAACGGGACTCTGACATTTCAGCTCGGTTCCGAAATCCCAAAAAGTGGAGGTCACGGACGTCAAAACACTGATTCGTCATATACGTCATTGTCTTTATTGTCTTTATTGTCTTTTTTGTCTTTATTGTCTTTAAATTGTCTTTTTACTCTATTGTGGCTACATTGAGGGGAGCATGGTCTGAAGAGGGAACGTAGAGATAATGTCATGATAAGTCGAGCGCAATCAAAGATTTGAGCTGACCAAGGTTCGTCAAGATGTTTGTTTTTTAGGAATCTACCTCCATTGCTGCTCCATTATTCCTTTTGGACTCTGTCAAAGCTGGATCATCACTATGAGTCCGATCCTGCATGCCCACACTTTGCTCGTACGCCTCGATTTGCTCAACCGGCTTTTGATCCTGTCGAGTTACGTTCATCTCGGGTTTGGCGTTCGCGTCTCGGTTGATTGGTGGGAATCGCTGGACTCGAGTGACCACAGTCACTTCTTGTTCCTCTATGACCACCTCACCTCCATGACCCAACCTTGTTCTCTTGCGCTCTTGCTTTGACGTAGTGGTATCTAAAGTCCCATGAATCATCGTTTGTCCGGGGTACGCCTTGGTAAAGACGGAATCGATATTGGATCTACTCGTGGACGGCTGCCAATTGTGTGTTGCTGGGGCCTGGACCGCCTCGTTTGCATAGTCGTGGACTTTCCACGTTCTGCACGTGGTTGAAGACATCAGTAGGGAATAGCAAGGGAGTGTATTTCTTGCGACTCACTCTGGTTTGTAGTTTTTGAGCTTGGCTGTGGGTGCAAACACGATTCCACCACTCTTTGCTTCCACACTTGCACTCATAGAATCGGCATTTCGTTTTCTGCTCTTCCTCCCCGTTTCCTCCTTTTTGTCATGGCCTACAGTCGCCCTGTCGGGGCTCTCAATGTTCAAAGCCTTCTCGCACCGCCACTTTAGCTCACGTGCTACCCCGACCGGCCCCACTAAGGCTTGAGCTGTTAACAGCTCAGGAGGTATCCGGGAGTGGATGGCTTTACGTTTCTTGTCTTCTGTATTTGCATCCTCCATGACGTCCATTTCTCGGATCAAAAAGTCGGCGAGGGAGTGAAAGCCCTCGAGGACGCGTGCGGGGTAGTGAGGCGGTGGGCCACTCTTGCGTTTGAACGCACTAGTGTCTCGAAGCGCTCGACAGAAGGAAATGGCAGCATACCAACAGAGTCTACGATCGAGAGGGCGAGATGAGATGGCAGATTGAGAGCCAAAGTGGGGAAGAGAAGAACATTAACTCACTGGTCAAAGAAAGGAAACCTAAACCGCTGTGGGACCTTGGTCTCGATCTCAATTTGCCGTAATTTGAGTTGTGTTTCGACATTGTACCTGATGAAAATGGTATATGCCATGATCGGGTATGTCAATCGCAAGTTCAAGCTGCGCAATGCTCGGACTTACGAATGCAAAAAGTTGCCTCCAAAGACGAGAGAGTGCATAGGCGTATACTGCGGTATGGAGAGGTTTAGATGCATTGCTCTCGCCATGACCACATGATTGAATGTGAACTGCAAACTCACCACCGCATGGATATACCCGCTAGGGATGATCCTTTGAAACGAATATCCCACATTAGCTTCAAATGATAACCTTTTGATCCCACCCCAATTGTCTCACATGGTATCACCGGCTGTCAATGTGACCTTGCGTACCTCGTCCACCCAGTCACCCAACCAGACGTTCTCTTGGTGTTCGTGTGAGCTTGACCCTATCAAAGTATTCATCAATGGTTTGCATTCAATAGAGCCACTGAGCCTAATGGACTTGTTTACTCACATTTTGCATACGCTGCCAGATTTTCTTCAGTCGGTCTGATGAAAAAAAAGGTCTAATCAAGCACACCAGTCAGTTGTCTACACGATCAAGCGAGTAAATGTCCTATAGGGACTTGCCTTGGATCCGGTATGCACGGTGTAGTAGACCGAGCTGGCCGCAAAGTCAATGTGCCAGTCGGTCCAACTGCCATTCATGCCCATCAAGCAGTACAGCTGAACTTGCGGATACGTCGGATGGCCTTGTTTTTGATCCTGTGCGGGATCACACTGATCCTCTTCTTTGCCTGATTCCTCCTCTAGTTCGGGTGTATGATCTGCTGTGACCCCATTGGCTCCATTGGTATGACTATCAATTTTGGAATGGCGACCCTTGCTTCCTCTTTTACCAGGTAGGTCGGGCCAAAACGAATCTACCCAATCAACCTGAGGGACAAAAGTTGGAGGTCTGACTTTACGACCAAGAGCTGTTCCCGAAATCTCCAGCGAAATGATGTTGTAAACTTTTTGTCTCGACAAGGCAGCCACTTTTTGTGGGTCTGATGATTCAGCTTGAGAGGTCAACTCTTGAGCTTCGGTTATGTAATCAGCCCATTTTCCCAGCGACCACCGTTCAGAGCTTTGGCTTGCCACATCAATGACATCGACGACCTTGTCCCGCCCGACCAAATTAGCGACATCTTGAAATCCGAGTTTGAGGTCGGGCAAACGGCCTCCAAGGCTGGTAAAGCCCCCCATGTGCCGTGGGATGACGATAGGCTCTCTCGAAGAGCCGTAGAAAAGGGTAGGAGGAGGACCAGGTGCGGTGCTGGAGCTCGCCGAGGGATCCGAATCCAACCAGGCTTTAGTCACTTGCGTTCCGGACAATTGAGTGAATGGTCGATCTGTAATCACTCGTCCTTGCTTTTCTGGATCAGCAATCAGATTGAGCCATTTGTTCGTCGGAGTAGAAATTGAATTATGAAGGGCCTTGTAGTCTAATGGAACCATGGCCGCCTGTCTCTTGGGCCGGGAAGAATTGGCGTTGGCCGAGGTTGCAGTGTCATGTTCATCGTCTTGTTTCCCATTCGTGGGTCTTTTCGTCGATGGAAGGGGCGGAAACCTTAGATCATCGCGCAGCTTTGCTTTGGAAGACGTCCTCGCCTTTGTTCGACCCGCGACACAATCAGGACAATACCAACTCGTAAAGAATCTCGTATAGTCCCAGAATAAAGATCGTTTTGAAAGTTGTTCGAGTAGAGGTTCAGGAAATGTGCTGGTGATAGTGCTTTCTGTCGTTGCTTCTGCTGTTTCTTTGGCAACTTGTCTTGAGAGGCATGCGGCATGATACCACTTGTCGTCACATCTGGTGCATCCAAGCCATTTGAGGTCGACGCTTCGACGTGAAGTGGAGGAGGGTGTGAAGCTCTCGGAAAATGACGGTGAAGTGGGCGAAGGCGGTTTGTCGTCTGGGCATAAAGGACAAAGTTCTTCCGAATCAGAGTTTGAACTCATGTCTGCCGCTTGAAATACGGTGCTCTGTGTCCAATGTGGAAAATGACCCGAGTATACTCAAGTAGTTGAGTACAATTGTGTTTCCGGATTCTTGTGCAATGGCAGTCATTGCCCGACACCGGCGTTTGTCAAATTGCTTCCGTTGTGACTTGCGGTTTTCGTATTGGGATTTAAAAAGAGGGATTTGTGGCTGTTAATTTTGGGTTCAAATTTTCGATCTTTTCAACAGATGCACGGGATGCACAGCAAGCAGCAGGACCACAGCTCAGCCAAGAGGTCTTTGAGGCTGATCACCTACACTTGACTTGCTGACCGGACACTTTCTGCCTCTCTGTGCACTGCAGCCGTAACAAGCCAAGTCAGGGCTGTGCTCAATAAAAGCACCCCTAGTGTTAATATTTCTTAAAATTCAACGCGTAGATAAATGACGCGCTTCGGGCGCGGCGCGGGGTGACCGGGGTTGAATCCACTTTGTAGACACAGCTTCAGCACCTTGTTGCCATTCGTATGATAATACACTTGTCACCTTGGTAGACGGTATCTTGCTCAACCATACAAGGAGACACAGTCTACAATGGGAACAAGATCAAATCTTGTGGCAGAGCTGCCTTCGCTGGTCTTGTACATTGCAACCACAGTCCTTCTCGCTCTGGTCTCGTTCAATACGCCTATCCTCAAGTCGCTCTACTTTCTTCAAGCGACATATACGGACGGTGCGATCAAAGGTCGAGGGACATTTGGCACCTTGGGATACTGCTATGATTATGATTTCAATTCGAACGAAGCGTCAAGAGGGGGTCAAAAGTGTAGCAATGTGCAGCTGGGATATGAATTAGGTGGGTTCAAGCCCTACGGAGAATGCCTTGAACTTGGCAAGATCGCGTTACTCACTTCTCCAAAATTGTACACAATAGACCTCAACAATATGTTTGGGATTGACTCTATTAATATCCCCACCGCTGTAAGCAAGTACTTGACCTACGTCCTGGTTTTGCATATCGTCGGTGAGTGACTCGGGCATATGTGAGACAATGGTTAGGATGGCCTGACCCTCCTTTCACTTGCACACACAGCCTTGGGACTATCAGTCGGGAGCATCATTTTGCGTCTGTTGGATACCATCGAACACATCTCGCTCCTATGTTTCCCCGCTCTGTTCACTTGGTTCTGCTCTGCCGTCACGCTCCTCGCACTCGTTTTCGATTTGGTCATCTTTTACATTTCTCGAGCTCGAATCAATAGTGTCGCCGGAGCATCTGCTGAAGTCGGGGCCTGTGTGTGGATGACTTTGGTCGCTTGGATTTTGCCCATGATAGGCGCATGTTGTTGCACCGCCAAATGCTGCAATGCACGCAATAAGCGCAAGGAAAAAGCAAAGGACAAGAACGAGGAGCAAGATTTCGGAAACGGAAGAACCCAGGATGGATACACTCGCATTCCAGGTCCTTCCTTTAATCGACGACCTGAACGAGAAGTCAGCGTTCCGCTCGTCGAACGAACCGACTCAACAACCTATCTCAAAGCAGACGTCGATGACCTCGGCCAGTATCCCATGACGAACCATCACCAACTACCTTATGCCAATGGTGGCGCAGGCCCATCTCCGCAACAGCAACCTACGACGACTTACCCCCCTCAAGCAGCCCAGGATCCTTACACGACAGGCTATTACACAGAATACACAAACGACAGTGACCCCGCGTTACCCATGTCCACGTACACTGGGGTCGGCGCAGGTGGAGCTGCTGTTGGTTCTCCTGGATACATGCCCAACCAACCTCCGTACGGACATGGTGGCGGAATACTGCCTCCTCTGCCTACCCAACAAGAGCAGTATGGTCAGCAAGCACCACATGACTACACTAGGCAGGGTGGTTATGAAACTTACATGCCACAACAGAGTACATATAGTGGGTACGATCAAGGTCAGGTCCAATACGGCACGGCAGTCGGCGGTGGGGATTACTGTGAGCCTTGATTGATTCCTTTGCTTGTCAGTGTAGTCATATTAATCCTTTTGACGCCATTCCTTCAGACTCTGAACCCCAGCAATCATACCATAACCCGACGTCACCAAACTCGGCACCCCAGATGGCCATGCCCATGCCCATCCCTCGCGCAACATCCCCATCGAATCTGATTGACCCTTACATAAGCCCACCTTCACATTCGACCCCCATGTCTCCTCCGACAATAAGCAAATCTCGCCAAGCCGTCAGTCCGGGTGACACGTCCGCGGCGTATGGAGGGGATGCGTATGGGGGTTATGAAACACCGTTGACCTCTGCGCCTCCACCCTCGCAACCCCAAGGACCATCATCGTCATCACTGCAACAACAGAGTGGTGGTCCACACTATAGCCAACCGTTGAATTTGTACACGACGAACCCAACATCACCACCGACCTCTCCATCGAGGCAGTTACCGGCAACGGGCGCCATGTACGACCCTCAATTGGCAGCTCAGCAGGACGAACAGCAAGCGACGGTCCGACCGCCTAGTTATACGACTGCGAATGGGGTCGGGACTGGGTTTGCCAGTGGGCCCAGGCGGGGGTCCATGGACAAGTCGGGAGGGTATTTTAGGTGATGGTGGATCCGTTTTGCATTGAACCGAGCTGGACTCGCGCTTTGAACCTTTGAACTGTCTCACACGCTCTGATGGGGCATTTAGAGAAATGGCAAGAATGGGTATAAACTAGTTGTACATTTTTTTCTCCCTCTCATTCCCCCGCGAAACCAAATGACGAAAGGGCATTGTATCTCCGAGCGTGGATCGATTCAAAAATGATTTCAAAGCTGCACACGGTATGCAATAGGGGCTTGGAAAGGCCGACGGTATCACGTTTCTTTGATGCTTTTGGTTCAATTCGTCTAGATTAATACATCGCCATTTTACGTCTGCCATGGAGGTCTTCACCCAAAGGGAAGATGAAGGTATCAGCCCAAAAACAGACTAAAAGGGTACGAAGGGTTCTTGACCTTGAACACCTTGATCAAGAAGCTAAATAGGAAAATAATGACACCTGTCCAGACGTAAATGGCCATTCGTTGACGGACGGACCCCGACATTCGAGGAGCGATCACGGCTAGTGCTGCGGTGGAGAATGCCAGGATACCGTCTGCGAGATACCATGTCAGCTCGGATACATTTTTACATGATGTAAACCATGACAACTCACAAATGAGGGACACCATTTGCGTTTCAAGAACGTATTGGCTCGAGAATCCGGGGGCTACAAAGTTTCCATCCCGCCCATTGTACTGAGCGTTTCGAATTCTGTTCCACATGTGACCACCAATGAAGATAAGAATGGCGACCAAGCTGATGGATTGCCAAATGATTTTGCTTTGAACCAAGGGAAGGATGAAAGCTCTGAGCATCCAGAGCATAACGAGACCGCCAATGGTGGTAGCGGGCAGGACAATGTAGGGGATAGGGTTGAACGGTTTGTAGAGCTTAAAAGTATGGGGAACGAGGGAAGACAACCAGTTGTGCAAGTTGTCGGAACCAAAGCCACTGCAAGGTCATAAAAGACGGTGAGGTCTGAACAAGAAGCGAGAGTACACTTGGATGCACGTACTTTCGGTTGAAGTCATAGGTGATGAAATCTTGCTTCAATGTGGTGGCATGAGGGCCGGATTTGGCGCCAAAGAATTGAAGGTAAGGAGCGGTTTGAAGACCGAGCTAGAGCAAATGTCGATAAGCAAGTGTCACTTCAACTGGTACAATGGTGCTGAGGCTTACCTTGGCAAACACTGCTTGGCCATCGTCAAAGTCAAGTTGAGCAAAAAAGTGGTCGTCACGTTGGTTCTTGTGCACCTTTTTCCATGACTGGGCCACCTCTTTGTAAGGTTTGTCAAAGGTGCTACATACGATTCGAGCAGCATCGTTGTCAGACACGTGCCGTTCTTGGGTCGCCGACAACAGGTGCACTCACTGGCAAGGTTCACATTGGATCCGTTTGCCCAATGCAGTCAACAAGACAGACACACTGTAATCTCTAGGTTCAGCTGGTTTGCTTGAAATGAGCTGCTCGTAGCTGGCCGAATCGAGCTTGATCACACCATCCTTGGCCGCATGAGCAAGGCTAGCAAACTTTTCCCTCGAGGCGGCTTGGGCTGTAGCCGCCAGTGTCCCCAAGACGGCTGTTGCGATGAGTGAGAGTCGCATAGTTGTGCTGCCTCGAGTGACTTTGACTATGGTATACTCTACGTACTCTACTCGGGCTAATGAGCTGTGGACGATGCAGCTGTGGACTACACTGTACTAAATGACGAGGGCGACGCGCCCAAAGAGAGAGTTTGTTTACTTTGTCTGGAGGATATTCCAGGTGAGCCACTATATGATCTGCAGAACTTGCTGTCGAGGATTTTGTACAAGAGTTCTGACACAATGTATTTTCTCGAGGTAGACTCAGGAGTTCCATGCAGTCAAAACTGGAAATCAATGCAACAAGTTGTATTACTTTGTCAGCTGCTACCAAGGGTTTGCTCGTTGTGCTCGCGCGTTGTTTTACCGAACTTTACCGAACGATCCACAGACTGGAAAGATGCAAAAGGCAAAGGTTTGGGCCAATGAGCAAAAGCTTTCGTACACTACTGTCAACCCAGGACATTACGATGAATCCATCGTCCCCATTCAGGGTGCTCGGCCAACGACTGGTCTTTGTACGGACAGCAAGATGCAGCTTGACTCGTCAACGACCACCGTCCGCGAGGCTTCATTCGACACTTCCCGAGGTCCCTTCGTTTGACTATCCAGCCATCGAAAACCTCAAAACGGACTTGAACACGATGCAGCCTTGTTTCGGGCTGAGAGGAGATGAAGTGGATGTCTTGGTTGATCCCATTGATTTCCACACTCGGCTACTGGTGAGCCGCCATTGCATGGCAAACCTGAACACCCATCCATGAGATGACTAATGGAATGTATCAATGGTGGTTGTGAACGGATTTTCCTGACAGGATATGATCAAACGAGCTCGACGGAAAATTCTGATATCGGCATTGTATGTGGGTACCGAACAGGGAGAGCTAGTGAGTCGATACTGGTCAATTTCAGTTTGCTAGGTCTTGGCTAACAATCTGGTGTGGCCAACCAGGTGGAAGCCCTTCGACAAGCCCTGATAAACAACCCAGCCGTTCGGGTTTCCATCATCTGCGATCTCCTCCGGTCGACTCGTGAACAATCACCTCGACCATCCACAGCGACCATGATACTTCCACTTGTCGCTGAATTTCCAGACCGAGTCGAGGCACATTTTTATCGATCGCCCAAGCTTAGGGGGTTAATGGAGAAAGTGGTGCCTCGACGCTACGATGAAGGATGGGGTCTGTGGCATTGCAAGTGGTACGCTGTGGATGACGAGATCATCTTCTCAGGGGCCAACCTGTCAGACACGTATTTCACGAACCGGCAAGACAGGTACTATCACCTTCGCAACCAATCCATGTTGTTTTCGTACCTCTCCTCCCTTCAAAGACTCTATGCTGGCTACTCGTACCGCCTTCACCCCAACCCGCCACCTTCAGCTTCGCCTCACCACCTCATTCCCCTCAAACCACTTCCTCATAATGATTCGACATTAGCACGCTCTTCCCGCCCCGCCCTGGTCTGGCCAGAGCCTTCGATTCACCCCCGACACTTTTCACCTCACGCTTTGGCGACCATCTCCGCGTTTCAACGCTCCTGGCGTCTCCTTCGACGAAGCCGACGAGTTGATGTTGACACGTGGTTGTTCCCCATGATTCAAGGTGGAGCGTTGGGCGTTGCTGAAGAAGAAGCAGGTGTCAAGCGACTATTGAAATGTGCTGATCAAGTACAGCATGGGGAGGTCGATCTCACCAGTGGTTACTTTGGACTGTGTGAACCGTACAAGAGGGCGATATTGAATGGAAACGCGCCCTACCGGATTGTGGCAGCGTCACCCGAGGTCAGTAGCCGGTTCCTTTTCTTTGACACATTCTGTCCGGTTTCCAGTCTAATGACCGGCAGAACCGATTGATGCGACCAATTAGGCAAATGGGTTCTATCAATCTCCAGGCGTATCCCGGCTCATCCCAGAAGGATATACTGAGCTCGAGGCGCAATTCCATCGTGAACTCGTTCGGCGAGGAAAAGATTGGCACAGTGGTGAAGCTGGCCAGCCATCGACTGGGATCGAGCTGAGCGAGTGGAAGCGACCTGGATGGACGTATCACGCCAAAGGTGAGTTGTTTCCCAAGCCTTTGGACTCGAAGTCGACCGAGAGCAGCTGATCAATGTTTCTGTCGACACTCTAGGTATCTGGCTCTCCTCGCCTTCCAACTCTCCATCAAGTACCAGTCTCCCATTCGCAACCCTCATCGGTTCAACAAACCTCTCCACCCGCTCGCTCTCACTAGATCTTGAACTCTCGTCTGCTCTTCTCACGACCTCGGTCGACTTGAGACACAAGATGGCCAACGAGATCAAAAACATTCGGCAATGGGCAGATCGGGTGGGTGAGGAGACATGGGCGCTCAAGGAGAGAAAAGTGAGCTGGCAGGCCAAGCTTTTGATGATGCTTGGAGTAGAAGGAATGTTGTGAATGACATGTACGAGGAAATCGGTTGCATATCGCATAGAGAGGGGATGATTCATCGAATTCATCTTGCATTGGTTTGTTTGTAATGTGACAACATGTGACAACATGGGTCATCCAATAATGAATCGAGTGGCCCCCAAGTATATCCCCATACCTTTGGGGGTCCAGCAGCCGCCTCCAGCAAACCCGTCTAATGCCTCACTGTACGTGTCTAGACGCCTCAGCTGTTGAAAAGGTCTGCTTCGGCGCGATCTCGGCGAACGTGTACACGTATCGGAAGAACGTCGGGGAGTAGTCACTGCGATAAACGCTCTTCACCTCCCAAACCGCACCGGAAAGTCCATGAGAGGTAGGCTGGTCACAACGATGGTGGACCACTGCTTGATCATGTATAAAGTCACCATGCTCCTCGGCGGTTTCTCGAAACCCCCTTGAGTCCAAGAAAACCAGCATCGATTCGTCGAATCTCTTTCTCTCTCTCTCTCTCTCTCACACATACACACCACAAAAGTCTACAATGCCTGTTCCAGCCCACACTACTTCCCCTCACGGGGTCATCATTAAACCTCACCAACGAAAGTGGTGGAAAGAAGCCGTCGTTTATCAAATCTACCCCGCTAGTTTTAAAGATTCAAACGGAGTAAGTGGCCTCAGGTTCTGGACTGTGACCCTTTTCAAAAAGTCTAACCTAGTCATATGGAAATCCGTGTGCGGGTTCTTCATGCATCATGTAGGATGGAGTCGGGGATCTACAAGGAATCATCTCCAAGCTTGATTACTTGAAGGAACTGGGTGTAGATGTCGTCTGGCTCTCTCCGATCTTTGCCAGTCCTCAAGTAGATATGGGTGAGTGATTTGCGGTGTGCATCCACTCGGCATGTATGCTCAAAGGGTCGACTCTGGGCAGGTTATGATATCTCGGATTACAAATTGGTGGACCCTAGGTACGGAACCAACGAGGACGTCACGACTCTGATTGCCGAGCTTCACAAGCGTGGAATGAAGCTTTTGCTCGATCTTGCAAGTCTTTGAATGTTTTGTTGGCGACGGCAGCGCACTCTCAACTTGAACTGACAAGACTTGTATTGTGTGATCGTGTCCGCCAGGTTGTCAACCATTCCTCCGACCAGCACGCCTGGTTCCAGGAATCGCTCGCTGCACCCGCTGGGTCTACTACTGAGCAAGGGTCCAAACGTGATTGGTATATTTGGCGCAAGGGACATATCGACGAAAAGACGGGCGAGAGGAGGCCGCCCAACAATTGGCAGGCCGTTTTTGGAGGGGTGAGTGGCTGTGTGATTTTTGCTTGAGCCTTTCAAAGCTGACACGAAATGATTCGAATGTGTTGCGTATAGTCTGTTTGGGAGGTGAGTTGATGGCTTGCAACCATCTTTGAGCGATCGGAGCACTCATCGAGAGCATGTCGAATCACTAGTGGCACGAGCCTTCGCAAGAATACTACTTGCATTACTTTTGCCCAGGTGGGTCGTTTTTCGTTTCGATATATCGAATCTCCCTGCGATTATTGATGATTGGTCTTGTTCACAGAACAACCTGATCTGAACTGGGAGAATCCGGCTCTCAGGCAAGCCGTCTGGGATGTCATGAAGTTTTGGTTGGACCAAGGTGTCGATGGATTCAGGGTAAGACTGTTTGGAGGATTGGTCCTGCCAGCGATTCAAAGCGAGTCAATTCATTGATCTATTGTTTCCTGCCCTTTTACCACTCAGATGGATGTCAGTCGAGTTTTCTCTGAGTTCATGAAACTATTCCAGTGCAGAGAATTGATATGTCGGTTTCTTTGATCAGGTCATCAACATGATTTCGAAACATCTCGACTTTCCGGACGCTGAAGTTACTCGGCCCAAAGACAAGTGGCAACCGCCCGGTGATTATGTCTGCAATGGCCCGAGAATGCACGAATTCCTACAGGAAATGAATAGGGAGGTCATCAGCAGTGAGTTAGACGTACAACCTCTGTTTGAGCGGAATGGATCGCTGACGACATACTTGGCTGTAGAGTATGACATGATGAACGTCGGCGAGGTAAGACAGAATCCAGTGTCTTAAACATGGCAGAGCATGTCTAACCGTGATGCTTCCCGCACCGCAATCTCCCCAGATGCCATCAACTCGGGACGCAAAGACAGTCCTTGAATACGTTCATGAATCCCGAAATGAGCTACAGATGGTATTCGAGTTCAATCTCGTCGACCTGGACCATTCCGGCAGCGAGAGCTGGATGCCCCGCAAGTGGGAGTTGCGAGAATTCAAGAAGATTATTGCTGATTGGGCGACCGGCTTGTATGACGGTGGATGGGCTGCTTTTTACCTCGAAAAGTGAGTGGGTCAGAGCTTTCTTGCCAGTACACGGACACTTGACTGATGAAGACTGTTTGGGTTTCTCCCGCCACCCAGCCATGACCAGTGTCGGAGTACTTCAAGATGGGCGAGCGATTCCCCTGAATATCGTTGGCTGTCTGCAAAGATGCTTGCCCTGCTGGAGTTGACATCGTTTGGAACGCCCTATATCTACCAAGGTAGGTCGGACTCGTAGCAAGCTCATAGGCACATGTTGAATGGATGTTTTGACTGTTTCCCCCAGGTCAAGAGCTCGGCCAGATCAACTTGCCTCAAGACTACCCCGAGGAAGAACTGGTGGATGTCCAGAGCATAAACAGAATTGCAGAGTGAGTGCTCGTGTTGCAAAGACAAACTAGTCAGACCATTGATGGCAGTGGCGGTTGATTCTCAAAAGTATTCGAGCCAAAGGCTGGCCTAATGTCGAACAAGAAGTCCAAGGTGCCATCAGCCGAGCTCGAGACCACGCCCGAGCGCCGTTCCAATGGTCGGCCGGCGAACACGCTGGGTTCAGCAATGGACCGGAAAAGCCATGGATGCTCCCCTCTCCGGACCACAAGATCTGCAATGCCGAGAGTCAGATGACGGATAGACAGAGTGTATTGGCTTGGTATAAGAGATTGATCAAGTTGAGAAAGGACTTGGAAGCGCTCGTAAGTTGACGGGTTGTGTACTTTTCATTTGATTCTGTCAAGGCGGCTGAACGTTGCTCCCCGTTGACAGGTCTATGGTCGATTTGAACTGATTTCAGAGCCCCACAACGACGTGTTTGCCTACACCCGCACGGTCATCAACTCCAGTACAGGCCAAGAAGAGAGCGTTCTCATTGCTCTCAATTTTACTGCCAAGTTGGTACCGTCTGATGTCTCTGACGAAGTCCTTCGGCTCAGTCGACTTGGAAAGGCCGAGTACGTCGTGGGTACCTATGAAGGATCGGATGGTTTCGAGGAACCAAGGTTCGAGGGTTCGGTGATCAACCTCAAGCCGTATGAGGGAGTCTTGTTTCGTCTGTAGGAATGCTTTTCTTGTCAAAATGCTCAGGGAGACAGCGAAGGACCACTGGAATCTTGTATGATCAAGGATGTAATTTGCTTGGTGTGCTGCCGTTTCAACAGTTTTCAAATGGAATGATGTGATATGCGACGGTATGAACAAGGCCTTCTAGTCTACGCTGGTTGTGCCAGATTTCTTGGGACCATCGTCCATTTCGTCATCGCCTATTGAAAATAAGACATCCTCTCGCGGTGTGTCCGCATTTTGCACTGCAAAGCTTGAATGTGCAGTGTTGGGAGGTCTTTGTGCATGCTGTCCATGCAAGTCTCTATCCCTGTCACCCCATACGTCTGTCTCGTCAACCTCGTAAGAATCCTGGCTGCGTCGCATGGGCCCGTCTGCGCCACTCCTTTCCAAGTCTGCGAACCGATCACGAACCCTCGAGTGGAACGTAGGCGTGCTGCCGCCGATAGGGGGAATGGGCTGGTAGAGACGAGAAATCTCGTAGCTGCGACGGTTTTGTTGTCGAAGATGATGAGCGAGAGCAAAGAAGACGGTGCTTCCCAACAAGTTGGCCAAGATGTCTTTCCAATCAAAGTCTTTCCACTAAAGATGAGCAAGCATTCCCATGAGTTCAGCGATGATTCACACAAGACTTTGGACGACTGTTGACACTCACTGGCAACCAGCCTTGAACAACCTCACTCAGTATATCTCCACAAAAGAATCCACAAAATAAGGTCAAGATCAATGGTGCCCTCCTATAGTACCAAATTCGCCTTGCTTGGCTGGTGTGTCAAGATTGTGTTCATCTCATCAGTCGAACGTCAGCTTGTACCCTGGTCTCATAACCCACTCACTCTGGGACTTCAATCACAAAATAGACCATAAAAGTTGCAATCCCCATCTATAGCATCGGGACTTCGGTCAGAGTCGACTCATTCAGCCTTGGTGGAATAGAGAGATGTAAACAACTCACTCCGAAAAAATGCATGATCTTGTCATTGATGGGCATTTCAGGTAAAGGAGCCATGCCCAGCACGCCCAACATGAGAAGCCATCCTGCCAGTAAGATGATGACAACCTAAAGACAACCATCACAATCAAGATAATCCCATTAGCGATGGGCAATCGGTGGGACAAGACATGATACACACCGGTCGAATTAAGAGTGGCAGGTCTCTCAATGGATACGTCCGTGACGTGCCATCCCATGCCTTTTGCCAGAGTGATTCCAAGCTCGACATTGACATGCTCATCCCTGGTTCTGCTGAGATTTCATGCTGCTGCTGGATCACTGAATTGTATATTGTTGTAGCGAAAAACCTGATCAAAGTATCGTTTGTATGTAGTAGGAATAGAGAATGGAGTATTCATACGTCACTCGAGTCGACGTCGCATACGTCGCAGTCATCATCCATTCACTCCTTGCTGGTCGCCCAAATAATAAAGCAACACACCACTGCTCGCAACCTAGCTGCTACAAACCATCGCCGCACTCGAGGACAAAGGTCAGCCGGGGCATCTCTCTTGGCTGCCTCAGATTCTGTCGTCTGGCAAGGGGTCTGTAGACCGACCGACAAGTGGCTATTACGCCACATCCTCAAGGAGGAGATACACAAAACCCACCACTACGGATCATGCCAGGAGCTTCATCTGCATCACCTGCTCTCAGTGAATTGCCGCTGGCAGAGCTTCGGCAAAAGGCAACCCTTAATGTGGACTCGAATAAGTATTCGGCCAAGAGTTGGGTCGGGAATGCGAGAAAGTCTGCGCAAGACGCTGAGCTGGCTGACGCCGAGGGCAGGCAAGAAGATGCCTTTGTAAAGTATCTCAAGGCCTGCGGGTGAGTGTGCAGTGAGACTCCCCTGCTTGTTGCTCATCGGGCTCATTGCATGAACATGTTTTCAGCTTCTTTGAACTCTTTCTAGGACATGCCGACTATCCCAAGATCAAGGACGAGGGTTCCAAGCATACCCTTTGGCATGACTACATTAGCTTCTCTCAGGTAAGGAAGATTGTCGGGCTTCTGAGTGCATCGTATAGGAGGTAGCTGATGGGAGTTCCCCGCATGGAAAAACAGAAACGGTCAAAGTATCTGACCAGGGCCAAGGAATTGTCAGCTCAACTCAAAACTCGAGATGTCGAACAGAAACAATCTGCGAGGTGAGATATATATGCATCCACACATGTTGATCAAACATCGTAGATCTGACAGCAGGTCCATAGCTCTCCACAATCACCAGATCTGCCACCATTGCGTCCTCCAACAGGCCAATCGTCAGCCGAACCTGATACATCAGCCGGTGGTTCCATCGCCGCTCGAATGGCAGCCCTGAGAGGTGCAGGCATGCAAGTCCAGACTAGTGTCAAGCGTATCAGCAAAGATCTCGGGGGTCCTGGCTCAAAGCAATATTCACCGGCTCAGGTGGTACCACTGCCAGAAACTGATCAACAAGCACTGCCTCCTCCACAAGAACCGACTGCTAGCCAAAAGCCAAGGTCAGATTCGATATTGTCCCATACAACGGACCGGCCCCCTAGTCAGACGGGATCAGTGCAAAGTCCCAAAACACAGCCTGATGCACAACCTCTTCGAGTCCGAGCGAACGATACGGGATCGTCTCTGAATTCTGTTCATACTGGTAATGCTCTCCGACAAAATGCACTGTCGGACTCACACACGTACGCACCTCCTCCGCCACCATCTGCGACGAGCCCTGTGCCACCTCAACCACCGTCCTTCATACCATCACACCAACCGAAAGCATCCCTGCCTAATATGCCCACGTCGTCATACCAGCTACCCGATACAGGTCCAGCAAAGTCAAGTCCCGCAAGTCCCTCATCCATACAATCTCGTTCACGCCAAAACACAATCTCCTCCAATACATCACGCAAGAGCCTCGACCCACCACCCGTTCCTTCCCACCCGGTCGCCGCATCTGCACCGACGGCAGCAGCAGACAACGATGATGATGAGATCACGCAATTCAGTTCACATTTCCCATCGCTGGACGAATTGGAGGAAAAATCCGGATTTCACGTTCCTGTTAATTCATCTTCGCCGTCTGCAACCTCCTCGCCCCGTCTGAACGGAGGAAACCGAACCCCACTATCACGGTACGATAGTCGACCAGACACCATCCAAGAATCTGAGGAGAATGGCGCAACTGGTCTACCTCATTTCCCCGCTGCTCCGACCTACAAACCCGGAATGCAAGGCCATCAAGCAAGTGAAGTGGCTGAGCAATCGACCTCGAGACTTCGACAAAGTCATCCAAGCACTCTCAGTATTCCCGAGTTGCCACCTCGTCCATCAAGCTTGCCTGATGCCGAGACATCGATGACAAGGCCGACTCCTTCGCCCAAGCCACCGGCACAAGCGGTGACCGACTCCATACCATCCCAGACGCAACTAACCAAGACGACGTTGCCTTATACAAACTCCATCATGCCTGCGACACTACGACAGTATCTTCAAGATCCCTCTCTCAAGATTTTGCTCATCGATACAAGATCCTTTGAAGAGCACAAGAAGGGATGGATAGGGCAAGAACCGGACTCATACACCGATAAGAACGACGCCGTCTGGGTAGATCCCACGATATTACAGCGAGAAGGTCTTGATTCGCAAAAGCTGGAAAGCGCACTCTCTTTGCAGCCCTCGTCGGAACAGAAAGCGTTCCAACGCCGCAAAGATTTTGATTTGGTAGTGCTGTACGATACCGCTTCTAGATCCTTCCCCTCGAAAGGATCGTTCCCGACAGCACCCGCGGCTCTGTTTTCCATCATTTTCGAAAAAGAATTCAGGTCAGCTAAAACGTTAGCGAGAAGTCCTGTCCTGTTGGTTGGAGGATACGAGGCATATCAAGAGGAGCTCAGAACGAACACGAATGCAAACTCAAGCAAGCACGTTCGAGATGGTTCGTCGTCCTATAATCAGCTGTCTAAAGGCCCTCCCCCTGCTTTGCCGGCGAAAAAGCCGACTTTGTCAAACCCTCCGGGTGGAGCACCCGATTATTCTCGCACGGCTCGAAGAGACACAGGTGTTTATCGATCTTCAGCCTACTCGCGAGACATTACGGAGAACTTTGCCGGTGGCTATCCTCAGTCAATGGCAGGATCGTCTACGAATGGAAGTGGGTACCATACCGGCCATACACTCGTATCCCAGCCAGTCCAGGCCAGCTCGTCCCGTCACCCGTCCGTGTACGGCTCAAGCCCAGAAGGCGGCCCACGGCTCCCCCCGCCTGTCTCGAGTAGCATGTCTCCCGGACCCCTTACTCGTCGACGAAGTGATTACATAGAGCATCACAATCAACCGTATTCTGGGTATATCGATAGATCTAGTCCCTCGCTCCGGACCACTGGCGGCGGCGAGCAGGTGACATATCCTAACCTATCTCAACCGCAAGTTCCGCCCCCAGCAGCATCCGCAGGCGGCCAGCGTCAGGAGCCGCCGAGACCTCCGGCGCAAAACAGATCCAATTCGTCCATTTCATTCGATGAGCTGTCAAAGCTTCCCAATCAAGATGACATGTTGTACTGGAGTGATGTCACGCTTGGTATATCTGGACTTAAAAACCTCGGAAAGTGAGTGTCTTCGATTTTCCTTGGAGATCCTGCATGAGCCGATCACCCTTTTGCATCCTAGTACTTGCTACATGAACTCGACATTACAATGCTTGAGTGCTACCTACCCGTTGGCCAGATTTTTCAGAGGTAATGATTTGGCGTCCGCCCTCCAACGACGTTCTGACGATCAGTCGCTGACCTGTTGCTTCTGTCATCAGACGGTAGCTTTAAACGCGCAATAAATGTCAACAACCCCCTCGGCACCAAAGGTGACCTCGCTAAAGCCTTTTCAGTGCTTGTATCAATGCTCTGGCAAGAAAACTACACGTTTTTATCGCCAGTGACATTCAGAGTGAGCTTCTTTGCTCGTTTCGTTGATTCCCGTGTTACGGCTGACAGTCGCCTTGCAGAAATCGATCAGTACTTTTGCTCCGACATTTGCGGGCACTGAGCAACATGATTCTCAAGAGTTTCTCAGTTTCCTTCTCGACGGACTGCATGAAGATCTAAACCGTGTGCAGACACGGCCACCTGCGGTGGAAATGACCCCTGAACGGGAGGCAGCCTTGGAGACATTGCCCCCCGCTGTCGCTGCAGAAAAGGAATGGAAGATTTACAAGCAGCGAAATGACAGCTTTGTGGTTGATCTTTTCCAGGGGCAGTATAGGAACCGGCTCGAGTGTCTTGTGTGTCACAAGGTGAGTGACAAAAGTCCCAATCAAGAGAGTGGTGTGTAGCTGACGTTGCCTCTATTGGCCACAGACTTCAACAACCTATGACAGTTTCATGTATCTTTCACTGCCTTTGCCCAACCAATCGTCAAAAATTTCCATTTACGAATTGATTGATCAATTCACGAAACCCGAAATTCTAGATGGAGAGGATGCATGGTAGGCCTCAGTTTTGAGATCGTGTTCGTAACCCATCCCACTGATCGCTTCATATTTTCCATTCATGTCTTCTCAGGAACTGCCCACGCTGCAAGAAACCTCGCAGAGCTACCAAGACTCTGTCCATCGCCCGACTACCTCCCGTCCTCTTGATCCACCTGAAGCGATTCACAGCGCGAAGAGGCGGCTTGTTCTTTGACAAGTCGGAAACGCCCGTCATCTTCCCAGCAACAACAGAGACGCCGCTCGATTTGACGCGATGGATGCCACAGAGCAGCGGCAGTAGCAGCAGTGAATCAACCCAGTCGGGCTACCCCGCTGAGCCTACATCAATGAGGGGACCCTATCGGTATGATTTGTTTGCTGTGAGCAACCACATGGGTAACTTGAGTAATGGGCACTGTGAGTTTATTTTCGAGCGATCACTCACGAATCGAGATCGAGCACCAGAGACTGACGCGCTTCATGTGGCAGACACTGCGTTTGTAAAATCATCCAAGGGGGCAGGCGACAAGAATTGGCTATATTGCGATGACAGCAAAGTCACTCAACATACAGTCAACGATGTGGTCGTGAGTGTTTTCATCTCGAATTACGCGACTAATCAGGTCTGTTACTGACAGACTATTTCTTCATCCGTGTCCAGGCACGTCCCGATCGAGCCTATATCTTGTTTTACAAACGTGTACAACATTGAGTTGTAGACAATGCCATAATATACGAATCTGCAATTCGGGTAATCGTGGCTCATTCACTTCTGCCTCCAAGTCTTGGTGGCAAGGAAAACTCTGCAGGCGTAGAGAAACCGGTGAATTGGATATGTCATAAGAGTTGAATCTTGAGCCCCGGAGGACAGTCTGTTGAAAGAGCCGGATACGACAGATACAAACAAAACATACAAGTATTATTAACAGAGGTGATGAGAAAATAAGCTTATATCTTAATGAGATAGGCATTCAATCCAGCGACTTGAGACTGTTATCATCTGTGAAATTCTCACAACAGGACTGTCTCACGACCGGGCTTGGAATCAGTAGAGCCCGCTTCAAGAAGACGTTTGAGCGCAGAGATGGTGCCGCCGCAAGACTCACGCAACTCAATCGCTAGTCAGTCATAGGTCTTCCATTGTCATCGACCTCGACTTCAACATCAATGATCCTCTTGTAAATAACAGGGTGCTTGTAAAACGGCTTCATGAACCCGTGAGAAATGGCGCCCGAGAGGGCATGCATGGACCTACGCCAAGCCCGAGCTCTTTTGGCCTTGGATTCCGCGGCTTGTTCAATGTCGGGAAGCGAACGAGGGCGCTTCAGGCTAGGCTTTCTCTCGGTGGTGGCTGGAGTGGCCGCACTGTCAGAAAGATAAGACACATGAGACTCTTCGGTAGCTCTGTGCTTATCATTGTCTTGCTCAGAGTCTGAACTGTCAGTATCAAACGCAGAGTAGTAAAACTCTTCAGAGACCTTGGAGTCGGGCCTAGACGTCATCTTCTTGACAAAGTCCTTGAACCTAGACTCATCTGATCTTTCGGCGTGGTCCAGACTAGGGTTGAGGGCCATCAAAAGGCTCCAACTGGGAGAGCAAGCGACACCAGGAGGCGGCGCAGAACCAGAGCGGATAGGGGCCTTGGTCTCTGGATCGACGGGAAACGATGTAAAAGATTGTTCGGAAAACGAAGATCTAACGCTGGGATCCCTATTGAGTAGTGACCTGGGAAAGTGCTTGGTATAAAGCGTATTGAGACGCTCGGATCCGGACGGCGGCATGCTAGGATTGCAGCAAGATATCGCGGTGTGGACGAGTGGGAAAGAGTGGCGATTGGCGATGAGGCCAATGCAAGAAATGTATCGCTGTCAAGGGGCAAGAAGAGTCGGTGCTTCTTCAAGTTGTCCAGGAAGAAAAAAAAGGAGAAGAAGAGGATAGGAGTAGTGTGGTAGACGTTGATGGGACAAATCTCTTTTATAGTGGTGGTTACCCCTATTCGCCACTTGCCATCGTTTCAGTAGAAGCAGCAACGGAGCACTAGCAGCATGTTGATTGATCATCTACTGCCCTAATGTGCTGACTTGAATCCGCGTCGCACTAGAGTAAACCCTCTCTTTACTGACAAAGTCAAATCAAGTAGACCGGACTGTTGATACCTGCAGGGTGTTTGTACACCCCATACAGTTGAATTAATTAATTTGGTATCCTCCTTGTTCGAGGTAAACGCTTGCTGGTGAGATACAATTTTGTACATTCGTTCTAGGATGATGTTTGTCCATATGATCGATGCGAGGATGATGTAGCGATTGAGAAAGTGAGCACAAACGGACGGGATGGGGCTACCAAGGTATCCAATTTCCGATAATGGCGATTGGCATTCCCCATCTGGAATTTCGCAAAACGATAAATATTTCCAATGCTTGGGGATATAGACAACGGACGAAGAAGAAACTCACGAATCGCGCCTGATGGTAAAGTTCAAAGCACACTTGATGATTTTGAATTTGCGATCCGTCTCCTTGGCCGAGGATCCATCTGTATTCGTACTTGAGCTGTCGTGCCGTGGCAAAGGCGGTGAAGATACGTCATTTGGAGGATGAGTAGAAGCTGGGCCGGCCACATCAGGGCTTTTCCGGCCAGAGTCCTTGCCGTCGTTGCTTTCTGAAGGAAGCGACTGGATCAAGTCGAGGGGAATTCTCAGCACACATGTCGTGTTGACGCTTTTGGTATCTAGACGAGACTCTTTCACGTCAGTAAGGGCATGCTCCGCGTATAGAGACCGCGCAACGTACTTGTATCGAATGCAATGCTTCCAAACAACTAGAACATGCGCCAACGAGAGTCGTTCAGCACACCTCTTCTTACTATGCCAATATTCAGACTCTGAACTCACCTGATAGTAGTTGACAATTGACTCTTCATCCATCAGCTGGAAAATGCCGAGATTCCCACTCCTAAACCATTCTGACGAAATACCGGTCAAAGTGCTCATCTCCTTGTTGCCTTTGTAGATTTCCCCTGTCCTTCTCCATAACAGTGCAGGTGTATGGATCGCTGAAAAGACACGGTCATAGTCCAGCATCAATCGTTCAAAGGCCTCCTCGACAAAAATCAAATCCAGGTCACTGAGGCTTTTGGCGATCGCGCGGAATGCAGGACGGAAGACGGACATGGGCCGTAGAATAGCTTGAATGGATGATTGCGAGACACTGTATCACGAGGGCAAGGGCAGGTACGGTACATCGAATGAGTATGTGCGCCAAATTTCAGTGGTATGTTGATGACTGACTTTTTCTCCAACCATTTGAACATTCTCGCATATCCTCCTGCGTAATCATATGGCTTCAACAGCCCAGCCTCGTACTTTGCTTGAATAACCTCTTTGAGCCTTTCCCCTCTTGTGCCCGACTGCTGATCTGCTGCTGCCAAGTAGAACCTCTCTCTAAGGACGACCGGGAAACCGCAACAGTCAGTGATATGTCGATCAAAAGTCCCGCCGCAAGGACTCACGTGCTGTTGGCCTCGGGAATAATCAACTTTTGCACTTCCTGGCTCTTTCCGCCTTCACCACTAGTCATGTTTTCAAAAGCATTCCAATCGATACCAAACTCCACCAAGCCCTCGAGATCCGTGAGTGAAGACGAATCCAATGACCGATGTCCGCCCGATAGGTTAGATTGATTGAAGGCATTGGCGAATGTTGTGGTTGGGTCATTCATCAATGTCTTGCCATCCGTTTGGAGATTTTCCATTCCGCCTGGTAGTGGAGGTATACCAAGATTGTCGAGGTAATTTGACAAAACCCCAAATTCACCACCTGATGGTGTAGCACCCGGATGTGTCGAAGCCGGGTTGCTTGTAATAAACGATTGCGCTGGATTACTATTCATTCCCGTCATATCCGTCTGGAGACTAGACGGGTTGTAACTTGCACTCCAGGCACCCGCCGTGCCGTCTTTGGAAAAGGCCTGATTTGGTGTATCGTGCGTGCTTCCCATCGAAAAGTTCCAGGCTGAAGGTCCTGGTTGATTGATTTGCTGCCCATTGCCGGTGCTGGACAGACCGGCCATTTGCTGTTGCGTTTGACGTATCGAATAGAGTGTATCGGCATTGGGAGTCGTACCATTGCTATCCGTCATTCTTTGCTTTTTAGATGACCCCGGTGAATCAGGATAAGGGATCGAGGTTGATCTTGAACTAGGGCCTGTCACGGCCGCTCGCTTCTGAGCTGCTCGAGCAGCTTGAGCTTTCAATTGAGCTGCTGCTACTTTGGAGTCTTCAATGCACAGATCCGTGATCCCTCGCTTGACACTGTCACACAGTCGGCGTGAGCATATGCAAAGAGGCAGTGGTCCACACATAAACTCACCATCTACGACATGGCCGTTCCGTCTCACAGACCATATGGCTGTGATGACACAGTAGCGCAGTATTTGCTGAGACCTTCGCGTTCGGGATGGTATGACCGCTTGCAACTTACCTTCTTCGGCAATATATACACGCTCTTATCTTTTTACCTCCAGGCTCCTTTTTACTCCGCTTCGTATCACTTGTAGGATACACGGCAGCATCGTTTTCGTCGGGAGAACCAGGAGTGTCCATGTCCATGGCAAAATATGTTGAAGGACCTGCACTCATGTCCAAGTGTCTGAGCCGACAATCGACCTAGTAGTAGTGTTGTAGTGACGAACAAGATTGTTCTGTGTTGCTGCTATAGCTTGACGTGCTGTCTCGTATAATTTCACTCAAGAACCCCTATCCTACCTACCGTATTCTGTTCACTCGACTTGCTGATACGAGAGCTACCGGATGAGACTGGCGATTGGCGACTGGTGGGAGTTAAGGAGGGCGGTGAGCAGTTATCGCTCGCGGCGCCGGGAACAAATTACCGTGTCGTTAAGAGTTCTGTAGCTACCGTGCCAACATGCTGCGGCTGCAACCGAACGAGTCAGTACTCAGTACCATAATCGGGTCAACCAACAGTCAGTCTAACACCGTCAACAGGTGAATGCCACAGCTCAACTCGACCTAGACTTCTGGAATCACATCTCACTACTGAAAGAATGGCTACAGAGTACAAGTACTTGTCGACCCGCGGGGGTGACGAGCGATTGACATTTGAAGAGGTGGGCTTCTCGCTCTCTTCTCACCGCTGCAATGCTTTGACTGACAAGGGCCCACCCGACTCATTCATCTGCGCATCTAGGCTGTTTTGACAGGTCTTGCGCCCAACGGTGGCCTCTACATTCCAGATGGTATTCCAATTCTCCCATCAGACTGGAAGGAGTCATGGAAGAACCTCTCTTTTGCGGAGCTTTCTTTCCGCATCATCTCCCTCTTTGTTTCTCCCAGCTCTGTCCCGTCCGAGGATCTTGCCGATATCATCAACCGGTCGTATGCCACCTTCAGACATGAGCAAACGACACCGCTGAAGCAAGTCGATGACAACGAGTACGTGCTCGAGCTTTGGCATGGACCCACTTTTGCATTCAAGGATGTTGCATTGCAATTCCTGGGCAACGTTTTTGAGTACTGCCTCAAACGCAAAAACGCCAACCTTGAACAAGGTCAGGCAAGACACAAGCTCACGGTCGTGGGCGCTACCTCGGGAGATACAGGAAGCGCTGCTATCTATGGGTTGAGGGGCAAGAAAGATGTCGATATCTACATTCTCTATCCTCATGGTCGGGTGTCACCTATCCAAGAGCAACAGATGGCTACTGTACCGGACGAGAATGTCCATTGCGTTGCAGTCGACGGAACTTTCGATGACTGTCAGGATATCGTCAAGACTCTCTTCTCTGATGCCAAGTTCAATGCGAAACACCGACTCGGTGCCATCAACTCTATCAACTGGGCCCGTATTCTTGCCCAGATCGTCTACTACTTCCACGCCTACCTCCATCTCCCCGAAAATGTCCGCGAGAGCCCTATCCCCAACGTCCAATTCGTCGTTCCAACAGGAAACTTTGGAGACATCTTGGCTGGGTTTTACGCCAAGCGTCTGGGTCTTCCCATGAAGCAACTTGTGGTTGCGACCAACGAAAATGACATCCTGGAGAGATTCTGGAAAACTGGACGATACGAAAAGAAGGACACCTCGGCCTCATCCTCACAGGCAGCCGAGGTCGAGGTCGCTCATGGATCGTCTGATGGCGCTCAAGCCCAGCAAGCCGATGGTGTCAAGGAGACGCTTTCACCGGCCATGGATATTCTCGTCTCTTCCAACTTTGAGCGACTGCTCTTCTATCTCGCTTACGACACTCAAAGTATTCCTGCATCAACGGTGGCTTCCGCCCAGCATGTTGAGAGCCCTAAAGCCGAAGTCGCTGGTGCCGGTAACGCTGCCAGCCTCGAGGATCGAGTAAGGAGGGCTCAAGCCACCGTCAAGGGGTGGATGGACAAACTGAAACAAACTGGCTCCGTAGACCTGGGCAGTGTCCTTCTCCGAGCCAAAGACGACTTTGTGGCTGAAAGGGTGTCAAACAACGAGACTTCGAAGCAAATCAAGAGGTTCTATTCGAAACAAGGCAAATTTGGTTCGTATGTCGTCGATCCCCACACTGCAGTTGGTCTTGAGGCAACAGAACGGGTCGCAAAGACTGCGTGAGTCCGCGTGGTTTGATTATGTGTAGTCGGCTACTGACTTGCGTCTTGTCTTGATCTCTTCAAAGTGGCCCCGAGACCGTATTTGTAACGCTTTCTACAGCCCACCCCGCCAAGTTCAACGAGGCCGTCCAAAACGCCCTCCCGACGTCGGAGTTCCCTGACTTTGACTTTGACAAGCAAGTCCTTCCCGACGTATTGCGAGAATTATCAAGCTTGGAAAAGCGTGTCACTCGTGTCGAAGGTGAACAGGGCGTTCGGGATCTGATTGAAAAGAATGCGGGCAAAAAGAGTGAGGCTGCGAGCGGACAAGAGGGTTTGGGCTCCATGTAATTCTGTAGTGCTTCTACGTACGGACCAGCCATTGCATTCACTCATTACATTTCAAGTTCAAAACTCCCAGTCGTCCGCAAGGTCCAGACTGGTTGACTACCGTCTCGGTCATGACAGATACAATCTCTCATCGTACATGTATGCATACATGTATACAGTAGCAATTCTGCGATAATAAGACGATGTTTCAAGCTTTCACATGGTGAAACGGTGAAATCTGCGCGCTAACACTGAGCCATGCATGAGCAATTTCCTAGTCCCTATCGCCCCTATGTTGGCAGTCTTGCTTTACAAGTCACTGGGTCTTTCAATGCTGGAAGTGCTATGATGTTACGGTCAGACCAACTCATCCTCCCCATTTTCCTGTTGTAGTCTCATCCATGTCGCTCGCTGAGCATCGACGTCGACAGTCCAAGCCACTTGCGCTTCGCCTCCCAACAAAGTTTCGCGGGCAACCTGGAATCCATCATGACTCGCCGGGTGTTTCCCCTATCCTGGCTGCTTTTATTCCTCATTCTACACAAAGGCAAAAGAATCCAGCAGAAAATATAATTGGGCCTGCAAGCGATCCGATATGTGGACCTTATCGGAGCGGGCAGTACACCCTTCATGAGACCAAGTCCTCTCCTCTCAAAGCCGCCACCTTGATGACCCCTATTTCAAAGATTCAGAAACGTGCCCCACTAGGAGCGTCACAAGCCCAGAATATGGTTCCCACTCACTGTACGACCTCTGCTGTCCAGCGACACCGTCGATTCGAGTTGAATGATCACTGCAAACAAAACGACATCCAGAATGCCCAATCTTCTCGGTTGGTCTCGCCACAGCTTGCTCGGGTAGATGTACACAAAAAGGCTGTCCGTCAGAGACAAGTAACCTTTGAGCTTACTTCAGCATCTGCAGAACATGTTCCTGGGGCTTTGTTACTCGTTCGCAAAGTTTCCGGCTTGACCACTGGTTAGTCGACGGCCCTAATGAGTTTGGTGCGTCCATTCTAGCGGCTGGCGTCTGAACCAGATCCTTCTTAGACCACAGCTCAAGAAACATTACAGAGCTTCCCTACACCATGTGAGTCGCCGGCTCACGTCGAATGTGCTTTGATCTAACCGAATATATCCACGGATAGATTGGTGGAGATCTTTTGTTTTTTGCCATTGTCTTCATTACAGCAACTGGATCGCTGTTGTAAAGCGTTTCGTGATGCTTCCCTTGACCCCTGTATCTGGAGAAAGCTCTACTTTTGCCGACCCAGCTGGAGAGTGAGGTTTTCAGCCTTTCAGTGGCTCCGAAAGCGTGAAAATCACCATACGCCAGACGAGGTTGACGGACGAGTGAACTGGCGCCACATGTTTCTCCAGAGAACCGTACTCGAGAGCCGTTGGACAGGATCCTCGAGTCGAGTCTGCCGCTCCAAGTATCAGGCACATAATTCCACCATATATGCAACCTACTTGCACGGGAATATCATCATCACTGGAGGTCGAGACAGGTGTATTCGTTTCTGGGAGTTGAATACGACTGATTGCATATTGCATCAAATGGACGAGATCACAGACGCTCACACTGCCTCTGTACTTTGCCTCCAAGTCGACCTGGAAGGCTTTGAGGGGGAAGGAATGATGGTTTCAGGGTGCTCGGCGGGCCACATCAAGATTTGGAATCTACGTGGGATACTTGGAGTAACTGCTTGCTTCCAAAGACGACCAATGCTATCGAGTACGCTGCTCGGCCACACTTCAAATGTGACGGATCTGATTTTGACTCAAGCGACAATCATGAGCAGGTGAGTCCGTGTGAGTGAAAGGTCATTACTATCATGACTCTGAACGTTCATCCTGCCTAGTTCTACTGATGGAACGATCAGAAGTGAGATTCTTCAAGTCTGCAGAGTAATCCCGGGATTTAATGAAAACAACTGACGCTCTTTCGGTCCTCTCGCATCCTTTTCTTCGCGTACAGTCTGGTGTCGAAGGTCTCAGCAGTGCATCAAAGTCCTTGATGCAGGGTATGGTACAGTCAATGCCATCGCATACAGCAGTGACATCAATATGTTGGCTGCCGCGGGTGTGAGGGGCAAACTGAACCTCTGGGATCTAAGTAGCGACAAGTTATCGCCGTTCTTCACTACCAAGACTCCTGGTTGCAAAACGATAGCGTCACTTGGGTTTGCAGTAAGCTTCCATTTTGGATCCTTTCGCACATTCGCTGCTTGGGCGATTCAATAAAAATTGACGTCTTGCCGTTGCAAATCAGAGCAATGACTTGCTGATGGTTGGCGACACTCATCTACGAGGCTTTCATCTTCCTTCCCAAACATTCCTTCTCAGTGAGAATTGTCACACAGCCGTAGTGCGCAGTGTCGCCATCCTGCCGAATTCGAGTCGAGTGATCACCGGTGATTATGATGGAAGGGTCAAGGTGAGCCTAAGAGGTCCAGCTCTTTACCGCCACTTGGGCTCATTTAGCGGCGTGGGGCCACATTTGTAACTCAGGTTTGGTCGGTATGTGGTTCAATTACACGTCAAGGCGGATTTCATGGTGGAAGAAGAGTGATGAGTGTTGCTGCTACTGCGACGATGGTCATTTCGTAAGCTTCCATTGCGTGGCGACAGTTGCCAAAGGGTTACTAATCACTTGTCCGTTTCATTTTACAGGGCAGACGACATGGGTGTTTTGACGGTCCAAGATTGCAAGTTTCATTCACGTTTGATACTTGGCATGAGACCCAGAGGAAGCTCACGATCGATCCTGACACGTTTCAGATGGACGAGACTTGCCTTACAGCGCCTTTTTCGCCTGAACCCTTGTACAAAAAGGATGATTTTTCATACCCGGTATTTTGCGTCACCTCTTTCGACACGATTTGTGTACACCTGCGAGACTCACAAATCAGAACCTTTGTACAGCATCGATCAGCACTCACATTGTTTGGCACCGTATCATCATTCCCACCAATCATGTTGACACTCTGAGCAGGATAAAGGTTCTTCGGTAGTCTCTGATGCGAAACAAGAATATCATTATCATTTGAGTTTGCTGGGTGGGTGGATACATGAATACAGTGTTGTTCAGGTGAGGTGAGCGAAAGACTGGCAATGGCTGTACGACGTTATCCATAGTGCCGTGAATGCCCTTTGACGATAATAAAAGGAAACTAGTCCCGGCTGGTCGTTTCGGCACTTCGACTGCGTCTCAAGCTGAGTGCATCTCCACCGACCAAAGCCTTGTACTTTTGACGTTTTGGATCATTCTGTCGTTTGGCCAAGTTCTTTCTGACCTTGCGTTCGGGTCTGGGGAGGTGAACAACCGACCATGGCCAGATGAGCAACAGAGCATCCATTGATATGGTCTGATGCTGACAAAAGTCAAACTTACCTGACGACAATGACTGGAACAGGACTGTGTGAGACACAATATCGACTGACGCTTCCCATCCTGGGGGCACCGATTCGGGCACCAAACTTTTGCAATTTTGATTCTGATCCTCGGGTGCCTACGATGAGAGCTGTGGGGGAAAGAGGCAGGATCGGCCGGTCAGTGATCACAGGGCGGGTTATGTTGAGTAAAGACAGAAAGCAGAAACTCACAATCTGGACGGTAGAGCGAGATGAGACGCATGAGGGTCGAGGTGACTTTGCCTGCAGCGAATTCAACAATGACCGAAATCTGTAAAAACAAACCCAGTAAGCCAATGTCTAGCGGTACCCTTGATGGAACATGACAATACGAATCACTCACGCTTCGTTCCGAAACCTCATCGTTGAGTTCGAGGACTTTTCTCAAGAGAGCGCTCGCATCGTCTCTAAAATCGTTTCTCGCCTTTTTATTCAGTTCATCGGCCTCGTCTTCGTCTGATACTCGCACTGCAATAACTTCATCGCCATCTTCGATGAGAGACTCCATCAGCCATTCGAGAGCCCTCAGGCCGGATTCTTCAGCCGAAACTGCTACCATGAATACCCGGGTGTTGCGTGTTCGTCGGTAATGCTCAGATTTAGCCTGGTTGGGTGAGGAGATCATGACAAGGTGACGGGTGAGATTGTTTTCGAAACCGAGCAAATAAGCATGGTAATGTCAACTTACTTGAAGCGTATAGACAAACATGGCGCTCTCTGTCATCTTTTCAAACGTTTCAAATCCAACCTTTCGGGTGTATCCAAAGTCGGTCATGGAGGACGTCCGAGTCCTGGGCATCCCGAGCCCTGAAGAACGTTTTGCGTCCAAAGTCGTCTCGCTTCCTCCATTGCGGCCAATACTGCCTTGATCGACAAAAGGTTGCTGTTGTTGTTCTGCCATCAAGGATTGGGCAAAGGATGTAACAAGGCGGCTAGTGGTAACTTATTGGCGGTGGTGGTGGTTCGAATTCCGTCGGTGAATGAGCGGACGGGGGTTTGTGTAGAGAATACAAAACTTCCAGTCTGATCTCGAAGCAGGCGAGACTGATACAACTGCGTCAAGTGTAGTCGTGTAGGGTTTTCAGGATGATTCAAGAGAGAGATAGAGAGAGAGAGAGAGAGTAGGAATGGTCGTGAGTCATGGTCGTTCTGCCGAGTTGAGCGAGCGCCACTGCTTGCTTGCTTGGACGCCGAGCGAGACGCTATCTAGCTGCCCGATCGAGGGACTTCTGATTAGCACCCGCAGCTTGGTGGTGAATGAATGGCATCAGATATCAGATTCGTCTCGCGCCTGTCTGCATAAAAGGGCACAGCAGCAGTCATGTCATATCAACTTGGGCGAGGCCCTCCGTCACAACTCTATGAGGTATGAGGGGTGTTGTTGCTCCTGGTCACCTCGCCACCCCATTGCTGCAGCTGCATTGCTATCGCAGTCGACTCGTGTCTTGCTGGTTCGCGGGCTCGGCGGAAGCTCTAAAGCGGGTTTGGGCAACTAAATTCATATCCCAAATCCAATCCAGAAACTAAAGCGATTCGAGGTTGTTGTTTGTTTACACTTTGGTCACAGACATGGTGGTGACATGAATTCAATTCAGCCAGGAATTTCACTGGCTCACTAGTTGTTCAATATCACGCACGCTCAAGTGGAAACCAACCATGCCAGAGTTCAATCTCCAAGAGGAGGTCCAGTCTCTTGCAGACTTGGACATGTATCCCATCGACCATGAGTTGGATGTCGAGAATATGTCGCCCTCGGATGTCAATCATGCTCTCGACGAAGCGGTGGAACAAGTCACTCAGAACACAGAGTGTATCACTATCCCTCAAGTGTTCGATGTGTATAGAAGTGTGCTAAAGTGAGTCCCCGGTCCGTTACGACCTGTTCGTTCAGAAAAGCTGAATGTTGGTCAACTTAGATATGCCGAAAATGTACCCGGACCTGTTCTCTCCAAGCTGCTCGACTCTTTATGTTCTTCACTCGTCTCAGAGGCTGAACAAACTACAAGAGATATTGAAAGGCCCGTTTCAGATGAAGACCATGACGACCAAGCTTTCATGTATCATAAGCGACCGCTCGAAATGTACGCTTTTCTCCTCATGTGGCTCGTCAAGGTGGGAGACAAGTTTGGTTCGAGAAAGAGTGCGGGAGATCATGAAGAAGCAGTCACAATGACAAGAGGGGGGAAATCGAGAAAAGGTCCTTCAAAAAAGACGAAAGCTTCAGCTGAATCAGCTACCAACTGGCACTGGGCTGATCAGATCCCAATGGTTCTTCACACCATGTCCCGTGTTCTGAGAATACGTACCGACCGAATCTGGACGACTTCTGCAGAACGAGAGGCATTTGTAGAGTGAGTCTCGAGGCCCCGGTGTACGATGTATGCTACTCTTCAGAAACCTCTGACCACCCTTGCGACAGGTGCTTCACAAAGTCTGTCTGGCAAATTAGTGAGACTGAATCGCACCTGAAGAACCAAGAAGTCAAAAGTGGAGTCTACCGCGTCATTTGTGTGGCTATCAAATCACACGGGCACGCTTTCGGAGCTCAGACAACAATATTCCAAAATCTCAACTACTTTGAACATTTGGCAGAGCCAATGGCGGAGCTGTTGACACTACTGGATACCGAATTTGACCACACGCAGACGACGGAAGAAGTATTACGTGAGGTGGCCAACAAGCGCTTTCAACAATCGGTCGATCCCAAAGGCCCCAAGTCGTTTTCTCGCTTCTTGGTCAAACTGGCAGAACTATCGCCTCGAATTGTCCAAAAGCAAATCAGTCTCTTGCTTGCACATCTGGACAGTGAAGAATACACCATGCGCATGGCCATAATTGAGATTATCGGCATTCTGATACAAAATATCCCGTTGATGGGAGAAGGTGACGACAAGGCAAAGGAAAAGCAAACTGCCGCTTTCTTCGAGCTTTTATTCGAACGATACCTTGACAATAATGGATGGGTTCGAAGTAAACTCTTGTCGAACCTGAGCAAGATTCTCGAGCTCCGATTGCCCATGCCCAAAGAACGACTCAAGATCCTCAACCTCACCATCAGATCACTGGAAGACAAGACCTCTAGCGTCCGCAAGGCTTCTATTCAGCTCCTAATCACTCTGATACAGACCCACAACTATGGAGACATTGACGGTGGACTCTTGAATGTCTCATTGATTGAAGACCGATATGAACAAATCAACAAGCGATTAGAGGCATATGAGAAGAAGGAAATGGAGGTCGCTCGAAAGAATGCGGGACTGGACGAAGATGAAGCTGAACAGATGCGCAGCGGACGGAGGAAGCCTAGAGTACAAGAAGATGAATCGGGTCAGGAAATGCAGGTTGATGAAGAGGCTGAACAAGTAGACGCAGCTCTCAACGAATCATCTCAGAGAAGTGCTTCGGCACAGCCTGTCGCCAAGGCCTCTGCCCAGCCCGACGAGCCTCAAATGGATGCGCTCACGATTGCTGATGACATGGCCGACAAGCTACGCCAATTGCGCAAGCTCTACGGTCAAGCTTTGTACTTTTGCCAACAGTTGGAGAACGCGGTTCCAACTTTGAAACAACTTTTGACTTCCAAATCCAAAGCCGAGGTCCTCGCAAGTATGGAGTTTTTCCAAACGGCAAACTATTATTCTTTGCCTTTTGCAGATGTGGGCATCAAGACCATGCTGCATCTCATCTGGAGCAAAGACAATAACAGTACGACTGAGGACGGTACAGAAGTCAAAGGCATCCGAGCCTATGTAATTGACGTCTACAAAAAACTATACTTTGAAGTCTTGCCGGATCCCCAGATGACGGCTCAACAGCAAATCAGTCGAATTACGAAGAACATGATTGAGCGGACGTACGACGCAACGCTGGCTGAACTGACATCCCTGGAAGAGCTCATGAGGACAATGATGGCAGAGAATGAAGGCGAAAGTGTTCATCCGGATGTGATCAATCGACTCTGGAGTGTCTACAGCACGACCAAATCCATCGACAAGGCTCAGCGACGAGGAGCCATCATCATCCTCGGTATGCTTGCGATCGCCAAAAGGGACATTGTGACCGAACGGGTCGACACTCTACTCAAGATCGGACTCGGACCTCTGGGTCAGCAAGATCTCGTCTTGGCTCGATATACCTGTATCGCTCTCCAAAGGTTGAGCGGTAGTGCCAAAAAAGTCAAAGGGTCTCTCATCGATAAGACAATGAGGCTACCCATGGATAGCCCGGTGTTTGAACGCCTCGAGAGGACGATTCAAGCGGAAAGTAGTTCAACTCAGTGGTTTGCCATGGCCGAGCAAGCCCTCAATACTATCTACCTCTTGGGCGAACAGCCGGACACTTTGTGTTCCAAGATCATACATCAGCTTCACCAACGCGCCTTTACTCTGGCCAAGCATCCTACGTCAGACGAGAGCTCAGCACATCAGGATACAGACGGCGACCAACGCATGCTTTCTGTGGAACCTGCCGAGAGTTTGAACGATGAGAAGATGGCTTCCCCAGAACCCGAGGAGACTCAATCACAACACGCCACAGCCGCCGAACCCAAATTTTGCTCAAGATCTGTTTCCGTCTCCACACAACTAGCCCAACTTGTGTTTGTTGTCGGCCATGTCGCCATCAAACACATTGTCTACCTCGAGCTCGTCGAACGTGAAGTCAAGCGTCAAAAGGATGAGCATACCAAGGCCAATGCAGCATCACAAGCAGCGGATAAGGATGGAAACGACCTTGAAGCCGTCACGGGTAATGCAGAGGACGATATTGGCGATCTCGTTGCCAATGTCAGAGAGCGGGAGCTGCTATATGGTAATCAGTCCTTGCTGGCTGCGTACGGGAGCTTGATTGCGCATATTTGCTCTTCCCCCAAGGAATATCCCGTCAGTTTTTGTTCTTACTTGATCACTGATGTTGTACTCACATCTTCACATTCGTTTTGACCCTCGATAGGCTTCCGTGTTGAGAGAGGCTGCGACGCTTGCAATGACCAAGCTCATGTGTGTCAGTGCGCAATACTGTGAAGCTCATCTGCCCCTGCTCTTCAAGATCCTGGAAACATCGAGAGATCCAATCGTTCGTAGTAACATTGTGATTGGTCTTGGAGACATTGCCTTGTCGTTTAGCAATATGATTGATGAGGTGAGTTTTGATCGAGGCTTCACACAAGACGCAGGAGGACTGAGCAATGACATCATTTTGTTCTTGACACCAACAGAACAGCGACAGGTTATATCAAGGTTTGGCTGACAATGACCTCGTGGTCAAGAAGAACACTCTCATGGTATTGACTCACTTGATCTTGAACGGAATGATCAAGGTCAAGGGTCAGCTCGGAGAAATGGCAAAGTGCACAGAAGACGAAGAGCCAAGGCTATCCGACCTCGCGAAATTGTTCTTTGACGAGCTTTCGAAAAAGGATAACACGCTTTACAACAATCTGCAAGATATCATCAGTCACCTTTCCGTGGGGCAACACGCTGTCAATGAAGAGTTGTTTGAACAAATCATGAAGACGGTTTTCGGATACATTGAAAAGGTGAGCAAAGGCGACTTGCCCTGGCCAATATCTGTCTGACACTGTTCGTGATTCTGGTCTACAGGAAAAACAAGCCGAAAGTGTCATCGAGAAACTGTGCCAAAGATTCAGAGTGGCCGACAATGAACGTCAATGGCGCGATATCGCGTTTTGCCTGTCGCTACTACCCTTTAAATCTGAACGATCGATGAAGAAGCTGATTGAGGGGTAGGTATTTTGCCAGATTCTACCGACTAGTCGGACACATATAGACCTGACCTTGTTTGCTTTCGATTGTCATAGTCTGCCATTCTATCAAGACAAGCTGCACGAAGAGACTGTCTATCGACGATTCTCTGAGATCCTGATCAAGGCTCGACAGAACAAGCAAGCGACGAATAAGCCCGAAGCAGAGCTCAAGGAGTTTGAGACAATCCTTGCGGATTACAAGGTGAAGGGAGAGGAGGAGCAGGCTTTGGCAGCCAACGCTACCAAAAAGGCCAACAAGGCCAAGCGTCGGGTGGCAGTCAAGGCACCTCCTGTTGAAACTCCGGTCAAACGACGTGGAGGTCAGTGCTTTGTACCGGTGTCGTCTCACTCGTGTTGATCTGGTACTGACAGGATTTGGTTTCCCAAATCAATAGGCCGAAGACGAGTGGTAGAGTCGGAAGAAGAACAAGACGAAGGGTCTGATGATTTTGACGATTAGTGGACAACTTCAAGTCACGTTTATCGCTGTAGATTTTCCCTTTGATTTCGTAGACCAGGCTGGACTCGGCTGCAAGGCTCATCGTAGTTTTATGCGCTCGGGACTGATTTTGTACATCACCGCCTTGAGCAACTCTGAGAACATTCCATATTGTACAACCCATTATAAAGAAACAAGTTTGACTGTCATTGTCATCATGTCATGCCCGGCTGCTAATGGTGGAGATCCTCTCACGGCGACAAGGTTCATGACCTGCCTGCTCGCCTCTCCCATTCTGTCCGTTGCCAATGCGCCAAGAGACTAGCTGATGCCACTGCAACAGCGGTCTCTACAGCGCGGGTCAACCCATCCCCTTGCGTACCCCACGCTGTCGCTACATCGAGAGCTAATTTCTGCGTTGACTCTGCCGGCATCTTGGACCAAGGACCAGGACATGGACCCTTGACGGGATGATCGACCCAAAAGAATGTGTGCAGCGTGGATTGTAGCGTCGAACGCGCTTGCTCGGAAAACAGCCGTATTGTCGATTTTTGAGGGGCCGCACCGTGGCTCCGAGAGTTGTGAAGCCACAGGAGAAAGGAAAGAATGAGCTCGGTCGTGTGCTTGTCCTTGTTGGATAATTGCCAGAGATACTTGGGCAAGGACTCGAGCCATGCGTTGAGTAGTCCTCGACAAGGGGATCTTGTGGGAATGTGGAAAGGGAATGTGGGATTTCGTGACTCGTGCACCTGTCCGAGGCAGAACCCAAAGTTGTTATCGATGCTGACAGGAAAGTGGCGAGTGTAATACTTACCATCGACATTCGGCAGATGAACTCTGTCGCGAGCTTCTTGGTGGCACCCTTGCTTCCTGCCTCGTGTACAAGGAGAGCTTCAAGCATTCTTTCTGGTATTGACTCATCCTGGTCGCTCGTAATGTCATGTGATTTTGAGCTCTTCTTGTTGAGTGGAGCTTTGGGAACAGTAAAGGGACTGGTAGTCATCAATGACCAAATGACGGGGAGGATGGAGTTGAAGACAACGGGATTGACCGATGGCTGAAGAGCGTCGTCACTGATGGTCTGCGAGTTGGACAAGGTGAGCCTGCAGGCCATGGATGTCAGATTCAAGAAAAGTCGTCTTACTAATAGTTCTTCCAACCACTCCAATACGCCCCGCATCTCGAGCATTCCTTTACCTTGAGATGTCGCCTTGACATTTTTGTAGCAACCGTCCATCATGGTGATTATCTGTTTCTGGCTCGCGTTTTTAGGTATCAAAGGCAATGGGTCTGGCGACGGTTGTAACAAGACGACCAAGGACGAGTATGTCACGGAAAGCGAGATTTGAGTCTCTGCGAGTGATGAAGTGGAGCGTTTAAAGGACGATGAAAAGCCTCCAAAAGGAAAATAGGGGGTGAGTTTTGTGACGATGGTGTGAGCTTGCTTTTTGACATCGGGATGAGCTTTCGTCAGTCGAGGACTCTCGAGGACAGGGCTTGCAAGGGCAAGGACGAGGTCGGAGATGGTACTGCATAATTCGAGATGAACTTCTGGTGTGGTTTTGCCCCCTGAGGCATGTTGAGAAAGACCGAATGCTGGTGTTGCTGATTCAAGGAGTGAAGAGAGAAGGAGTGGGTGAAGGTTAAAGTAGAGGAGAGACAATGCTTCACCAATAAGATCCAGCTCGTCAACATTGTCGGCTGAAACACTACTGTCCGTTGTCGTTGTATTCGTGTCGAGTGGCCTACTCGTCTGTACGGCGGTGTCGGTCCTGGCAGGTAGGGGACAAGGCTCAAACAGCCACCCGTCTGCGCTTCCCATCATTTCTGGTCCGATATCGATAATGTCCACCGCTCTCGAGTCAGTCTTGCGACTTGTGCCATTTCCAAGCGGATCTTGCGTTCGTCGGCCCAGGTCACTTTCAAATTTGGTGAAAATTTCCGTCGGGAAAACGGGCTCCGACGACGAATGAGAGGTTGGCTTGAAAGCTGACCCATGCACAAGGCCTTGTTTTCTCAGACCGGTCTGTACGAAACCTAAAATGGTTTTGAGGACGACCAGTTTGCTTGTCGGCAGCATGGTTTGTCCCATGGTGCCCCCTTCACCCGATTTCCCACCCAGGCCAGCTGCTAGTCTGAGGCCCTGGAGAATAGTGTTTTCCTCTGCTGATGCCGCGGCAGCGTAAGAGGAGCGGGACGAAGAGGGAGTCGTTTGCGGTGAAGGCCAGTCAGAGACCACATGTTGAGGTGCAACTTCGAGGAGTAGTGAGACGATACGGCATGCGTCCACTCGGATTTCGGGGAAGATATGGGAGAGAGCGGAAGAGGTTGAAAGAAGGAGAATGGGAAGATGTGGGGTGATGATCTCGAACGGGAGAAGCGGCAGATACCATGACAGAAACGCAAGTAGTGCTTTCCTCACAGCGCTTTCCTGCAGATCACAGACATTCTAGTTAGCAAACGTTTATATTAGAAATTTTGATGCAAACAAGCTCACTGTGTCTGTCATCAAGGCCAGGATACCTCTCACTACGTTGCCCACCTCTCCTTCTCGCTTGCCCATGGGTACACCTTTATTCATCCCATCGACAAGTACGTCTTTGAGCTCGTTGAGTGCATCTTTCCGTGCCCCTGTGTTGGGATGTCTTAGGGATATCAGGACTTCGTGAAGAGTCAAGCCTCGATGAGAGAGGGGTGGTTGAGATGCTTGGTCGGCATCCGTCGTTCGCAAAGACCGATTGAGAGGAGTCTGGTTGGGGAGGGCAATGGCTGCGGAGAGTGACACATTAGTGATCGGAATATATTTCAGCAGAGTCTCGGTCCACTCTTACATCGTGCCTTGTAAGAAGTGTCCGTCGCATTGTTGGCTGCCTGTTTGCCTTTACCTAGTTTGAGTTTGGCTTTCTGTTGTATAAATTCAACGTCAGAGAATTGTCCACATATCGCCCGATTCAGGTTCAACTTGCACTAAAATCGGCCACTTTCTCCTTTTGTTTCTTTGTGACTTTGGGCATGATGTTCCTTGTCGATATGTATACACGAGAGGCCTTGTTTGTGAATTTCAGCTAGCAAACATTGATTCTGGATGCTCTGCAACTGTATTTCGCCGAAATAATCATGCAACAAATGCTTCCGAAGTGGAGGTTGCTCGCCAAATTCAGATTCTAAAGCCGCGCAACTTTCCTAAAGCACACGAAACAAATCTAAAGCCGGGGCGACGCGTATTATTCCACACTTCACAAACAAAACATTGCGAGGGAGAGAAGCAACAAATGTCAACAATACAACAGAAACAATCACGTTGTCTCCCAGGCGACCACCATCAAGCAGCTTCAGCAACCATGCCACCGATGAACAGGTCACAAGCAGTCCGGGTCCAGGAGCCGGCAATGCCATTCACGCCGTGGCCGCCACAAGAAATCGTCAACTTTTACGCGGGAGCCTTGTCCATTGAATGTACCCAAGAAGATATCATCAAACCCACCCAAGCATTTGTGATGCAATTTTACGGCAAGGTCTTGGAAGACTGCTGGAAGATCACTCCAGAAAGTGCAGCGGAACACCGGACGGTTTACATGAATATGCTGGCGTATGGCAAGGTAGGGTTGATCGTGTGAAGGCGCAAGACTGTGACGCTGATTCCTGCGTGAACTTGTTGATATGTCGACACAGGAACTGTACGATGAACCACTTCGGTTTGCAATGTTTTTCAAGCATTTGTAAGAGAGAATTTTTCAATTTTTCAACGGTGAGGTCCAATGCTGATAGTGTGTTCGGGTGCCCGTTCTCGCGTGCATAGGAAAGATCTAGCTTCGCTATGCGGCGTGCCGTCCTTCAACCATGCCGACTTGTTGAGACCAGAGCCTGTGCGGTTTAGATCAACAGTAACTGCGATTGCCAACTTTCTCAAGTTTAGGTGCGTCGCTTTTCGATCAATGTGGATGTGCGACCCGTGCCGGCTGATTGGGACTTTTGCACTTCAGGGGTCAAAACGGAGAGTTTTTCGACAAGCAAGTGGACCAATTGGATGCCAAACGAGAAAGGTAGGTTGCGTCCTGTGCCTGATCGCTGATTGCAAACCCATTGACGACCTGTCCCTACACTTTTCGCGTATAGCATCGTGCGACTGGAAGAAGAACTCGAGGCAGTCAGGGCAAAGATTGACGAAATAAAGCAAGTCTCTCTTCCTGTCTCTTGACAACAGCGTACTAATACATCTTGACGCAACCCTCGCCAACAGTGCGAAAAACGAAGAATCTGCACCTTTTGTCACAGAAGCTCGTCAACGCAACGCACTCCTGGAAAGCCAAGCAACGACGCTTCGAACCGAGTCATCCCACCTCCACGACGTAGCAGCGACCCTCAAAGCAGAACGCTCAGCAATTGTTGCCGAAGTCCAACGCAAGGTTGATCAGGTCATTGATTTACAGGATGGCAACGAAAGAATCCGTATGCGGATTGTCAAGAGCCCCGAGCGTTTGAAAAAGGGTATCGAAGAAATGTCAAAGCAGCAAGGCGAGCTCAAGAATGAGCTCAAGGACTATTCGAGGAAGAGCAGGGAGTTGTCGACGAGACTAGACGTCATGTCGGCTTTGGAATTGGTCAGTCAGCACGTGTCATGCGGAGCATACTTAAGAAAGAGACTCAAGCTTTCACGTCACGTTTCTGCTTTTACGCCCCCCAACAGGACCTCAAGGGATTGATTGACCTGGCACAGGGTATCGAATCAGACAAGCGAAAGCTGTCCGACTTGAAAATGTCGATTCAACGCACGACCAACTTGCTCGGGGAGCGGAACATTGAAAACAATGCTGCCTTCAGCAAGATCGAGGTAAGTCTACCAAAGGAGTTTCATGTTCAATGAACCTTGCCCTCATTTGCGTATTCCCGCTTGCTCCGTGTCTTTTGATTTGGTTCAGCAACTTGAACGCCAAATCACGCTCGCTCAGGAGAAACTCGCCCGTCAAGTCCAGTCGGGTGAAGAAATGCGTCAACAGGCCAAGGAACAAATGGACAAGCTCAAGGACGAATACGCGCACAAGGCAAAGGATCGAACATCGACGCTGAAACAAGTCGAAAGGCGACGGGCGGATAAAAAGGTCGTCGAGGATGAAATGAAGAAGTTTAGGGACGAACACAAGAAGCAGCTCGATGGGTTGTTGGCAGAGTATACGAGTGTCAGGGAAGCCATGGGTGAGCTTTTCGGAATGAGTTGTCGGTTTATTGAATGTCAACTGAATCGTCTTGACCATTGCTATCTTTGCCGTTGACAGAGGACTACATGTATACCGTTGGCAGTCGTTTGGGTCTCAAGACCATTCAATAGAATCGCACTCGGCACTCACTATCATTCGATTTCCCTTTCCTTTGAACACGTATCCACATGTGCGTGCACCTTTGTATCGATATTTAGATCGGTTGTAACATGTCATCGAATCATCAATACACAGTAGACATACATACTATATCATTCTACTGATACAAGACGTATGACGCTCGAGACAATGTAAAGACGCACACGACGGAACCAGCGTTTGCGAGTCGGTCCGGATCGCCGAGTCGCCAGATAAAATGGTCAGACCCTCCCCGTTCCTATGCGTAGCTTTGCTTGTCGATGGAATGTACCATGGTTACCGAGAGAATAAACAAGTACGTTTCCTGGATTTCCTTGCCAACAGAATAGCAACTGACGTCGCCTTGTTTCTTCTGACCTCTTTCACGTCTGTCCTGACCATCTCGGCTGTCCAATTGTATAGAACACGAGATACCCTGCGCCGCTTGCCAAAACTATACTCACTTGCGATTCATCACCTTGCCTTGCCAGACGGCCCACCAGAACCAAAGCTTTACGGATCGGTCGCACATCCGCCCTTTGAATGTCGACAATGCCACCTCCCGCACGGCCAGCGAATGCTCTGAAAACGCACCCCCGCGAATCGTTCCCTAGTTGCCAATCTCGTGTAAAACACCTACGATCATCTTGAGGATCGATAGACGCAGTGTGGCCTGGGAGATTTCGGACAAGAGAGCTTGCAACGACCGTCACGAGCCGTAACTCTACCTTTCCGGAGGAAAAGTCGGTGTTCATAACCCATGCTTGACAAAACGTCCACAAGCGTGCCACACGACGACATCAATCACAAAAGACACCGGGGTTTAGAGACAGCTCCAAGAGACCAAAACCAGAGTTGTAAATGCACGTTGAAACATCCAAGGCGGGGGAGATTATGTCGACAGGGTATGACGTGGACTTCCCCGGACTTGTGGCCGGCTTATTGGACCCAAGGTTCAGCAAATGTCAAGACATACCCAACCGTGGGGGCAATGCCTGAGGATACAATCGATTTCGAGTTGGTTTTTCGCAAGCGTACCCGAGCCGAGACGCCTTCCAGATGAAGAGGTAGCAAAGGTGCAGGAACGCAATGTGCACCATTCTCGATTTTGCAAGCTCGATGACTGACTCTCTGAACCTCTCGTTGTCAATGTCTGGCTGACAGGGTCAAGGAAGCCATTGGAATTGATCGAGTTTCGACGTCCTTCTTGTTCACCTGGTCATATCTCGTGTGCCCTCGCCTGATCACCTCAGGAACCGCCTTGCAATCACTCTTCGCGTTCTCCGTTAGAGACATGGTGGGGAATGTAAAGCCGTCACGTCGACGTCATGCCCATTGTCCATTCAAAATGAACTTTCAAGCTCCCGGTCTTTCTTCGTCGCCATAGATAGCTTCGGAGAGAGATGGCTCGCAGCGATGGGGATACGATTTTCCTGCTGAGGACAGATGGGTGCCCGTCAATCGGACTGGAAAGCTTTGCCCTCAATGTCGGTAGATGTTCTTTTCTCAGCGTCCGATCAAGTATAGATATGGTGATCGTTTCTCTCTGCGCGTTCCGGTCGGTTTGTCTACCGCCAAAGTGTAAGCCTCGCATCCAACTTTTGAGCCATATCGGCCAAAGGGGGAGGCCTCGCGTGTAGAGAGCGACTTTCGAGAGAGATTGAACGAGATTGCGAGATTTGATCAGAGGGAAGAGAGACACCACCGGCAAAGTAGCTCCGACGATCCATATTCAGTACTGTTCAAACAATGAAAACCAATTTCGACGTCAACAGTCTGCGCTCACATCAACCTCGAACAACTGAAACCACTCAACTTACCTTAGGGTTAGGTGAGCCCTTGCGGGTGGGGTGACGTGACGACCATTCACCCTGGTCCACCATGCCTCCGACGCAACATCTTCAAACGCCCGGTAGGGGGTTAAAACCACCGCGAGATCGTACAAGGCGAGCTCCGTCAGCGGTTCACAGGGCTGAAAAAGAGCACACAAGACTGGGATCCAAGCCGACGAGTCTTGGCGGTATAACGACCCGAGAATCAAGGTGGTGTCTTGAGAGAAACCCGGGTGTCCACAATGGGTCCCTGATACATCTGTAGCCCGAGGCCCCTTGGGAGCAGGTCAGATACTGGGTAAAACCACAAAGAGAGAAGGAGGCTGTAGTGAATGATTTGCTTGGAGAAGACGGGCTTCTTATACGCAACTGAGTGACGGTCGCGACGCGTGCGGCGTTGAATTAAGCAGCACATTTAAACGACAATCTATCTATGACCTTGATGATCATTTGATGACATGATTGCATGATTACATGTATGGAATATGGATGATAATGATTGCTACATGTTACTGTTGGGATTGTAATCAAACACGGAGAGACTCTCCGCCGCGGGCTGCTTCGTACAGCTCTTGAAAATGCCCGGTCTGAGCGACCATGTCCTGAGGGAGGGCGTGCAATGCCATTGACGCAGTCAGCAACTTGACCTCATTCGTTAGCTTACTCAAATGGATAGCTCACCTTAAACATTGAATCTCTGTTCAAGAGGTTCCATGGGGTATCAAACTCTTGAACGCGCCCGTTGGACAAAACCAAGAGTCGGTCGTAGTCTATAATGGTAGACAGTCGGTGGGCTATCGAGCATCGAACGCGATTCAAACCACCAAACAAAATTCAGCCACCAAATCTATGCTCCTTGAACCTGATAAAAGACACTCACCAATGGTGATTACACATGCGTCTGAAAACTCGCTTCTCATGGTGTTTTGTATGGCCTCGTCCCTGTTGTGCATTTACCACATCAGCCCAGGAAACGTTCAGGGGATCAAGAATCGAGCCACTTACGTCGCTGTATCAAGAGATGCGCTGCACTCGTCGGCCAGAACCACTGGGATGTCAAGCGAACCGAGTCAACATAAACCCTCGACAAATGAGTCTTCCATGCGCAACTCACAATTTGATCGTCTCAATAGAGCCCTAGCCATACTGTGGTGCATCAACAACCCAACGAATCATCAGTAAGACAGACGCGAACCAATTGCGCACACCGAGAACTCACGCTAGCAACTGTCTTTGTCCTGCTGATAATGACGAGCCCCCAGCTGAGACCTGGGTATCCAGCGTGATCTTGCCCCGTACAATCGAGACCGCCTTAGTGATGGAACTGGCTGCATCAGTCAGATTGGCCATGCTGGGCACTCGGCTCGGTGCAACACTACCGCCTTGGGAGCGAGCATTGTTACCACCGAGTTGTACCTTCTCCAAAACATCCAAGAGCTCGAGGTCGGTATGTTCCCCAAAGGGATCCAAATTTTCACGGACAGTTCCAGTAAACAAGACAGCCTCTTGAGGAATATACGTAATGTTCTTCCTGAGGTCGTCCAGACCAATGGAACAGACATCAATTCCATCTAGCAAGATCCTCCCTTGACTTGGATCCACGAATCGTAGCAGAGCCATGGCAAACGTACTCTTGCCGCTTCCTGTCCTCCCGACAACTCCAATTCTTTCCTTTGCTCGAATGGTGAAATTCAGGTCATGCAACACATTTGGAAGTTCAGGAGAATACTTGATGCTGAGGTTTTCGACACACAAGAAATTGGTCTTGTTTGAGTTGGACGGCCAGTAGGCCGGGGGCCTGTGGGTCTCAATGACTGCAGGTGGTTCCTTGGGCAAATTGAGGTATTCGTTGGCTCGCTCGACCGAGTTGAAATCTTGCTCCAAACTGCCCCAGAATCGAGAGATCCAGTAGACTCCCATGACCAGAGATTGACTCGATAAAATTGCCACTCCAGCGGAACCAGAGCTGACGGCTCCGCTCAGACTCAAGATGGTCGTCAAAAAGACAGCAGCGGCACCGAGCACGTCGAACCTATACAAGAGCCATCGGTTGCACATCCACAGTCCATAAAAGGCCGCACCGGCATCGTCGATCTGAGTAAATAACCTCGACGTAAACATTTGCTCGACTCCAAAGGCTCGCACTATTGAGATGCCGTCGAGCACTTCACTGAAGCCGCTAAAGATGGGACTCCTTCGAGTAGCCTCTATACGTCGCATCGACCTCGATGTGCTGAGGTAACGAACGGTAAGGTAGTAGAATCCATAGGCGATGACGGCAGCAGGTAGCAGGAATCCAGGTAGGATATAAGCTACGAGTCCGACTGCACCAATGAGGGTAGCAACGTTGGACAAGACCTGCCGGAGAGTGTTGCTGAGACTATTGTCGATGGTTTCAATGTCCTTGGAGAAACGGTTGATGATCCGTCCAGACGGAGTCGTATCAAAGAAGCGTACGGTTGATCGTACCACGTTGTCCAACATGCTGTCATGAATATTGTTGGCAGCCTTGTACGTTCCAATGGAAGCGTTGATCGAAGACAGGATGGAGATACAGAACGATGCAATGTTGATGAACAAGAGTCCAGCCACATAGTAGCCCGGATGGAGATTGGCATTGGGCCAAGTCGATTCATTGACAGTTTCGGAAGTTTGATTGCCAAACGACATCATGAAGAGGTGTTGGTGGTGTGAATCAGGATGTCCAATCAGATGACCCGTATATGAGACGGACGCCTCGCTTCCATTGACTGGCTGGCGGTACGCTTCTCCCCACACCTTGAGCCACCATCTTTCCCCCAAAACCGCCATTTGTGCGCAAATGAGCAAGATGACAGTGATACCCCAGATCGTCCAAGTGCTCGCGACAAGATAGGTCTTGTACGTGGCCCACTTGACATTTCCAGAAGCACGTTCTTCGTCCTTTACCAGTTTTCGACCAGGTCTGGTCTTCTTGTCCAAAATATCCCGCGTGTGATTATCTTTTGGTTTCGTCACCTGCGAATCTTGACCACTGGGTTCATGAGCGTCCGAGTCGTTTGATTGTTGGGCATCGGCTTCGACAAGCTCAGTTGCCATCAAGCTGTCCAGTAGACCTTGTTGGCGAAGTTGCTTGGGGGTCCCAGAGCACTCGATTCGGCCATCGAGGATCCGAACCAAAAAGTCTGTGTGAGGCATTAAAAGCTCAATATGGTGTGAAACTAAAATGACTGTCCTGTTCGACATGAGTGGACCTTTGAGACACTTTTCCAGCAAATGTCGGCCCACGTGAGCGTCAACCGCAGCTAGGATGTCGTCCAACAAGACGTGTGCATTTCTCGAGTAGACCGCACGAGCAAGTGCGAGCCGAGCTTGTTGACCTCCGCTAAGTGAGACACCCTAAAGATCCAATCTGGTATTCAGAAACATTCAAGTGGAGACTAGGGCGCTCAACATATGACTTACGCGAACACCAACTTCAGTCTCGTCTCCATCATCAAGCACTTCCAAGTCAGGAACAAGAGCACAGGCTTCCAAAGTTTGATAATAACGTTCCTCGTCATACCTCTCACCAAACAAGATATTTTCCTTGATGGTCTTGTGCTGTAGCCATGGGATTTGACTGCAATAGGCGACCGAATTACGAAGTCCACTGATTGGGTCCACTTGAGTGCGCTCTTTGGGCAGAAACGACTCGCCACGTACGCAGTCCATCTCACCAAGAAGGGCGAGCAAGATTGCAGACTTGCCCGCACCCGTTGGACCCGAGATGACTGACAGCTTACCAGTTGGGAAGGTGACGTTGAGATCCAAAAGCTCAAAAGGATACACTTCTTCCACTGCTGCATCATCACTCCCATCAGCAGCAGCTTCACCATTAACGGTATTCGCTGAGACCTTGTTGGTTTCCTCGGCTTTAGTGTCTTGGGATACACCAGTGTTCCACTTGAAATCAGCCTCTTTGAACCCTATTCGGGTCTGTACAGGGGCATTGGTATCGGGCTTGGGTCGCTTGAGTGACGATACCCAATCTGGGACCTCGTCTTCGTCCAAAAAGTCATTGATTCGCTTCACACTAACGTAGGCTTGACTCATCATGACACCGAATTGAGCTGCAAATTTGAGGGAACAAAATGAATTTTCTTCAGTACAGACCATCAAATAAATTTTGGAGATCACTCACGAATGGTATTCAGCTGTGGATGTAGTCGGAACGGTTAGCAGGATATGTGGAGATACACGTGAGACATTGAGAATTGACTGACAGGTTGTCGGATCATGGAAAACAATGACAGCGATGTGAATGCAATCGATACTGTCAATTTGCCTTTGGCAACGAAAATGAACCTGGTACACTTGATCGTTAGCTGGGCAAAAGCGGCACCTTTTCATCTTAATCACTCACCAGCTGAAAGAAATCAGCGTAACAGCCATTGGACCAATGATATAAACCATATTGAAGAGGATCCCATTGATGGTGTTCTGTATCATGGTGATATTATCCATGGGTTAGACCTCGATGAGAGTGAGAGTGAGGACTTGACTTGCCTTGATCCACAAGTTCATTTCTACTCGCCGGGCGGCCAATGCCTTTTCTTTCCAGCTCTCGGTCCATCCGAAAAACTTGATAAACTTGATTGAGCCAATGATTTCATTCATGACGGTAATTCTCTTATCCCTCGCCTTGGCAGCCTCTTGTTGGATCTTTGAGTTTGATAATCCACGGTTCAATACACACATTTTGAGTTGAGAGCGAGCAGGAATGTACTTGCCTTGTAGTATCTCTTCATGAAAAGAGATGTGAGAGGACTGGCAATCACCATGACAATGAAGCCGACAAATGCAGAATAACCCAACAATTTATACAAGAATACGGCAGCTACTGGAAGCTCCATGATCCCTCCAACCACAAAATACAGTCCACTCATGACCATTTCGATCCTGGACGAGTCTGACGCCATGAGGGAGACCACCCGGCCAGAGTCGGCTGCTTGCTTTGGACTCTCTTCTGCCTTTTTCTTCTTTTGCTGTTGGTTCGTCAGACTTGGGGATGCTTTAGCAGCCTCTTGATCGACTACAGCAGAAGCGTCCTTTCTTCTGAGAGCCTTGTCGTAGATGGAGGCGATGAGTGAACTACGAATTCGGAGACCGGATCTTCGACCGTGCCAAAGATGAAAGAGATCCGATTGAGCCTTGCCGACAGATGCCAACAGGGCCAAGACGGCATAGACATAAGCCCTGGCTCTACTAGCCGGGTTTGGGTCCTCGATAGCATCCAAAATCCTCTTGATGAGAAAAGGGGATGCATAGTTGCATATAACCGAGACAAAAGTCAAGGAAATATCCAAGAGAATGTCCAGCGAGTTGGCTCTCAGGAGACGGACGAGGAGAGAACTGGACTTGTAAGATCTCAGCGTATTGTACGTCTCTTTGGCGCGCATTGAATGAGAAAGGGGCGGAATTTCTTTTTCCGCCAAGTCATGATCATAGCCAAGCTTGATGACTGGGTCCACCCAGGAAAATGTCAACCACTGACTGAGAGTGACCTTGTCATCAACTTGAGGTTCTGGCAATTCCTTGAGGAGGAATTCATCAACAACTTGAAGCGTGAGGGTGGAGGCGATGGTGGAGGAAGCAATGACGATGGTGAGTATCTCGCCGGCCAAAAAGCTCGCGTCCGTTGCTCGAGGTGGGTAGTGTCCTTGAACAGCTCGAACATAAAAGACAGAGCACAGAGAAATGACCGAAAGGGCCAAGTGTGCAATGTAAGCGAGGAAGAGAGAATACTGAGGGGTTCGCTTGGGTTTTAATAGGGGTAAAAGCAAGAGATAGATCTGAACAATTCACCTGATGAGCAAGCCGGTCGACAAATACGTGAGTAGTGATTGTGACAAGGACTCACCCACGACAACAACGTCAAACCAGTGTACACGACCTTCCAAACAGCCGCTTCTTGGCCTTGAGAAGCATCCTGGACTTGCAAGATAGAGCGACCCCACGCGACTGCCCACCACACGCTGCCTGTCAACCCACCAATCACAAGCACAGCTTGTCGCCATAGAGTAGTTCCAACAAACTTGTAACGTTTGACGACCAGTTTGACTGACTCTGGTGAAATGTTTTCCAGAGATGTTCGGTCTTGCAAGATATCAATCACATTACGAAGCTTGTGTTTTGCCTTTTGCGGGATAGGGATCCAAGTTGCGAGAGATGCAAGTATGATGATCGAAGGGACCAGGCCTCTGAGAAAATCTAGAGTGCATGGTGATGTAAAGTCCTGAGCACATATGAATAGTCAGCGAAGACGTGTCGAGAGCTTGAGAGACATTGCTGCATACGACAGTAGACAGCCATAACCACTGCTGCTGATCTACAGATTTGCGCGCAACGCCGAGCGAGGTTCAAGCAATACGTACCCATTTCCCACTGGGACAAGCCGGAAAGGACGCCACCTCCATGCCTTGAAAACGGGGAGAACGAGGCGTTGAATTATATGTTGTGCCAACTATTCAAGGGACTGTTGGTTCAAGTACACTTGCAAAGGTTGAATTCTGGACTTGGAATACATGCAGTAGGAACGAAGATTGCGAATCGCCCACTCAAGCGCGCGGAGGCGTGAAGCGGCAGCAAACCAGCAGCGCGACGACATTGTTTACTTTGTCGAGGGGGAAGCAGCAGGAGTGATCGCAGCAGTCGTCTTGAATGGACAAACGGACAAACAAGGACTCACTACGTCACAATCTCCTTTGTTGGCGCTGTTTCGCCGACTATACGGGATCTCGCTTTGACAAGGAACACCTCGACATCAACTCGCCTCACCCACTGCCCACACCTTGGTTGGCAAACACACGCACATCATCTGCCATCATGGAGACAACCAGACTTGCACCGCCATCTGGTCCGCCTCCACCTTATCAAAAGGTGATCACCAAAGTGTATCCCTACACACTTCGACCGGTGATGATTTTTATCAACTTTCTGGGCTTCATTTGGGCCTTGATTGTCGGAATCAAAAATCTGATGGATGTTGGCAAGAGAGGCGGTAAGTAACGAGATGGTGTCTTGCACAGTCGTGCATGCATGGCCAGACAGAGATGAACTTTGCGTTTTGGCTCTTTCAGCATCTACAAGTATCAACACCTACTCCATCGTCATAGGGGCTCTTCTTCTCGTAGTGGCAGCCATCGAGGCGTTTGCCATTGTTGTCGCTGCCCTCGTTAGTCTCCTGTGGTCAAGCTTGCCGACCATGTCAGTGCTGATCTTGGTTGCGTTCTTCAGGCGAGGTTGACACTGGCCAAGTTTCTTCTCTGGGTTGCGCCAGCTGGAGCTGCTATCGCCATTGTATCGGAGATCCTTTCCCTGGCCACACATTTCACTCTCAAGTCAGATTTGATAGAACAGTGCGTCACAATTGAGACAGAGAGGAAGATACCTGGATATGAAATCAGCGAAACCAAGGCGCGAAACTGTAAGTGGCAACGACCTGCACTGCTCGGCCGCTCAATCCAAGTTGTGTGACTGACAGAAATGTGGTGATTCTTTACAGGGTGCTCCAACTCATGGAGCTCGGATACTTGGAGACATGTTGTCTGGCTCATTGTCATTCTAGTCTTGGCTGTGAGTCGATGTCGTTGGAATTACCGACAGGAGACAAGCTGAACCATGTCAACACATCTTACAGGCTCTCTTTTGCGCTGTCGCTCTGTCATACTACCGCCAATTGCTCGATCCCAATTCCGTACGGACTCGACAAACGAGGGTCAATCAATCGGCGTACCCTCTACAGCCTCATCCGCCCTACCAAATGCCCCACGAAAGCGCGGATTACCATGCGAGCATCGGACCTCAAGGCTACGTCCCACCATATCCCGGACCACCACCTGAAGGGTCGCCATTTGCTCCCAAACAACTCGACGTTGACGGCAAAGACCGAGAGAGCGAGGAAATGACGTACCAAGCACAAGAGAGAGCGTGGCAAGATGCCCAGCGGAATGCGCCGACCTTGGGATACATGGAGCCTGGCTCTTCCCATCCAGATAGATCAAATGGGTCCCGAGTGTAATGGCATGACTCGGATTCTCTGCTCTTTTATCTCGGGATTTGAACTGGAACTACATCTGAATCTCTCCGTTATGGCCAGTGTATGCGATCAAAGATTCTCATTCAGTACATGCAACCCAGACTGTATAGAGCATAAAGCTATAAAGAACCGCGCCGAGTAGCATCGTAACACGAACATCTGTACATCATCTGCCTCGTAGAAAATGATCGCAGTGATTGGGGGACTGGAAAATGTGAATGTACTGATATGCATCTACCGATACCTTGAACACGAGTATCACAAAGCGAGAATGAAAATCTATCTCAACTACAACAAATTACAAGTTATTCAACTACAAAATGTAAATGCTAATAGGTGACTCGGCCTCATTGATAACTAGATCTCCACCAAGTTGTTTTAATTTAGCAATCCCTCGCAGAGGTTGTTCCTGGCACTATCTTGCCTGCCCACGTCGTGTGACGGGACAAACTCGCCCGCAAAAGGATACTTTTCGTCTGTAACACGAGCAACGATGTGAGTCGGACTGAGAAGCAAATGGATGTTTCGTGTAAACAAGACTAAGACTCACGAGGTAAGACCGCACACCTAATGAAAGGCGGGTCTAGGTGGGTGGAAAAGCACTCAGCACATTGTCTGGCGGTTGATAGCGACTTGAGTTTGGAAAAAGAAGAAATCAAGAGACAGAGGTGGAAGAGTTGATGGAAAGACATTTTGTCTTTTGAGCGAGGGCGAGTGGTCCGCGCGCGCTTCCTTTGGGGGCGACGCGAATATGCCAAATCCTTGTTTTAAGGCGGAGGGTTAAGCTACCACTGCACGGGCAAAACTCAAAAGTGCCAGTCCCAAGCAAGCTACTCAAGGTGGTTTCGACCGTGGTCTCTCCAGAGCTCATCTAAATATTCGAGTGGTGGACATTGACATCAATCAGAGCCACCATGTCGGGCTCCAACTTGACATCGCTCATTCGGAATTCCAAGTTTGCATCTTACGATCCGCTCATCACCCGAGTCTACACCGCCGATACCAGTGCACGCCGACGTGGAGAATGGGGCTTCAAGTACAACCTGCCTAAAACTTCACGCACTCAGCCAGGAAAACGCTATGTGAGGCTCAGGTCGATGGATGCAGGTGGTGGTGCCGGGTGCGATTATACGTCGGCAGAAAAGGAGGCAAGAGTCATGAGTTTATGGGGTGACGGTCGATACGGCTGGACTGGCACGGAAACGGAAAACTCTTACACTCCCAACCAAGTCTCTCAACCCAAGACCTCTACCGCAAAAGCGCTCGAATCGTTGATGCAGCCAGCTGCGAACAAGTCTCATTCCCCATCCAAGAACCTTCAACTGTACCTGCCAGACGTCGAGGGCATGAGTCAATCTCAGTTTGAGAAGCATTTGAAGAAGGTCAGAGGTCTTCGAAAGCAATTTGCAGAAACCGTGGCGACTGGTAAAACAAGATCTGAGGCCAACACTGGTACCTCGCTCTACCAATTGCGAAACAGCAACTGGTATGCCCCAGCAGATGGTTCGACCTTTTTGGCCGAAAATGTAGCGACCTTTCAACTCGAAAAGGAGCCAATCACACCTCGTCCTCATGCGACATATGGTATGGCCTACTCTAGTGGCTCCTACGCAGACATTCAGCTTCATCCAATCCTCGCTCTTCCCGGACGAGCACTCAACAGTCACAGTATGGCAGGGGTTAGGCGTCGTCTCCAGGACCAGCAACTAGAAAATCCTCTGGATGAGTCTGTTACTCGTGACATGATGAGGAAGCAAGACTTGGAAGAGAAAGTGGTTGGTATTGCCGGTATCACCGCTAAGATGCCACGAGCGAGGTCAGAGGGCATCAGCTCGATGAATACCACCGGAAGCGAACCGATGGAAAAGTCCACTTCGCAATTCAGGATCAGTCACGCTGCCATCATCAGCCCTCCCAAGATCGTCACTAGACCACCCAAGGGTCTCCCACCATCGGCTCTCTCTGACGAAACCTACCGTCACATCAACCCCTTGACCAAAAACCACCGACACGCCAAACCCGACCCACTGTCAAGGTGGCAGTTTGACATGCGAGTCTTTGCCACCCAACAGGCTGAGAAACAACGTCGTCAGGAGAACAATGGTGACCTTTTGATTGGTTCCAAAGGATGGACTGGCGCTGAAAAGGAGTCCATGATTGGCTTCCTCGGAGCGGCTATGCATCGAGCCAACAAGTCGCGCCAGGAAGCAAGTGCAAAGAACACCACCAAAGCAGACAGGAGCGCACGAACGCGGTCGAGTCAGTCATCACAGCTCGATGAGATCCAAAACGTATTGGCCATGCTCGGTAATATCGGTCACGGTGGAGGTGGACACAATGACTTTGGCGGACCACGATCATACCACACTTCGGCCGTCCGACAGAATCAAGACAAGCAGGATCTCCCTACTGCCTCTATCGGACCTGGTGAGGGCAAGGGTTCCCAGGACGTCAATGGCCCAGGTATCGGAGGTCAGGGCGAGGAAGGTGTAGCCAAGGGAGAATGGAGGCAGCTCGAGGATCAGGTGTCTGGATCAGAGACTGGAAACACCAGCGAAAAGAAGGAATGATTCGTAGTCTTCCCATGATTCATTGTATACAGAATTCATGCACTCATTGCCATGATGATCAATTGCGCAACTGTGGCTCAAGTCGAGGCCGCCGAGATGACATGCTCTACCGTATTGCAGATTGTAGGATCTTCGGACCGCTGTCCAGGCTCGTCACGTGACCTTTCGAACCCCCCGACGAATCATCCGAAGCTTTCCGAGGAACCCCCATAACGTCATGACGCCTTGACCAACCAACCAAATACAGTGACATGGGCACTGCTAATGAATTGCTGTTATTGAACAGCGGTCAATTGGCTGGCTTTAAACCTCGGTCAAAGGAATCTCCGCTTCCGTCGGTGCGGTTGCGATAGACACGAATCTCGATATCCTTCCAGATGCACACGGCGGAACTGCAGTACTTTCGTCAGGCTCTCGAGTCGTTTGACGGTTACGCACAGTATCATGTAAGTCATCGTATTCTTCTTTTCGGTAGGCAGAAATCTAGACCAATTGTGTCTCACGTATTGACTTGGCTCATCTGAAAAACCCTTGCAGCTGTCTGCCAACAATGACAGACGTATGAACCTCTTGACATTACCTAGGGAGCAAAGAGAGTTGTTGACCAAGCTTGGGTATAGAGACAAGTTGGATGCGGTAGACGAGGGGATTAGGAGGTGAGTTTCGAGGAAATAGCAACGAAACGCCACAACACAAACTCACATCATCACCTGGTACTGGGTTATACAGAAATTCGGAATTTCTGGACGAGGTATACGCCTCTGGGAATGAACCTTTTATGCATGAACATGCAGAGGCTCAAGCCCCTCAGATAGTGGACCTGGACATGGTCGAGTTTCAGCGTCGCGGCGGTGATTCTGATGAACATGCTCATTCAATTCAGGACCACAGCCACTCCCACTCACACGACGACGTTCATCGTCAAGCGTCTAGGGATATCTCCGACACGACCGGTACCGAGGTGACCAAACTTCCACCGACCAAAACGACCTTGACAGCTACTCAACGCACAATCCAAACGCTTCAAGCTCAGGCTGACAAGCAAGTGGCACTGCAAAAACAATCTCGACGGGATCAAGGTATGGATAAGGTCAGGAGCACCCTCCGGCAATTGATCCGGGACTGGAGTGAGGCAGTAAGCTGACGCGAAGTGGAATTGTCAGAGGAACCGTCCAGCTGAACGGCATTTTGATGCACTCAGGGTCAACCTGAACGCGATGTTTGTTACCGTCCGTGTCTCGAGGCGGTAGAGGCTCATTTTTCAAAAATTCCTCGTAAGGATCGAGGTAGCCTCAAGGTTCTCATTCCTGGAGCTGGACTCGGGCGGCTGGCCCTGGAATTTGCTAGTCGAGGTAGGGCAGACAAGATTGCTTCTGATCTGATCAGCAAGATACTGACTGCTTGACTGCACATATTACAGGCTTTGCGGCCGAAGCCAACGAAATCTCGGCTCATATGCTCCTCACCTCGCACTTCATCCTCAATGTCATCACCACACCTCAGTCTCACCAAATCTTTCCCAACCTACATTCGTTTTCAAATCATCTCACCACCAGCAACAGTCTCCTCAAATCGCATCTGATCCCCGATGTCGTCCCGTCGTCTCTGCTACCCCAAGGCTCTAACCTCTCATTCGTCGCTGGCGATTTCGATCAAGTTTATGGAGGCAGTTCTCCGACTGGCAGCTGGAGCCTCGACCGCCCTGAGCGGCCCAGTCCTCCAGAAGACCAAGCGAAAGCTTATGCAGCCGTCGTGACGTGTTTCTTCATTGATACCGCTCGCAACATCATTTCTTACTTGGAGACCATCAAGGGTCTCCTGCAAAAGGGCGGGATATGGGTCAATGTTGGACCGTTGCTCTGGCATTGGGAAAACACGGGCCGGGATAAGACGACGGGCGAGGGGAGTATAGAGTTGAGCTTGGATGAAGTCAAAGACTTGGCCAGAGAAATGGGCTTTGTTATTCAGGTGAGCATATGCCTCTGTTTGGGAAATGTGCCGACCAATGTCAAGCGTCTTGACTTTGGTTTGCGTTGTGCATTGTAAACTAACCACAGAATGAGAAACTCGATCGCGCCATGTATACTGGCGATCCCGAAAGCATGTTGAAATCCGAATACCAGGTGAGCTGGGCGATTATCTGCTGCGAGTGTGAACGGCTGATCATGATTCATCACATTTGCAGGTGGCGTTCTGGACGGCGACCCTAGATGAAAGTTAGCAACACGGCCCATGCTTAGCCCATCATGGGCTCTCGTATGTGTGATTATGTAAATTACGGAAGAGGAAGATGTGAGATATGGCAATCAGAGCAGGTTTCATGCCAAGGTTGAAAACATGGGATATGCCCCAAGATGCAGGAAGGGAGGACTTATGGGTGCCCATGTTATGCTAGTATGTACAACCATGGTTCGACGGTCGATTTGCCCTGGATGGTGCCATAAGACGTCTGATTACGTCTGATGACATCGTTTTTCAATTGAGAAATGAAGAGGTCCCCTAGTAATCTTCTTGTTCATTGCTCAGGCCAATAAATCCTTGATTGTCTATACGGGTCGATTTCTCGCCTGGCTGTCGTTTTCTCCATGCCCCTTCAAGGTTCCATTTGAGTCGCCCCTCTCGAGTCATGAGATTAATGCAGACGCCGTTGCCGGCATCGATGAGCACCCATTCTGCATCCTTGTCGTTGGTCGTCCTTATACGAGGACGTTTGGAAGAGTCTTTGGCTTTTGAAGGCGAGTTTATGGGGTTGTAGTGCAACTGAACAACGAGGATCGAGGAATTAAAAGAACTCTCAATCATTTTGGGGATACTATGACTGCTCACCCATTCTTTGACATTACGCTCCGCTCTTCCGACAGCACCCTTTCCTCTCGCCATGACTTCAGCTACTACTACCCAATCCCAATGAGCTTGAGTGGCACCGGGGGCGACGATCTCTGAGATCGTATCTTGTTTCCTCTTCTTCGTCTGTAGCCATTCTGGAAGCCTTGTCGTGGCTTCGGCAGCCATTCCACCTGCCGTTTGGCCAAAAGTCACCGTAGAAGGTACTAAAAGACCTGATTCCATCAGATAAGAGTGTAGAGGTTCCAAATAAGCGGGTGCTTGTTCCGGCAGTGGCGTGGCGATGTGTTGAGTCGATGGTTCAGGTCGAGTATGCATGGGGTCATACGGGGTGAACACAGGTTTTCTCGGTGTCACATCAACACTATCGGCTTCATCCTCGAGGTACCATGCTTCAGATTTGGCTTGCTCTCGGACATTTGGACTTGTCGAACGGGATGATTCGGCTTGCTCGACCTGAAGCAATCGACGACTGCAGTGGAGCATACGAGCTCGGTGTGGCTGCAGGTTGGACCTGACCAAGGTGGCAAATTGGGGACGAACCATTCTAATCGAACCAAGTCACAGGAAGATAGGTTGTTGTATGTGTGGCGATTTAGGAAAAAAAAAGGGCAATGACGTTTGTCGAGTAGTAGATTGAAGATTTTGTGTGCATCCGAGTTTGACTTTTTTGAGCGAATAGTCTGAAAATGTCATATCAACGATCATCAACTCAATATTCTCTACCACGTACTCGTACTATTTTTCATCACTAGAAAGACTTTGCTTGCCCAATCCAAGCGGTAGTCATGTCTGCCAACGCTGCCAGAATAGATGATCCAGTGCCAGACTCACCTGCTCATAACGCAGAGGCCGTTCACGTCGAACAGGAAATTGAACGTCTGACCGCAGAGGCCGCAAACGAACAACGACAACTGTATGGAGACGAAAGCGATCAAGATGATTATCTGGAACAATATGAACTGGACAGCGACGAAGAAGATGAACTCTTGCTGCTACAGCTTGAAGCCGATGGCCTAGAGGATGTAGGGAATCTCAATATTGAAGATGAGGATTGGGAGGTTGCCGATGGCGACTTTACCAAACTGTACAATCGAATGAGGCAACATCAGAGAGTATTGTCATCGGTCCCTACCGCTCTGAATGGAAAACCCCAAGGTGTATGCGGTGAAGCAGATATCGAAGCGGACATGCCTTTACCAGCGAGGAACATCAGAAGAGGCGCAACATCCACCAATGCGAGCCACCGCTCAGAAGATAACAGTCTGCCCGAGAAGTATAAGAATCTGACTGCCAGACAACTGAGAGCTGTCGAGCGAAGACTGGGTGCATCCATTGGGGACACTGAATCCGACAAGACTCAAAGCACAGCCAAGCAGACGACGACATCGTCTCAAAAAGCTTCAGCCCGAGGGTCGGGCTACTCGACTTCAGCACCTCTCGGAGGTGTTCCATCTGCTCCCAAACATTCTTCCCTCTCCGCGAACCAGAAAGACAAGGCCGATCGCGCCACTGTCGATCAAGTCTTGGACTCACGAACTCGAGCTGTACTTCAATCTCTTATACGTCGAGGTCTTGTTGCTGGCGTCGAAGGATGTGTTTCGACAGGCAAAGAAGCCAATGTATATTATGCGCCCGGACCCGTCGATCCTCCAGAGGAAATTGGCGAAGGAAAAACATATCCAAAGCCATATCCCTCAGCGCTCGCCCTCAAGATTTTTAAAACGTCTATTCTTGGATTCAAGTCCCGAAGTCAATACATTCAAGGAGAGCATCGCTTCAGAAACGCCTACACAAAGGTGGCCAACCCGCGGAAAATGGTCAAGGTTTGGGCGGAAAAGGAATTGCGGAATCTGAGAAGATTGTTTGAAGGTGGGGTAAGATGTCCGAGAGTGGTTGATGTCAGGGAGAACGTCCTTGTCATGGAGTTTCTGGGCTTGCAGGATCCTTCATCGTTGAGTGATGGAGCCGGTTTGCGAGGCGCAACCTCATCCAAACGCACCAATCTCACCAAGGCCGAAGGAGGTATTGGACAGGACGATGCCGAGTCCTCGAGGGCAAGCAAACGACTCAAAGATGCGGATGTGGACGTGGATGAGCTGAGGGAGCTGTATGCCGAGCTCTTGGTCGCCATGCGATGGATGTTCAGACGGTGCAAGCTGGTCCACACTGATTTGAGCGAATACAACATCTTGTGAGGCTTTCTGTTCATATCCTTGAGACATGACTTCCGGACTCATCTTCTGAGGTTTGCCTTTCGTCAGATACCACAATTCACATCTCTACATCATCGACGTTTCGCAATCTGTCGAGCACGATCATCCTTCGTCATTTGACTTCCTACGACACGATATCAAGACTATCGACGAGTTCTTCATCAAGCGGTCGGGGGGAGAGATTCGAACGCTAGGAATTCGAGGGACTTTTGACTTTGTCGTCAACGACACGCTTGCTCCTCGAGATGCCACAACTACTGATCAAGACCAAACTCAATCAGACCTAGAGGACGATGGTGAGACTGAAGAACAGCTCAAAGAGATCGTCCGTGAGTGGCTGGAGAATGGAGTCGGACTCAAGGAAGAGTCATCATCTTCAAGTAGGACTCGGGATGGAGATGCGGCCATAGAAGAGGGCAGTCAAGGAAAATCAAATTTGACCAAAGTCGACCAAGAGGCGGAAGAGGCTGTCTTCATGTCGTCTTATATCCCACGAAACTTGGGAGAGGTCTATGATCCAGAAAGAGACATTGACGTCATTGCAAGCGGAAAAGGACAAGACCTGATTTATGCACGTTTGACGGGGCTCGATATGAGCAGTGGCAAGAATCGGGACGGCGCTTCAACACCCTCGAGCCTTAAATCTGTGCTGAAAAAAGGCCCAGATGAAGTGATCGGTGAACAAGGAGGAACGGGCGACAAGAAGAGCGTCAAATGGCAAGACGAAGAAGATTCATCAGAAGCAGAAACGAACGATGAGGACAACGATCAAGAAGAGGAAGAGGAAGAGAGGAGGAAGCCTCGCGGATTTAGGCACGAGGACAAGGAATCGAAAAAGGAACGAAAAAAGGCGGTCAAGGAAGAGAAGCGTGAAAAGCGGCAAACTAAAATGCCTAAAGCAGAGAAACAGAAAAAGATCAAACAGAGTGCCCACGGTGGAAAGTAGCATAGCGATGTTGCCCCTCTTCATGACAAAATGCATGGTAATTTCGATATCCAAGCTCACTCTGCATTGTGCGGCTACACCAGTGATGGCGATTGCCTGTAGTCATTGGTCATCATCACTTCAAGTAATCGTTTTTGCCTTCACTCGAGCATGTTCATCAGCCCATAGCTCCATAGCCATTTGCTCAGATACAGTACTAAATGCTCCATGTAAACTCTGGACGTCCACACGTGACTTGGGGCGGGACATTGTAAACAAACGATCTCAACCGGCAATCACATTCACAACAATATCATTCATACACCAAGTACGTTTATCACTGTGACTGACAAGCTTTCGAGACGAACCGGCCAAGGTGAATCAGACTCAGTATGCCTGTGGAAACTCCAGGTGTCTCAGCAGGTCGGGCTACGAGGTCTAGAACCAAAATAATCAACAACATGACATCTACGGAGCCGGGTCTCGCAACCAAGAAAAACGTAGGTGATTTGCGACAGCCAAGCTGGAATCGCTGCTGACGGAAAGACTCATGAATGTGTTATTATACAGGATGGTTTGAACGCTTCAAGAGTTCATACACAACCGCCTTCAAAAGACGCAATAAAGGTGTGTCATGGAGATTGATTCACCCCGAATCCTATCGTACTGAACCGAGATGTTACGATTGGGCTCTACGCCTTCACCCCCGACAATAGGCATTTCTACGGATAAGGCCCCCGCCTTCATTGATGGGGTCCAATCGAGGGACCCCGTACCTCGAAACACAAGACGATACTTCTGTCATAATGCGACCACCACAGGCAAGCCCGGCAGTCCAGCGTATTGAGCATAGAGTTTGTCATGCTGAACTGAATGGCGATCTTCTTGCAATCATGACAGGATCCATCAAAACCGCTCAACTATATGAAGAAAGCCTCACAGGTTTATCAATTCAATCGGGTGTTTCAAGATACGACCTCGCAGGCAGACTTTTTCAAGGAGACAACGCTACCACTGGTAGAGAACGCTTTACTGCATGCTCAGACTGGGCTTTTGTTCAGTTATGGTGTCAGCAATAGTGGAAAGACGTATTCTATTCAAGGTAAAGAGGGAAATCAAGAGCAGGAACGGGGAATCATACCACGAACGATCGACATCATTTTCAACTCGGTGGACGGGCTAGAATGCAAACGGGCACTCAAAGTCAACGGCCAAAGCCACGTGACAATGACCAGTCAATCAGAGGACGAATACATTGCACCGGAAATGTTGACCGACGTCAAGGATGGTGACGGACGAGATGAAACTAGTAAGTGAGCTTGTGGCTTGCCTAGCACCCATCTGCCTGACGCAAATTCGTTACTAAATGACGCTCAATCTTTCATGTAGAGCTCGCCGCCGATTCCGACGCAACCTATGCCATCTATGTATCGTACTACGAGCTGTACAATGAAAAGGTGACGCTCTTTTCCATTCATCGTGTAAGGATGTGACTGATTGATGGAATTCGTCCTACAGATTTTTGACCTTTTGGAAGCACTACCTACAACACCAGCGTCTAGCAAATCCAAGAGTGGCTTCCCACCCAAGCCAAAAGGCTTGACCAATGCCATTGGATCATTTGGTTCCCGCATTAGTTTGGCTGCCATGGCCAGTGGTAAAAGTGGAATCATCAAGCGACAAGCATTATCACTCAAAACGGAAAAGGATGAGCGATACGTCGCCGGGCTCAAGTGGATTCGAGTTCGTTCGAGAAAGGAAGCATTGGCGGTCTTTCATCTAGGTCAATCTGACCGTCAAGTGTTCAGTACGGCGCAAAACACCAGCTCGAGCCGAAGTCACGGTGTCTTTGAGTTTCGAATTGTAAAAGTGCCGTCTTCGGCTCCAGCCTGCGTGAGTCTCATCGATGCTCGTAGCACTGTAAGTAAGTGGTGAGCTGATGAGCGAGGTACCACAGGTATCTAGGTTGTCGATTGTAGACTTGGCGGGCTCGGAACGCACGAAAAACACTCACAACACGGGTGAGAGACTCAAGGAAGCCGCCAATATCAACACATCATTGATGGTGAGCCACCCGACCCTATCCCGCAATCTGCTGTGACACTGACTGACAATTATCTTTTGTAGGTTCTAGGCAGATGTATGGAGCTGATGCGAGCCAACCAAGCCTCTAACAGCCGCAAAAAGCCGCTGATCCCGTTCAAGCATTCAAAGTTGACCGAAGTCTTTCAGAGTTTCTTCACGGGTCAAGGACTGGCAGTAAGTAGCATGTGCACCCCCCCTCTTCTTGCCTCTACCACAAGACTGACCAGCCTCATTTGGCCCCACTCTCTTTTCTCAGGTCATGATTGTGCATGTCAACCCGTACGATACCGGATTCGAGGAAAATTCACATATCATGAGGTTTGCATCTATTGCCCGTGAAGTTCAGACGACGGCTTCGAACCCCATTACCCGAGCATTTCAAAAGATGAAAATCAAGGTGCCTGTCCCAGCAGCAGCTAGGACGGTCTCGAATTCAAGCTTGACCTCGCCGAAACTAACGAGCGTTATGGAACGAGAATTTGAGCTTGTCGAAGGTGCGTGCCACTGTGGTAACGGCCAAAAGGTAGGACAATGTGGTGGCTAATCTGCATCGTTTTTTTTTCTTACAGAGGAAGAAGTCGATGCTGAGCCAGAGCAAAAAGATGAAATGGTGGCCTACTTGTGGGATCAAGTCCGCGAGCTCCGAGTTCAACTCACTGAATCAGAGATCCAAGCTGCCACGATTGAAGCAGATGTGAGGGAGGAAGTCGTTCATGAGATGCAGTCTTATTTGGACGATGTGCGGACGGGCTACGAGAAGCGGCTGAATGAAGAGGTGGGTCGTTCGTGGATCCTCTTCCGTGATATCAACTGACCTTGCACCCCCCCTCCCCTCTCTCCCCTCTTTGTGGCTGTGATAGATTTTGGCGTTGGAGGCCAAGATGGATAAAAAGCTTGACATGATGCAGCGAGATGTCGATGCAGCCAGAATGGACGAATCACCACGGTCGTCATCCATTGCGGATTCTATCGAAGATCAAGAGGTTTGTGTTGCCAGCTTTGAGCCTTCGAGTGCGTCAGGACTCAGTCTGACTGAGACAATTGCATCTGTTGTGTGTTGTGTATGATTGCCCAGGTGGTCGATCGTTTGACGGCTGTCGATTTAAAGGATGACAGTGAGCCGGATAGCCCGACACCTGCTGTAAGAACGGTTGCGCCCAAGAAGAAACGGTGCGTAAACGAGATTCTCAACTAGACTGTTGTGACTGTCGTGGTCGACCAACTGACGACATTATTGTCACAGGCTAATCGGCGGCAAGATGCTATCAGACATGGATATGAAACGATTAATAGAAGGGTTACCGGAAGAATCGTAACAGACTTTGCAGGAACCTTTGAATTGACTGAGCAAATATGGCTCGTGTAGCTCACAGCATTCAATGAGATATATGACGAAACTGTTGATACATGATAGATACTTGACAAACAGGTTTGGTAGAACAGCTCTATAGTGCAGCAGGAATGCAGGACGCCTCAATTCTTTGTTCCTTGGTGATAAGTAGATTATCGTTAGGGATGGATTCAGACGCGGTGTTTTGTCTCCAAAATGACGATTTGAATCATCCCTGCGACAAGAGGGGGGTGGGGCGGCGAAAGAATCGGGGGCAATGACGAGGCCAAAAGCGCGTTCGAAAGAGTGCGATAGGATGGAAAGAAAGAGAAAGGAGGAAAGCCGAGATCGAGATGTAGTCATAATCATTAGAGACAGGTGTGTTGGAAACCTTGTCACACTTGATGTCGTTTGCATTCGTCGTTGCGTCAAGCTAGAGTGATCTGAAGACACAACGTTGGTAGGGAGTGAACCGTCTATGGATGTGGACTTGATGGTCCTTTTTGTAATTTTGATTGTCATGAAAGATCGAGTGCGTGTTCGATCCTTCAATTTCTTCCAAAAGCTAGAGTCTGAACGGTAAGGGTATATAAGACATTTGGTGATGTTTTGGTTTACCCGCATGATCCACGGTGATATAGACGGTCGTTATAGTCGAAAGAATGCAATTGACAAGGTCGGATAGCCGAGTCTTGTTCTTGAGGTTTTGTTGATTATAGTCACAAACTGGTCGTTGACGTAGGGCAAAAAAAGGAAAGGAAAGGTGTACGATATGGTCGAGCTGGACTGTTGGAGAGGTTGAACGTGTGGAGAGTCGGTGGATAGGAAGCGGGAGATGATGACATGGAGCAGGAGGTTATTCCGGGAATGTTCATGCCTCGAGTCTTGACCTGGGGGAGCGACAAGTCTACCACCACGAAGACGATCCAGCGCCAGATGCACCACCGCCGTAACCACCGCCAAAGCCACCGCCACCAGACCTAGCAGGGGCAGCAAATCCGCCGCCACCACCACCTGATCGGGCATCCCGTCCTCCGTAGCTGTTTTGGTTCCTTCCTCCACCACCTCGGCGAGATCCTCCTCGGCCACTGCCAAATCCAGAGGTTCGCTCTTGGGAAGCCTCAATGAGCCAGGTAGGTGTTTCCTGGTTGGCCTCCTTGAGAAGGTCGACGAGATCTCTTGCAATGTTGGAGTTGCCTCGGTTGTAAAACGCAGTCGAGGTACCGGTGTTTCCGGCACGTCCGGTACGACCAATTCGGTGGGTGTACTCGGAAATGTCGTTGGGCAAGTCGTACAGGATGACGTGCATGACGTTGGGAATGTCCAAACCACGAGCGGCAACAGCGGTGGCGACGAGGATAGGCGCTCTTCCAGACTTGAACATGGCCAAGGCGGCTTCTCGTTCACGTTGTGTCCTGTCTCCGTGAATAGAGTTGGCAGGGAAGCGTTGAGCGCACAAAAAGTCACAGAGAACGTCGGCCATACGCTTGGTTTCCACAAAGACCAGGACGAGACCTCCAGCAGGCTCAGCATTGAGGACGTCGAGAAGGAGGGAACGCTTCTCGTGGTCATCAACAAATTCGACTCGTTGAGTAATGTTTTCGGAAGTGGATCCGACTCGGCCGACGGACAAGAAGACGTATTCCTTCAAAAAGTCTCTTGCAAGCATTTGAATTTCCCGGGGGAATGTGGCGGAGAACATCATGGTTTGCCTGTCCCTAACACCGGGCATGTCACTCTGTTCGATAATGGTCCTGATCTGAGGTTCGAAACCCATGTCGAGCATTCGGTCGGCTTCATCGAGAACCAGAAACTTGATGTTGAGAAGAGAAATCTTGCCTCGGTCCATGAGATCAACAAGTCGTCCGGGGGTGGCAACAAGCAAATCACATCCACGTTCAATGGCACGAAGCTGGGTTACAATATCGGCTCCACCGTAGACGGCGGCAGCACGAGCCCAAGATCGGTAAGTGAATCTTCTGGCTTCATCGTAGATTTGAGATACGAGCTCTCGGGTGGGAGCGAGAATCAAAGCGGTGGGGTATTGCTTTCGGCCTCGAGAGTAGCTAGCAAACGAGTTGGTGTCTTCTTGAGGCCTAGGAGACGGTCCTTGGGTGAACATTTCTGAGAGAACGGGGAACAAGAAACCACCAGTCTTTCCGGAACCGGTTTGGGCACAAGCCATCAAATCACGGTCATTAGCGACGATGGGGATGGAATACTTTTGCACGGGTGTGGGGGTGACATAACGAGCCATTTTGATGTTTTCGAGCAGGATAGGGTCCAAAGGAGGGTTGGTGAATTCGGTAACGGGGTCGGGAACTCCTTGACCGGTGGCCTCGACGGGAATGTCGGCGTATCGGTCAAAGTTGATACCGGTGGACTAGCGAAGAATGGAATGTCCACGATAAGTACGGTGTGACACGAGGCGGGGAGAGTGACATCCAAGGCAAGAATGTCAAGATCAAGACTTACCTGATGAGAACCATCGCCCTCACTTCCATACAATTCCTGTTCCATTCGCATGTGTCGTGCACCCTGAATGTGCTTGCCATCCTTCCAAGCACCGTATCCATCTTGCATCCTCTCAGCACCACCTGAAGCGCCTCGACTTGAAGGAGAAGCGCCCCAGCCAGAGCCGGTTCGAGATCCAGCTCCGAATCCAGCCCTTGCAGCTGGAGATTCATAGGTACCTCCAGATCCGTTCAATCGGCCAAGAGGGCGACCAGTCGAAGTGGCCGTAGGGGGTTGGGTGGATGAAGTGTCGATAGGAGGGGCGACCGGGACGGCGGACGCAGCTTTTCGGGCGTGAGGAGGTACATAGGCGGACCTAGTAGGGTTCAATCCGGTCGAGGGAGCAGAATCAGTCTTTTCGTTCTTGTTGATGGACATGTTGTCTGTGTTGGCAAGAGAGCAAAAGAGCAAAGGACCATTGTCAGTTTTTCAGCATTGGAGGCGAAAAGGTCACACGCACACGACCCGGATGGGTAATGATGATGATCTGCGACCTGAGCACAACGCGAACGCTCTACATACCCAGCTTGTTCTCGAGTCCAGTCGCGGTCCCGTTTGGGGTTGAGTCAATAGGAGCAGTCATAATGTGCAACAGATCTGTCGTAGTAGTAGTAGTGACGAGGAGTAGTCCAATATCGCCGTTGGTGAGTTGACTTGAAAAATCCACTTGTTTCTTCACTCGCAACGCTCGGGCAACGACTGGTGGCGCGAAAAAAAAAGGGAAAAATGCAGGCCATCCTGCGCGTACAACCTTATTTGCGAGTCGCCTTAACTCTGGATTCACCGGACGGTCACGTGATTTGTACTGGAGTCGAGCAGGTAGAGGTGCAGAGTTGCAGAGTGTATACAGTCGAGAGTCGAGATCCGTATACCGCAGAGAATGTGCATCTGCTCTAATCTTGACGAGACAACTGCAGTCGTCTGGGCTGACGGCTCACCAGGCATTTCTTGGTTGACGAGGACGAGGCAATATTGGTCTCGAGATTTGCATGTACACACCGCGAATCAAGTTGACAAGTGGACACATTTTACACACCAAATGAATGGCTGTGTGTACATGTTGTAAAGACCATTCGAGGAAAGGTAGATAATCGTCAAGTACAAGAAGATACACCTCAGGACCATGTCCGACCATACGTACTAACATACATGGCTACCTGATCGCATGACAGGTAGCGCATGAGTAATTCTCCGAACGACTCAAAGTTGACAATTTCAAGGCGACCATGACAATCATGCAAGGGACACTGCCATTCACATTTTCAACGCCATTCACTTACGTACAGTCAGATGGGACGGACGACGCTCCGACGTACCCTTTCCTGGGTCCGTCGAGATACACTGGCAGAGCTCCTCCCACCCGTTCTAGCCGCTTTCATTGCATCGGTGCTCATTGTTGTCCGACCAATCGCTCAAATTTCTGGCTCATTTGGCTTTCTCGTATCGACCCTCCAATTTCTTTATTTCTATCCAGCTGGGACGTTGAGTGCGCTGGTTGAGACCACCAGTATGTCTAATGATAGTTTTATGTTGAAAATCGACGTACTTTTGGCTCAGGTTCTCATTCTTGTCGTCTTCAGCTCTCGGCATTCTAGGCGCCGTCATTTCTCTGGGTTATTCGTATTTTTGGCTCTATCTGGCAACTGTATGCAACAGGAAACTGGGACAGCCCACCAACGATGCCGTCCTCGGGGATCAAGAGACCATCGGTGCCAGAGCTGTGTGTGCTTTTGGACTATTGATCTTGTCTTTGATTTGTGAGCACAATCGACAAACTCGATCCAAGAGAGCATCGTGACACTTGATACTCATATCCCTCACTTGAACATGGAATAGCCGGATGGATTCGCTCAACATCTCCGCGACTAGTCAATGCATCGAGAATTCTCTTGTTTCATTCTGTTTGGACTCTTGTTGGGACTTCAAATGTGCAAAGGGTAAGCCATTCGACCCGCTGTCTACCCATTAGAACCCACGATTACCCCACAACTAAGCGTTCTTTGATGCTGTGATTAGATTACAGCTGGGCCATTCCTTCATTTATTCTATCCCACCATATTGTCGGCTGGTGTTTCCATCACAAGTCTCGTTGTCGGACATTCAATACTCCCTCCCTCGAGGCGTAGGCTAAACGACTATCTAGGCGAAGGGTTCATCGGACTGGCAGAACAAGTCAGAGGCACGCAACCCAAGTCGACTACTTCTCAAGTCTCATCGAGCTTGGGAGGCTCTGCAAGTCAATCAGAAAGTGATCTCCATAATGTCGATTCACATCATCAAGCTCAAACCCATCTCACAGCAGCGCCGGTTCCGGTGAAACAGCCCGTCCGACTTCGTCCCCTCACTACCATGATTCCGCTGATAAAGGAACAGTATTCCACTGCGCTCCATGGTATTACCTACGATCCCATGTCGACGCGAAAAATCCGTCCTATCCTCACCATTCTTGCCACCAAAATCAGCCGGAACGCGTTGGTGCGAGAATGGGCCAAAAACACATCTGATGGTCTTCCCTCGGTCACCGAAGGAGAACTAGCATGGTTCAAGAGTCGTCATCACGATACAAGTCATCTTTCCACTGCGCTTCTCAACTTGAGACAAGAAATAGCATCATCCCTCGATGCCTGTTTACGAGGGATCAGAGAGGCTTTTGATTGGCATCAAGACGACTCAAATGAGCGGATACGAAGGGGAGGGATACAGGGGTTCTGGACAAACTACATGGTTGATAAGACCAGTTGGAGAGCCAACTTGACGGCAAGGAACCCGGCGATTCACCAGACCAAGTCAAGGAGCAACTCGAACCATCACAGCACGAAACCACTGTCAGACCCACGTCAAGTATTGCAAACCCAACGACAGGAGCTGACTGCCGCCATTTCACTGTATGAGAAAACACTCCTCGAGGCTCTCGAAACCGGCGTCTTCAAGCCTCTACTTCGTGAACCGCCTCTACCTGGTTCCTCTGATGAGGCAGGTGCTCGAGCAGCTGCTCATTTGGCAGAAACTCATCGAGTCGAACTCGGTCGATATCAAACCCAGTCTCGTCTTGGCCACGTGAATGAAGTCGGGGCGACTCGTACACACGTCAGACTTCAGAGAGCCAAAGCTGCTGCTTGGTTGGTGGCATTGCTTGATGTGAGTGCCTACGTGTCGATTGTTCGTCCAGTAGGTATCATCTGACGACATTTCTCTCTCCTTGTCTCCCCTTAGCTGGCCCGCGATGTTCAACTCTTGGGTGATGCCACCCAGGATCTCTTGACCTTTGCATCAAGAACCAACAAGGACGGTACCTTTTGTCTCAAGGCGAAAAGATTCTACTTTCCATTGTTTGATTGGGCTTGGTTGGCTAGAGGTACTGTTCAAGCAGGACTGCAGAGTGATCAATGGAATCAAGAGATCGGCAGTAAGTTTTTGGATTACCAACAGTCACGTGGTACAACTACTCAAATGTCACGGACAGACGCAGACTCGGCACAGGATAGAGATATGCCCGATGAACGTTCAATGGAACAGCAGCAAGACCAACTGGCCAAGGAGCTCACCCGCGAGAGACGCCAATCGAGAGGCGCCGAAGAAAGGGCTGAAAAGGAAAGAAGACGTTGGCACCAGCATCGACCTCGAAAGACCCTCAAACGCATAGTCAAAGATTGGTGGGAGTCGGAGAGAACACTCTCATGTAAGCTTCGTTCGTATGCTCGAGTACAATATCAAGTCATCGCTGATCGGTCCGTTTTGACAAAGGTCGAATCAAATTGTCCAAAGTGATACACGATTTCAAAAATTCAAGGCATAATCAGTATGCTGTCAAATTATGCCTTGGGGTCATGCTACTTGCTCTGCCTGGGTTCATGCCTCTCGGCGGTGAAGGTCAGTGAACAGCTTTTGAGATGTGCCCAATCCCCATCGACTGACGTTTTTAACGTGTATGTAGCGAGACGTTACTTTGAGGACGCTCGAGGACAATGGGTAGGTCTCTCAAAGATCAAAACTGAACCACTGATGCTGACGTCGCCATTTGTGCTACGTGCCTAGTCTGTCATCAGCTAGTGAGTGATTGAGATCATGATTCCTTCGGTGTTATTTGGCTGAGATTGTTCGTTGCTGCCAATCATTCTAGCCTCTATGTTCTCGACGTCACCACAGGCGCCACTTTTCGAGTTGGGGTCTGGCGTCTTATTGGGACTGTGTCTGGGGCAGTCGTGGGTTATGTTGTGAGTTGTTGCGACGTGAACAAGATGCGGCCATCGACCGACTGATGGGATGCTTTCACACTGTCTAGGGGTTTCTAATGTCTAGAGGCACACCGTACGGAATCACCGCAGTGGCAACCGTTGCCTCTTTGCCTGTGGCCTGGATCATGATTTTCTCTAGCGTTCAAGGCATCGGGATTGTGTGGTGAGCATTTGTGGGTGCGATTGAGGAGCTCAATTGGAACGCTCACCCAAGTCGTATTCGAGCAGCGGGATCACACTCTCTTCCGTCCTCTTTTTGCCTTATACAATCCGGGAATCGTATACTGGCGTTCTCTTCATCGCCCTCTGGCGAGCAGCCCAGATCAGTATCGGGTGAGTCTTATCTTTTGTTGTTGCCTGGACGGCGGATTCTGACATTGTCGGTCGGTAGTATCGTGGCGGCTTTCCTCGTTAACATGTTCATCTGGCCATACCACGCTCGAACGCGGTATTTCAAAGTCGTTGCGCAGACGCTCGACTCGTTGGGTGAACTTTGTGAGTAATTTATACACACAGAATCACAGCCAAGTTGTGCTGACCTCTTATGCTTGTGTGAATCTTTAGACTTGGCCATGAGTCGGTCAGTCGCAGGCATCTCGACTTAGGTGATCAAACAGCAGCTGACACGTCAATTTTGCTCATGATAGAGAGAATCTTCGTCCGTCCCTTGTCAACAGAGCCTCCGACGGGCAGTATGCCGGAATGGAACGTCTCATTGAAGTACGCCCTTGACTCTAGTATGCTTGATGCGAGTACCGAGGGCTGACACCGTCAATCGCAGATTGGCATCGGTCAATGTCGATCCCTGGCGTCTATTCAACAATTAGAGTTGTCCTTGCTGCCAAAGCCCTGCGCTCTCCATGTCCGACTGAACAATGATCTTGCCAAAGTTTATGATCTCTTGATCGAGATCAGAGCAATCAGACAAGGTATCCCCCGTCAAGAAACAGTTCTGGACGTCTTGCCTCTTCGACAAAACATTGTCAGTAGGCTCGATCTTTTCCCACAGATTTCCTCGCTTAATGCACTCATCTGCCTCACTCCCAACAGATCTCTTCCAACTACATTATCTTGTTTGCCGTCTCCCATGCTGCGAGATCACATCAAGCACTGCCACAATTTTTGACATCACCTATAGATGCCGTCAATGAATGGGCCGCAGCCATCGAGGAACACTTTCTGCACGAAGACCCCAACAGTTCGGCTTCCACACCTCATCGAAGACAGGGCCGTCCAGAGCGACCGCACGGTTCGCAGACGCGTGCATCTCATTCGGAACTGGCCATTTTATACTCATTTGCGGAGCGAGAAGCCTTGACACAGCTTTGCAAAGCAGTGGAGGATGTGAGTCGTGATCATCAAGGGGCTCAGCCACAAAGATTGACTCTCTCTCTCTCTTCGTTAGCTCTTGCAAACCGCCAACCAACTTTTTGGCGTACAATCTTTCTTTTCACAGCCTCGTTTACAAGATGCCGATGAGGAAGAAATCATGTACCAGTAAAAACTCGCATTATACAGCACGGCGGTACAACACAGTGTGCCGACCGCTGGTCACCATTTTTGAAACTGCATTACAACAGCATTGTCAGTACAGCCATGCATGATAGAAGAACAGATAAATTAGACCGCCCATGGCAGATAGAAGCAGCCGTTGCACCACTGTATCAGATAGCGTATTATACAAGTTAGCAATGCAAAATACAACATAATATCACGATGTCTCTAGCTTGTTTTGCATTGGCATCCTGAAAAGATCATCATGCAATCAGGCGATGGGAGCCGTCGGAGTCGAGGCAGGTGCAGGCGCTTTCTTGTTGGGCCTCGAGCGTCCCCAGACGACTTTACCCCGCTTGCCAAGAACTTCGATACCACCTTGGGCTGAAAGAGCATCGGCGGAGCGTTCTGCCAGGGCTCGATCTTTCAACGTGACAAAGGCACAATCTGATATGATATAAAGTGTTAGGCTGAGCGTTTGCATCAGACAAGAGATATTGGGATATAAACGTACGACTGGCAGGCAGAATATTGATCGTCTTGATCTGAGTCGGCTGGACGAATGGACATGCGCTCATGAACGACGCTCTCACATCTGACTCCACACATTCAGGCAGATTCAGGAAGATCAGTGAAGTCTGGAGAAGAAGAAGGGTTTCAATGACAGAACGCTATGTTGATCTCCATGGAACAAGTGACGCACAATAGTCTTGTCTTCAGGTGGAACGAGTCCTTTTGCTTCTGCGTTGTCTCGTAACATTTTCTTGGCCACGGGATCGTTGCGTCCGTAATATCGGTCTTGCATATTTTGTTTCTGTAAGCCATTCTCTTCCGGGATCTCATGCCTGAAGGGACACTCGTTTCCCCGCTTGCATTCACCCTTGACGAAAAAGCTGCATAGGTGGGGCCGATTTCGTTTGTAATGAGGGTCGTTTCGAGCCATATTTTTGAGCATATCTTTGGCGGCACTGTTGGCGAGCTTGGCATCATGCGTGTCTGCCATTTGACCTGACGATGTGTTGGCCATTTGCTGCTCCATGACTTGGGTATAAAATTCTGTTGACAACGACAATATCAGCGACGATCTCAAAAGGATAAAGGGATGAAAAGACCAACGTTTGTTGATGTCCGAGGTAGGGGCAGTGTTGACTCTTCCCAGTGCAGCATCTCTGACTTGCACTGGTAATCCGTATTCTCTGTAACAGAGTAGAGAAAACAAGTGAGCAGAGCTCACAATCACAAGCGTGTCAAAGATAGACGCTGAAGCACTCACAGATCCAAGAGACATGTCTGACACACATTCTTTATCTTTGCGCATGTCGTACAGATTTCCGTTTTCTTGAATCGAGCACCACTACCCGGGTTCCATCGAAACACTGTAAACGGTCTCACACAGATCTTGCATTCTTTCCCAAACTCTTGCTTGCTCTGTGGTCACGAGTATGTCAACACAACATAGACATGAAGACTAGTCAGTCTTGGGCAGCAACTCACCATCCTCACGTATGGGTTCTCCCCCAGACATGTCTCGCATCTACAATCACAAAACAACGTCAAAACATGTATTCAGATCTCTAGTCACAAGTCGTCAGACCCCAGTCAAAAGCTTGCTTACAATATGGGAAAGTCGGAGGACTCTACACCAGCTTTCTGTGAACGGGTCGGCCAAGTTAGTATATTGCGGTTAGACCTGTCACAGTAGCACAAAACTCACGTTGATATCCAACTTGGGAGGCATGTTTATACCGAGCAATTGGCTGTGAAAGTTGCCGTTGTATCCAAAAGATAGAATTCAGAGTTGGGTGCCGCCAGTGTAGTGAATGGTGAATGTGTGCAAGTAAGAGTGTGCGAGTGTGAGCCAAACGCTCTCGCCACCCACATACACGTCGCCCTGATGAGCTAGAATACCAGGTAGAGTAGATGCAATATTGGAAGTGGGAATTTGACTTGTCAGTGGAGAGCTTGACCACCCAGACACTGAGGAGACAAGGGGACGTGCTGATCTCGGGAGGACGATTGTATAATTCATGACGGATGACACGACGCCTCTACGAAAGAGTTCATACAAAGGGAGGCTCGAGCAAATCAGAACCACATTGAGACGCTCCATGCGACACCTTCCCCTTCACCTCGCATGGCATGCCACCACCCTGGAGGCATGAACAGCATATCCCCGGGTTCAAGAATGGTTTCCATTGCGTCTGGGTAGACATGCTCGTAGAATTTGGGAAATTTGTCTGCAATATCATCTCGATGGGGTGAGAAGAGAGGGATACCAGAGGTGTTGGAGCTATAAGATGTCGCAACGGCGTCTGTACTCTCTGTCGACGTGGTAGTGATGGCGCTCGATTCCTCAATGGAGCCTTGGCCGTCCCGGTAGGCATACATGTGCGGTCCCACTCGGGGTGGAGCAATCCACACCCGCTTGCGCCCAAGCACTTGGGCATAACAGTTGTAGTAAGGATCCTATTGTGAGAGTGAATAAATGATCAAGTCTGGTATCAACAATGAGATTGGACTTGGCAAACTCACAGTATGAGCTGGGCTGGTGACTTTACCTTGACCCGACCCGATCCATACATTGACTACCATTTGATCCGGGTTACCTGGAGGTTTATAGTTAGGATAGTCTTTCGGGGCAGGAGGGCTCGAATATACATAGTCTGGGATAGTGATATCTGACTCGAGTCGCTGAAATTGCGATAACAAGGGATACTGGGCCAAATACATTGGCGCCGTGTCATTCTTGATACCATTTGGGGCAGTTTCCAGTCCAATATTGGTTAAAAATTCCTTGAACGGTAGAATCCGTTGGGTCCAGTCAGCGTCCGTATACGATGTACCAACTTCCACAGGGACCAGACGGCCATGACCAGCACTGTCATAAAGGTATTGAGGGCACTGCCAGTTTTCCAGCGCTGGCCAGCCAAGAGCGTACGGATTTGTCTTGGGGTCTGGATTTAGGAGATAACCAGGAATGACAAAAGGAGAGTCGCAACGTGCCAAAAAAGCTGATAATGTCGGAGGTTCGATACACATGGGGATCGGCTGAGGAGCTGACAATCTTTTCACCTCTTCCCTCGACGTTAGCCTTGGTTGTTGGCCGGTGTTTGACCGGGGTACCTGAGGATTTGGCTCTCGTCGATCGATGTCCGTATGGTTTGAAAGTATAGCTTGGAGTCGTGTCATGAGAAGTTGCGCCTCCGACTCTCGTCCTACCGCTCCAGCAATAATGATGGCCTTATCCAACAGACCAATGCAGTCCAAGGTCTCTTTGAAATGGGCCGCATGCGATCTGTCCATAATCGAGAGTTGAGCAACGATGAGACCGACAGTGGAATCGACAAAGAGTCGCAGCCATTGTCCTCCGAGCTTATCAAACGATGTTGATTCGATTCTCTGATGTGCAAGTTCGAGCAGGTCTGCAAAGACGCATTTGCTCGAGATCAAATCCGGCTGAGTGTGACCCAACAGGCCATCCAGTAGTGCTTGAAAGCCGCATATCAACGCAGTGACGATGTCACGGCCACATCGAACAAGAACTGCCGCCCAGTCTCAGAGTCAGTCACTGGAAAAGCGTAGTTCTAGTACTGCTTACCGTCATCGTCTTTTAGGAAAACAAAGCTCTCAACTTCCGAGGCCAGCGTTGCATCCACATTTACGACATTCTTGGTGGTGCCATAACGTGCCATGACGTCTTTCGAACGTACGTGTGTATGGGTCAGTTACTTGCGTCACTTTGCCGAATGTTTGCATATGTTTGCGCTGGGTGCAAGAGGTGCTAGACTGTTTTGATGACCTCAGGCTTTCAATGCCAGGTTAGGTACCAATCAATGATCTTGTGTGGGACATGTGGTTCAGGCGCTGGGGCTTGGCTATACTCTCGAGCGGTGCACGCATACAGTAGGGTAGTATCTAAGATATGACATAGGTGCTGCAGCGTCGAGTGGTTATTACTGTACTGTATGCTGTATATAAACACAGGGAAATTCGCTTCAAGATTTCTTCGCCTCGACAAGCAAGCAATAACGTAACATCGATCCCGTAACCCATAACCCAGCCAAGCAATGATGATATAAGTGCATTTACGCATATACGCAGGTACGTTCGTGACAAAATATAGTTTTAGGCCAATAATGCACCATGAACTGTATCGAGAGTGGATAGTCGATACCAGAGCATTACTTCTTCCTGATTGTCAAAGCAATCATGTCGGCTTCGTCCATATTGACGCTGGCCAATGTGCTTGCATTGCTCAAAACTTTGGGACCATAATCGAGCCTCATTCTAGAGATGGGTAAAGGCGCCTCGACAATGCTGGCGATGCGGTCTCGAAGAGTGGATACCAAAGTACTGAGCGTGAGGTCAGCAATAGTAATGATCGAGCCATTAAGCTTCCACTCTGGCTTTTCGGGCATGTTAGGAAGCTGCACGGAGATAGAAATGGGGTCAGGATGTAGCTTGATCCAGTCTGCCTCCTGTGATGAGAAAAGCGCCATCACAGATGATCAAGTGTCAGCACACTGGTAGGAGACGGATGGACCGGTATGACACATACAGGGTAGAGTTGTCCAGGAACTTTTTCGATTCGCGGTCGCTTGGCAGAACCATCTTCTTGGCCAGGTGGTGTCCCCTCGTGGGGACGAACCTGTCCAGCAATGGGCGGTACGGGACTCCCTGATGCATTGAAGGGCGCGTGAGGACTGTCACCCCCGAGCACTGCCATACGTGAAGGGTGCATTCCCATGCCAGCCGGTGGTTTGGGAGGCAGCCCAGGCGCGACAGCACCTTGTTCACCCTGCATGGGGGCTGCGGATGGAGATTGGGCAGGCATGGGGGATGAGTTGAACATTGACGGGTCAAAGGCAGGTTGATCTGGGAACGGTACGAATTGACCATAAGGGTTCACGTGTTGCACGGGTGTCGGCTGGCTGGGACCGGATGGTCCAGCTGAGATGGAAGCACCGGTAAACGCAGTGCCACCTCCTGGAGTGCTTACACCAGCCGCGTGTGCTGGTGGCATTTCCACCGGGGCTGGAGGTTGAGGCGTGCCCATCTGAGGACCGATTGCGTTGCCCGATCCAACACTGTAGAGTATGAACGTTGTCAATGACACATTCACAGAACTGACGATGGCACAAGTACTTACGAAACACCGATGTTCTTACGATGAATAGCGGCGATTTGCTCGTCCAAGTTGAAGCGACTTTGAAAGGTCTCAAGAGTCGCCGTTTTGCTGGCTGTGTGACCATCCCAAATGATGGCTTCCTTGGCCTTTCGAGCCGCACGCTCGGCTTCTTCCTGTTGCTTGCGCTTTTCTTCTTCTTCGGCAGTCCCAAATAGATCAGTTCGTGCACTCGCCAGCTTTTTGAGCGAACCTGCGACATCGGCATTCTCAATGAGTTGAGCCTGCTGGGTTTTACGTTGTTCGAGGAACTGCTTTTGTTCTCGCCATCTTGGATCCAAAAGTTCGATTCTAATGTGCTCAGAGATTTCACTTTCCGGAATCGATTGTTTACAGTATGGACAAACCGCCATGGCGACTTTTGCCCGAGCGGCCTGTCGTCCAGCAAGACCTGTGTGGCGAGAAGATATCGAAGGACATCAGTAACGGAGTGAGTTGAGGTTCCTGTGATAAGGCAATGCTTGCCTTTTGGTTGGTAATCCTTTCGGATCTTGAGACCAGCCTGCCCCATGGCCTTGGCTTGGACCTCCTTGGCTCTCGCCAACTCTTCCGCCTCTCGCTTCTTTTGCGCCGTGGTTTCGTCGCTTTCACTTTCGTCATCTACTTCAACATCCATTTCTCCGTTGGCGTCTGGTTTTTTGCCTTGTTGAGGACCATTGTCACCGTCAGCAGTCTCCTCCACAATCATGGCTGCCATTCGCTTTTCATTGAGGCCCATTGTTCTTAGTGCTTCGACGCTTGTAGGCGGGGGCAGCTCAATACTCTCATCGGCAGATGTGAACTCGATCGTTTGTACGACCGCAAAGTCTTGCCAGTCGATTTCCGCAAACGCCAGCGCTTCCTTTTCTGACTCTTCCTTCTTCTTCAGTTCCTTGTCTTTTCGTACCTTTTCCCATTCGCCTCGTTTGCGACAATCATCAAGCGTTTCCCATCGGTTCTCTGTACCCTTCTTCAGTAACTCTATTTGTTCATCGGAGGGATGTAGCACCTTGTTGTATTGTTCCACCATCCGGTTGAAATATCCGTAGAGCGAGTGAGACGGTCGAAGGAAGTCGAATTGGAAATTGCGAGCCTCTCTCGAAGCAATCTTGTCCAAGAAAGAACGCCCTCGTCTGGCCGTGAACAAGGCTGTGAGACGCAGAACGTCCCTGAAATGCCACCCGTCGAACATTAGGCCACTGCCGACTGACTCAAATCCGTGAAGGTGGACTCACAAATCTAATGTCGTGACATTAGGCAATGATGTAGTGAACTCAAACGACCTGGGTTCCTCCAAAGGCTCCTGCCGTTTTAAAAGGGCAGACTCTCGAGCCAGCCTATCTTGCTCGGTCTCCTTGACAGATTCGTTTGCCTCAGTATCCGTTGGGCCAGTCGCACTGGTATTCATGGCTACATCCTCCCCATCTTCCTTGACTCTTTCAATCATATACCGGTAGTACCTGTTGAATGGGTCCGAGTCTCTCAGAAATGAGAACTTGGGATCTGCTTTCTGATACTCCCTAATTCGATCCTCCAAAGGCTGAGGATTCGATGAATTTGCAATGTACAGGGCCGTCTTGTCGATAATTCCTACACATCGACGTTTAGGGAGTCAGTCAAAACATACAGAGTAACCCAAGACCTAGCTCGATCTCTAAGCTCGAACGACTCACCTCGGATCTCCCTCGAGGGATAAATCATTCCTTTCAATAGTGTCTCGCTTTTCTTGACACCTTGTGTCGACGATCCATCGACAGCAGTTGCGCCAGCTGTCTCGAGGACATCGTCCCCTTCGTACCGCTTGGTTGGGGGCGGAAGTTCGAGCGCAGACATGATATGTCAACTTGATGCTGGATTTCAGACTGCTTGTGGACGCCTGCGAGCTACAGCAACTAGCTATTCAGTATCGGTGCTCAAATGGAACGTATACAACTATATCGAGTATACAAGTGAGTGGGAAGTTGCTCGGGGCAGATCGCGGATGCAAATCCTCACAAAGTCGCGCACGCAGGCAGTCGCTGCTGGTACCATCTACAGATAGTCAAAAAACATAAAGTAAACCGTCCATGGCACACGTCAGGGATGCATGTGTGTGATATGACCTAGACTACAATATATGCTGCTAATCGAAATGCTACATGCCTCCGCCAATTGACCTCGTCATGTTCTCTTCGTCCTGGACGGCAGCTCCCAGAACCAGCACCTAGTGTCAAGATATGGATCAATATTTTCGCTCCACAGCGTCACGCGTATACGAGTCTGTAAGCACTCACATCAGGGGCAAAAGGCCATTCCATGAATGCCTGAACAATGTTGGACCAGTCTTGGACGTCAAGATCTCGAGGAGATTTTTCAACGTTGACCCTTCGGTTGGGTGGGAGGGAAGGATCAGTGAGCTTGGGAACAAGATTGGCGGCTCCTAGTCCAAGATTTCTAAGTGTTTGTCATACATCAAGCATCGTCAGTTTTTAAACGAAGAGCCGAATATCAACATTCTCGACTTACTTGATGGAATGTTTGACGGGAGAGCCAGACTGAATAAACATTCGTCTCAAGACGTAGTCCCAATGGTCCTTGTTTTCTGCCGTTAGCACACTGTCGCGCTTAGGTGTCAGTGTTAGTCCCATCATGGCTGGTCGAATGCCGCGATGGTTGGGTCGTTTAGAGTACGGGTGATAATAATTCGCCCACGAATTTGCACTCGAATCGTCCAACAAGTCGTGCTCGGCATTCGTTGAACGTGGCAACGGTGCAAAGTCTGGGAAATGTGCGTCCCAGACTTGAGATAGTTTCAAAGGTTTGAGCTTGTCAGCGAGTCTTCTGCGTTGTGAAGCAAGTAAAGTCTTGCCCGGGTCCTTCCGTGCTGCTTCAACAACAGCCATGCTCTCAAGTTGCTTGAGCCCAAAGGTTTGCCCACATGTGATGTCATCGTAATTGGGCGAGGATGGCAGATAATCACAAGTGGCGGCCCGAATGACAGCCAATTTGCAATACGATTTCGATCCGGCGATGGCTGTCAGTCTCTGTTTGGCGGTGGGTTGATGATACCTAGTGAGTCGAAATCATACTTGACAGTGTCGGGAGAAGGCAATCAAATCACTCACTTCGTACAAGTTGGGCCGGACAAGCAAGCTGAGTTTCACTCGTCCATACTTGAAGATCCAGCTTTGATTTGACATACATCCAATCCACTGCGAGACCAGTTGATCTCCCAGTCTGTTCTCAGGTACTTGAGCAACGAAATGAATGTTCGGTGGCTCTGGTGGCACACGGTAGATGTCAACAACAGTCACACGCAGTATGAAACACATCGGCTACCAACCTGCTGACCAGGGTCGCGGCTCAACACCTTTGAAAACGTTTGCCCTCATTAGAAGGTTCATGGTTTGCCAGTCCCATATGGTATCATCCACCACGGTCAGACGATCGTCATGGCTTGAAATGCGATAGTAACCTCCTCCTTCGACTGTCTCCGCCGAAACGAAACCCCAAAGCGTAAAAGCCGTGTCAATACAGTATACTCATAGAACTGGCCAAAGGGGGCGAGCCTCTTACGCTGTGTACTGCCTTGAATCCGGCGTTCGAACTGTCTTTTAGGGGGTGGAAGAAAGGTGAGCCCGTTTGCTGACGGCTGCTCCAATGTATCCGATACGGTGTCGTGATCGTGGTCCTGATCTTGATCTTGATCTTGATCTTGATCCTCTCCCGGCAAGGACTCAGTCAAGCTTTCCGTTTCTTCCTCGAGGCCTATCGAAGCATCGGGCTGAGGATCAACGACGATATTCGCCTTGGCTGCCAATTCTTTGAGCTTTTTTGTATTTTCGGCATGTCTTTTTGCCCGCCTTTCAGTAGGGAGCAGTTCCTCGACCTGTTCGCAGAGTCCATTTGTTAAGAAATCCAGCGAAGGTTCAACGGCGGTGACATGGGCAACTTGTGAGGGTGGTAGATCGAGTAGAGCTCTCGTGAGCAAGCCCATACCTGTGATGAAAGAAGAGAGAGAGAGAGAGAGAGATTGTGAGTCCATGGTCTGACCGTTCATGCAAATGGGAGAAATTGGCGACTACTGACCGGGATAGGCTTCCAATACATGTGTGCCTGGGCTGATATCAAAGCTGTTAACCAGCTGGGATGCATATTTTGGATCGGTCACATTCGTCCTGTAGCCGTCCTTGGCTAGGGTCTGACTAAAGACATTCGAAGCCAATCGGTTTACCACTTTGAACGCCCGAAGCGGAAATGTTCTTGGCCAATCGTTCTTCGATGGTACTGGAGGAAGCGCCCGTAAGATTGTGGTTGCCCGCATTGGTAGTCGCCGTTGCTGTTCAGCTCTCTGTTGGAGTGGTGCCAATGTGTTGACTGACAGACATTCAGCATGACCACCAGATGCGACCGCAGATATTTTTTAGCGCGGTAGCTAGAGAGCGAGACAGCAGCAGGCAGCAGCAGGTAGGCGTGCGTGCGTGTATGTGTGGGTGTGTTTACAGTGGTGGGTGGTCTTTTTGCATCTTTTTGGCCAACGGATGACAAAACATGCTGATACGGGGAGCATCATTCATTTCTGGCATGTCGGTCGGTCGGTCAGTGAAAGGCAAGGCTACAACATGGTCATGTCTGCCCATCAATTCGTGACTTTCGGTCCTAATGGTGTGATGCTGGCATGATCATATGCTACCGTAATACTATGATACATTTGCGGGATCCAAAGCCGCTACAGGTGGTTTTATCATAGTCGTAATCTGCTCATCCTTGTTTGGAGGTAGTGCTTGGTCCATGGACTCTTGTTTTAGAAAGTCCTGCTTCGGGGATCGACTGGCAAGCTTGGCTTCGTACCTGTCCTGTTCTGCTCGCATACGTGGAAGTAACGCGTTCCATTCTCGTATCTCTTGGTTCACAAAGTCTGTTTGCCAGCGCATCTTGGAGGCCGATGTTGATGTGGCATTGTGCAAGAGCTCTTGAGTGTGTTTAGGTGGTGTCCATTTCGACCGACCTTTGAGGTGATCAATGTAAAATGGATGAGAAGCCATACCCTGCTTTGCCATGCGAATGCATTCGATGCAGCGTTTGGAAAGCCCTATTTTGGCCAGAAGCTTCCATGTTTGTAGACCAATCACGCTGTTTCCCCATCGATCCATAAAATAGGTCACAAGTCGTCTAGCTTCCTTGTCTCGGTTGAATCGCCGATTGATACCTTTCAGCGCTCGTGCCAGAGTTCGACGTGTCGGTTTCAGGGGTCCGAGATGGGCTGGCAAAGCTTTCTCGAAGTCAATGACAAGTTGTAGCGTATCAAAATGACGATCAGGAGTCATGTACATGTGTAGCAGCTGCAAAAGGTCATCCTGGGTGATGGTAATTTTGTCTCCATTATCGTTGATTGACTGCAATCGCAACATCATTGATACTGCCTCTTGAATGCGAGGTAGTGTTTCCATAGGCTCGTCGTTGATTGCTGTATCTGCTGACTTTGATAAATCCTGTACGGGACGAGAGCAGTCGACCAACAATGCTTCAAAGTAGGCCAAAAACATTTCCACCGACATGGGAGACTTGCTATGACGTAACAGATCCAGTTTTGTTGCTGTTGGAACCAGAGGAAGCGAAGTTGCCCGTGTAGACGCACGGCGTGTCTCTCTGAAAATGGTACGCAAGTAATGGGGATTTGTTTCCTTCAAAACGTCCACTGGTCGAAAAGCTTTGTATAGACTTCCAAAAAATGATGACTCCTTGATCGGTCTCTGAGAGGCCATGATGGGACGAAGACCTGATCGGGAGAGACCAGAAATTTCTCGAGGATTGCGATCCCGTAATCTTTGATCATAATGTTGAGAATCACCGTTACCACCTCTTGCCCAAACGCTGTCAAACAAAATCTCTCGAAGTTCTTCAATGGGGTCGACGTTTTGATCCTTCAATGGTGCGAGGCTGCCTTTTCTATGTGATTCAATCAACTCTTGAAGGATCACTCGAGCTTGCTTGAAGTTGTTTGATCGATATGCATAAGCAAGCAGAATGTTGAGTGACCGCAAGCTTGCCGAATGACGGTGTCGGTGGTAAAAGTCCCATAGCAATGGCATAGACACGGGTGGGTGGGAAGCAATATGGACGGTCAGTTGTTCAAAGAGGTCTTGCGGTGATTCGACAGTAACATGATCCAGTGATGCAGGCAAGAGGTGATTCACGACTTTGCGTCTAGACGGGGGCCTTCGTCGTGACGAAGAATGTGTCATGGGTTGTTGGACTCTTGACGTGCACGGCGTACCATCCTTCGGCGCGAGCTCGTGCGTGTTGGCCCCGACATTCGTTTCAATCGCCGTTGTGCAAATTGACGGTACCTCTTGCACTGAGTCCTGAGTAAAATGTCGACCGGTCTGGGTCGCGTATGTGCAAGTGTATCGAGGTGCAAGTTGGGACGTGGGCAAGATGCAACGAGGCCAGAGACGAAGGTGAATTGTGGGCATAGAAACAGACGGCGAACACCCCTCGAAGCTGGGACCGGCCGACCACCCCGTCGTAAATGCACTGCCGAATCGCAACAGCCAAATGCCCAAGTGGTGGAATGAGTGCGAGTGTTGCCCGACTGGATACGCAGTGGTTTTCTACACCTTACGTGTCTCTCGACGCTGGAAAGCTTTCGCTTTGACCTCTATCTGGTGCATAATCAAGCAAGGTTCTCTCATTCTCTCCGACCCTCAAAATGCATACGCGTACGGGCGGCAGAATCAAGTCACGTGCAAACTTGAAAACGCATAGGCAGCACATTTCTCGTTTATCAGCATCTCTAGGAAAGCGGCGAGAGCCAGTTGAGTTTACATGGGAACACGATGCAGCATCAGGTCAACACCACTTGTAAAGAGCACACCATCAACTCACGCTGACTCCTTACCATGTCACGTCCAACACCCCTATCAGAGTCGCTGCAACAGACGGACCTTGCGTTTACAACACTCTTGTCTCTCATTCCTGCAAAGTATTACATCGTCGATACACCCGAGGAAGTGAGTCAATCATGACGGCACTTTAAAGCACGACCACAAGATGCTCATTGCTCCGCTATCGTCTTACCATATTTGTGACAGGCTGACTCGAAATGGATGAAGAACAAGACCAAGCGTTCGGCCGAGGAGGTGACACGGACTCGGAAACAAGCCAAGTTTGAAAAGGTAGGCATCGATGGTGTGACCTTGAGCCGTTGTGCCAATCTCAATCGCTCACATTGTCGGGCTGTGTGAACTTTTTTCTAGTTTGATCCTGAGAATCACAAAAGCATCCCCCAATTGCAAGCAGAGCGGTCCTCAAAAGAAGTAAAGGAGTCCACCTTTCCCGCCGACAAGGCGCTCACGCCTATGCAACCATCCGTATCCATCTCCGCACTTCGACAGAAGCTGCAGACGAAAATCGACTCGTTCCGTAACAAACGCAATATTGGGTCAGTCGAAGAAGCGGGTGATGGTGATGCAGACATGAATGCCGCCGGAGGAAACTCGCAAGATGGTGACGGCGATTCTGACACCGATAATGAGACATTGGCGTCGAGGGATGACATGCTTGAAGCACGGAGAAAGCGAAGAGGAGAAGTGCGAGACAATAGGCGGCGAAAGCGAAAGGCGGAGAGACGTTTGGCCAAGGAGCAGCCCGTGAAGCCCAGCATCAAGGCATCTACCGGCTCAGCGGCTGACGGCAAGGCGGTTGACTTCAAGTCGAAAACGGCCAAGGCAAGCTCTACTTCGTACTTCATCTCAACACGCCGTTTTTTCCGTTTTTCTTACCATGATTACCCTCGATTGCCTGATAGACTACTCTCTTGGTCCAGCCTGAAAAGGACAAACCAGCTGAGAACCTCAACTCTGTCGAATCCAACGTCGCTTTCCCATCCTTGTCCCTTCCTTCCACCACTACCTCCAAATCTCATTCTCACATAAAGAACATCTCGAACCCGACGCAAGCATTGGCTCATCTACAAGCTCAAAAAGCCAAGTTGGCCGAATTGCCGGAGGAAAAGAGAAAAGAAATCGAGGAGAAGGAACGTTGGGGCAAGATGCTTCAACGAGCCGAAGGTGGAAAGATTCGAGACGATGAAGTCCGACTCAAGAAGGCGGAGCGAAGAATGGAGAAGCAAAAGGCCAAGAGTGGCAAAGAATGGTGCGTTCAATGCTTCAATCGTTCGTTCTTGCTAAAGCCTGGCTGAATGACGTCCCGCCCATCATTTGAATCTACAGGAATGACCGAAAGACCCAAGCAGAGCAATCTCAAGCCGTCAAGGCCAAAAAGCGTAACGAGAACATTGCCGCTCGTTCGGATGCCAGGAAGAACAAAAAGTTGGGTCTGAAACCCAAAGGTGACAAGCACCAAAAAGGATCATCAGCAAAGAAAAGCTCATTTTCTTCTGGGGGTCGCCAAGAGGGAAAGTCTGCCAAGAAGGGAAGACCTGGTTTCTAATCCTTGCCATGTATCCGATCAATGCATATATGACTATGAGCATGTCTGTTTGACCTTTTTGGTTTCTTGATCTGCGCTGTACAAAGAGTCTCAAATCGACCCACCTGAACTGCATGACCTCTTCACATCAGACTGCCCAGTTGGAGGCGCGGAAGCAATAGAAACCAGAACGACACTTGCTTTGCGCAGCTGGATCGTCTGATGCTCTGTTTGAAAAGGCCAGCAAGTTGTTGCTGTATGCTCGGTCGTCTGTACACAAGTCACAGCAGATCAAGGCACGCATTTGACACCTTATAACTTCAGACTACCTGCAAAGAGCGAGAGCTCTGTCTTCATCAATCAGAACAACAAGTTGTTTGGAGTTGCTGGCTGATATTCATGCAAAGCGCTATTGACAGATCTTCATTGAGCCAGAGCGGCTGGTGACTGATGATGTCCAAGAGCTTTCAGAAGATGACTCATGAAGACAAGATCTTTTGGGCTTCATTGTTGACAAAGCTCATGTTGTGATAGAATGAGGCGCGGCGCACTTACTGTCAAGTGTCAACTGCCGCTCTCTGCAAGTAATCTGCAGAAGAAACTCTGTGATCTGCCAGAGTATCCTATGTAATTTGCATATTGTGAATAATATTGTTATTTTCAAAGATGGAGCCAATCTGATATCATCCGGATGATTCTGATGGCCTGAAAATCCTGTATGTCAAAGAAGTTTGGGGTAGGTTCAAAATTGAGGCTTCTGGACCCGGATTGGGGGTTTGACCATTGTGAGTTTGTGACAAAATCGAATCCCATACAGTATCCCTCAAGGATCAGTACCAGGATTCTAGTGTACAATAGAGTCTTGTTGTGTGATGATCCATTTTGTCATGTATACCTATACAGTGTCCCTCAAGGATCAGTACAAGCTTTGTTAGGTGATGATTGGATGAGGGACACCAAAATACAAAGTTTGGAGAGGAGAGAGTTCTGTTGAAATGGATGCGCGTTGCTTCACGAACGGACCATATATCCCAAACACGTTTGTTATCTCAAAGAAGTATCTCTACTAATGTCCCTGTTAGAACCGGCAATAATATTGATAATGCTGAGTTCTAACAGGTGAGCAATACTTGTAGTACATTACAATGGGGCAATAATATCAATAACGCTGAGTTCTAACAAGTTCCTCAAATAATCGTATAAGTGTGGAAGCAAGCAGACAAGAGAGAGAGAGAGAGAGAGAGAGAGAGAGAGAGAGTGTGTGTGTGTGTGTGTGTGTGTGTGTGTGTGTGTGGCCGGACCAAAGAGGTGCACAGTGGGGCAGTGAACAAGGTTCTTGTTGTGTTGCACTTGAACAAAAGGAAAGTTGGAAGTGAATTGCAAAGGTTTAAATCCAACACATTGAGGTGAGAGGCATTTATTGAACTCAAGCAAAGTCTTGATGATATGGATTAAGGTTACAACCACTACTGACCTATTGCACTCAAGCAAAGTCTTGATGTTCTGTTAATCTGTCACAACTCGGAACCTTCACCACGCTAGTGGCCACTTCCCTCATTGTGACATGTGCAACATCTAGCAACTTCCAGTCGCCACCAGCGTTTTCAACAACCTTCCAGTTCACCACTTTCACTGGATTGTTTGGGTACTTTTATGTAGTCTTGCCACTCAACCTTCATGTATAAATAGTGGCTTACACTTGTGCCTCTTTAGTCTTTTGACTCAAGGGATTCATATTTCATATTACTACAGAAGCACTTCAACTTAGCTTTTCCAATTCAAGCTCTCCAAAGTCACCTTCTTCAACTTGTAACTCAGTCACCCTTCAGGCTAGTTATACCTGACATTTCAGGTCACCACAGTAAGGTCCTGTTTGACTGTAAATTCCCAGTCGTCCCATCAACTTACCCGTGGTGCTCCATTGCTGCACTCCTTCTCTCCGGTCCTCCAGGCCACTCCTGGTCCTCCCACCGCTTGAATACTCTGCTCCTGGCTTGGGAAGATCAGGCCATAACATAATCACTTGAGTTTCAATAGGGGTGTACTCATAGTGACAAAAAGAGCGTAGCAATTCTGCTTCGCGCGCGCATCCACCCCCTCACTTTCTCAACTAAACTTGAAGGCCATGTCATCGATACATAGTTTTTCTGGAATTTTTTTACAGGATGTAGTTCTCATTGACATGGGGTACAAGTTAATCGGTTCAATACTTGGTATAACCGCCTTTGCTTGCAGCCACGGCCTTCACTTGCTCAGGCATAGAGTCAATAGCCCGGTTGATTTCCTTGATGGAAATCAAATCCCAAGCCTCAACCAATTGATCCCAGAGCTCGCTAAGTGAAGTGGCCACTCGGTCCATCATACCTACCCGACGTTTGAGGAGGCGCCAGATGGTTTTGATGGGGTTGAGGTCCGGAGAACGCGTCGGATGGTCGAATTGGATGAAACCCAATTCCCGTCGAGCGTTCACGGCGCCCTCATCAGTATGAGGAGGAGCCCCATCTTCAACCACAAAGACTGTTCCGCCAAGAGATTCCAACATCTCGTCAACCGCAGCCTTCAGAGGCCCTTTGAGGACCTTGTCGGTGTAGACTTTGGCATTGACGCCATGCGTGGTGACTGGTTTCTCTCGCGGGAGCCTCATCAAGCGGATGAGAGGGAATTTGTGGTCCTGGGCGTTGGCCCCCCACACCATGAGGCTCTTTCGGCCTGACGTTCTCGTCGTCGAATTCCTCTCCGGGAGCCCGGATAACCCATCTGGAAGGGGTGTTGAGACCCCGCTTGATGGAGCACTCGTCTGTGAAGATCAGACTGTAAAGATTTGTGCAGAGTTGCCTCTGTACAGTCCTTTACAACTAAATTTGTTTGTTTCCCAGTTCAGCAGAGTAAAATTCCTGATCAACAATTGTCAAAGACAAAGTAGAAGTTATATCAAGAACAAGTGAAGAAGTTGGTGGTTAGGATTTGGAAAGGAGAAGTCAAAAGTTTTCCAGTTGTAATGACCTGGGTTCCAAAAGAGAGGAGAAGGTACTCCAAACTCTTGGATTTGCCCAGCTATTTATCTTCATCAGGTTTGGCACTAAAATACAATTACATGAGCACAATACAATAAATAGAACTGCATKAYCAAGCAGAAGTDAAAATAGATGGTCATGACAAAGCAGAAGTGGTCACTTGACTTGAAAAAAGGTCAAGTGACTTGTTGAAAATAGAAAGAAAGAGAAAAAATAGCAAACCAATTCCATAAGCAAGTGGGGCAGCAGTCCATTAAAGGAATAAAGTCCAAGAAAGGGATAGGGACAGCAGGGGGGCAGGTGTGGGACACCTGGTGGAGAGGGAGGAAGGAGTGGGGCCATGTGGCTGTGGCAGGTAAGGGCTTGTCAGCAGGGCAATCCTTTACATCACCCCCTCCTCCAAAAAAGGGACGTCTCGTACCTTCCACTTCTAGTAGCGATAACCTTCAATGTGAATTCGGCAGATCCATTGGCATTCCTCAATACCCATCCTTGGTTCCCAAAAACAAAGGAGGTTGTAGTGGTTGAGGTGGACGAGGGCAAACCACTCTTGGTAAGTGCCAAGCTGGTTCCATGTTGATTTGTGGGCCAACGGACCGTCACAAAGATAGAGGTTAATGAGGAAGCTCTTGGAAGATCAATGGAAATGAACCTTGCCCATGTAGTCGTCAAGTACTTCTTTGTGTCGGTCAAACTGGCGCAATTCGACCTCCTTGTAATAACCGTTGTAGATTTCTTGAGGGTCCGGGCCATAGGCGACCCTGGCTTTGAACTTGATGTCTTGGTACCAGTTTTTCTTCAACGTGTAATGAGAGCTGACTTCGAGAAGTAGAGGTCAAAACATGACGTAGTATTTGTCGTTTGGGGCACCGTAAGAAAGTTCTCCCTTGCCGTTGTAGGAGTAGTCCATTGAGATGAGTACAACTTGTTGTTGGTCAGACATGTTGATTGRGTTGAGAAATCAAACAATGTTGACTGGGCAGATTTCCATGCTAGGTTGGGGGTTGCCCTGTATATCTTCAGAATGGCATGATTGTGCACCACTGTTGATGGTGGCAAGACCTGGGGAAATCAAGGGTGACAGTCACGGAACACACATGCCAAAGAACTGAGAGGTTGGATGACTTAGACAGTCATTGGCACAACGGCAACCTGCTTGTTCATCAGAGGCTCAGTTGAGGTCAAGCTTGATGGCAAGGCGGTCGGAAGAGGCCTGCAGACGACCTGATCCTAGCCGTTGTCAATGTAAGTGAGCATGTTGAGGTCTGCTGATGTGTTGATGGTGTAGATCTAGCGTCGAGTGTTGTCCTTGCTTGAATTCTGACGGTTGAGCGGTTGTTGATGGACAGCAGTTGTCACAAGACTAGGTGTTGAAGTTGCTGTTCCTTCTCCTTCTCATTCTCTCATCCCTTGCAGATGCAAAGTCTCCTCCTGCCTTTTCCTTGGTATCCAAATCCTCTGTTGCTATCCATTGTTGTTTGGATGTTTTGTTTGTGCTGTTGATGCGCTGTTGTTGATTGCATCATCAAAAATTCTGGATCTGCGCGCGGCTTGTCCTTATCCTGTGTGAGTGATGAGGTGGTGGTTGATATGTCTGTCTTGTGCTCATGAATCCCGTCTCTCTGTCCTGTATCTCGTCATCTGTCTCACATCTTTTGTCTTGTCTTTGTCCTCAAGTGCTCCGTTTCCTCCTTTGCTGTTGCGATGCCGGAACATCTCTTGCTCACGTCCTGCGCGCTCGCACCATTGTCGTTAGAGTGGTCAATGTTGCTGGAGATAACAATATAAGTGTTTGTTATCAATGAGGTTCGAGGTGGGTTCCCAGGTTGCGTTGTGATCCTTGAATCCTTTCCACTTGACTAAGTACTCCTTCTGGTCTCTTCTTCTACCAGCCCTTCTTTCTCCAAGGATGGCTTTGACCACCCATTCAGCTCCATCATCCATCATCACTGGTGCTACCTTTTCTGGGCGCTGTCAACCTGGGAATCAATCAGGGCTGTTGTAATACCTTTTGAGGTACTCCGCGTTGATGTTGTTGTGTGCTCCACTTCCTTCTGGTAAGTTGATCTTGTATGTTGTTGGCAAGATCTTTGCCACAACTCGTAGCGGTCCAAACCATTTCTTGTCTAACTTTTTTGATCCTGGCATTTGTAGGAATGGTGGCTTGATGTATTTTGTGCTCACCATCACTTGTTCGCCAACTTGATATTCTGTGAGTTGTTGTCTGTGTTTGTTGTAGTTTTTTGCTTGAATTTCCTGTGCTGATTGCATCTTCTGTTGTGCCATTGACATCGTTGCTAGCTGTTTTGTGATGAAATCGTCTACTGCCTCCACCATGTGATCTTCCGTCTCCAAATATCCGTGAGGGTGTCTAGGATGGTATCCTAGGTCCAATTTGAAAGGTGTCAATCCTGTTGTTTGGTTTACCAAGTTGTTGTAAGCAAATTCCAGAGCACTCAGGTGAGATGCCCAATCCATTTGTTGATGGTTGATGTAGTTTCTTAACATGTCCTTGACTATCTTCACAGCCTTCTCTGATTGTCCGTCTGTTTGCGGGTGGTATGCCAAAGACATTGCCAACCTCATTCCAAACCTCTTGAAAAGACTTGTCCAAAACAACAATACAAACTTGCTGTTGCGATCTGACACAATTACTGATGGTAAGCCGTGAAGTTTCACTATGTTGTTGAAGAATCTTCTTGCTGTGTCTGGAGCCTTATCCGTTGTGTTGCTTGGAATTAGGTGGATCCGTTTTGTTGCCTTGTTGACAACGACAAGAATTTGGTTGTATGATTCCAAAACCGTGAGTGGTCCGGCAAAGTCCATTGTGATGGTGTGCCATCTAGTCGGAGGAACATCCAGTGGCTGAAGCATTCCTTTCTGTCCATCCGTTAGATTCTTGGAATGTTGGCACAAATAACAAGATCTTACGTAATCCTTTACGTCCTTTCCCATCTTTGGCCAGTAATACAATCTTGCAACCAAGTTGTATGTTTTGTGGTGACCGAGATTGTTGTTAACCCTCATGTTACCTTGGTTTGTGCTCCTTGTTAGATTTCCCAGTCTGGGTCTTCCAACTGCTGGTAGGGATGGGACTACAGATTTGTAATTGTGGTTTGTAAAACTACAAAACTACAAAATTACTGTAGTTTTTGGAAGATGCGCAAAAATTACAAACTACAAGCGGGCAAAAAGGAGGGAGAAGTCCCCCTCATCGATGACTCTGGCCAACCCGCCGCTTGCGCCCGCTTGACTGCGTGCACCCGCCCAGCCGACAGAGTAGAGGTAGCAGTACTTGTTTCAGGATGTCAGTCTGATGATTGATTCTCTAAATCCTGGGATACTGAACATGAGATGAGCTGGTCAACGTATCATCAATGATGATCACAACAAATTGGTCTGAGTACCTGATGCTCTGGATGTTGACCTAAAGATGCTGTATGCTTGTAGGACCAACTCATTCCTCATATGAATGTATGCTTACAGCAAAACGGTCCTGTAACTCCATAATCTGACCACAATGCCGCACTCTGGGCATAGTCAATTCGTCAGGAAAGGGAAGAACCATTCCACTTGCAAAAATTGCGCTGCTGAGCTGAGAACAGAGGACATTCATTGATTGCTCAAACACTTAGCTACTCAGTGTGATGGGATCAGCAACACTCTGAGAAGGTCATGGTCCAAGGAATTCAACATTGTGGACAAAAAACAAAGTCAAGCTTGTGAGAGTTGGGAAGCCTTGAGTCAGTCTGCCGTGGAAGTCAGCGATGATGAGAGTGAGTAGCGGCAATGCAACGTGCTCAGCAAATTTTGAGTGCCGCTGTGCTGAGCCTGTACTACATTTGTTCCATCCTAGGCACCATTGTCACCCCCACAAAGACTCCCAAGGGCAGGCAACTGAAACGGCCGCAACCTCTCACTCCTCTCACCGCTTATGTTGATAGACTTGGCAGAGACAAGCACCTGGGGGTTCACGCTGCCTTAGCCAACATGTTGTACTTGGCGGGTGTGCCCTTCAGCCTGGTCAAACATCTGAAGTTCAAATACCTATTGTCTCGACTCCAACTGGGCTACAAGCCGCCTACACGTAAAACAATGTCAACCAAATATCTTGACAAACGGTTTGATGAGCTCAAAGCCAAGTTCGACTTGAAGCTGAAGAAGGCCAGGGACACCGGAGAGCCTCTCCGCTTCACTCTTGTGACGGACGGCTGGACCAATACCCGCAACAAGTCAATCGTAAACTACGTGCTTGTTGAGCCCACTGGTCAAGCGTACTTCCACAGCAGTGACGCCACCGGAGACTTTTTATCTTCGGAATTGAAGAGAGTCATTAAAGACATTGGCGAAGCTCATATCAACGCCATCTGTACGGACACCGCTAGCAACATGCTCGCTGCGGTCTCCAAAGTCAGAGAGACTTATCCAAAAATCTACGGCATCAAGTGAACCTTCTGATCGGCAATATTCTGGAGTTGGACCCAATTGCAGGGGTAATATCACAAGTCAGGACGCTCGTCCAATGGTTCAAAACTCAACATGCCCCTCTCCATGAACTGGGGGAAAAACAGCAACATTTTCTTGGCAAGTCTATCACCTTAGCCCACCCTTGTAAAACAAGGTGGCAATCGCACATGGACTGTCTCAGATTGGTATTGGATAGCAAGGTGGCTCTGAAAAGCATGGTTCTGGAACCCAAGGTTAGACGACAGCTTGAGAAGCGTTTGAAAAACAACACCACAGGCCCAGCTGTATTGGAAATGATCAAAGACTCTGCTTTTTGGAAAGTGTTGGACCAGGCCAAAATCATCATTGAACCGTTTGTGAAGGTCATTATCAGTACGGAGAAGAATACACCCCAGCCCAGCTCTCCAAAGTATACGGAGCGTATGGTTGCCTTCTATCTCATACTTACAACAACGTCCCAAAGGATCTTTGCAAAAAGGTCCAGAAGATTGTCAGCGCACGTTTCAACAAAGTCGCCAATGACACTATGTACATGGCAGCCCTGTTGGACGTAACTCTCCCCAAAGAACAGAGGAAATTGTCATGCAAAACCTCGACCCAAATGCTTTCAATCTTTTGCAAAAAATTTGGCCAAGATCAAGCACCTTGGGTCTATGGCCAGTTCCTTGCCTTTGTCAACAAAAGGGATCCTTTCAAGCAGATATCCTTTGATGTCCTCAAGAGTAATATCAATCAGACCGCTTTACAATGGTGGAAAGAGCAATTCAAAAATGAACTGTCGGAGTACGCCAACAGCTCTTGTCCATTGTTCCCTCTGCGGGGGCAAGCAAAAGGTGCTGGTCCACTTTTGGGTACATCCACAACAAGTCCAGAAACCGGCTCAAGAATGACCGGGTGAACAAGTTGGTGTTCATCTACACAAACACCAAGTTGCTTGAGGACTTTGAGTACAAAAAAGCTTGGTTTGATAGGGACAAAGTGCCCAAGGGAGACAACAAGGATGACGAAATCCATATAATAGATGACTTGTCAGACAAAGAGCTGGCTCCCTTGTAATTGAGGCAAATATTTCTCTACTCCTTCAGTATGATAGATTGCATGCGGAATGAGACCATAAAAGTAATGAAACAAGACACATTGCCGCCGTATTGTCATCACCAGGTTTGCCCGCTCCCCAAACGGCATGGACCAAAGACTGCTACCTTGTGTAGTTACATGTGTATCAATGTATGGGCACAGTGTATAACTGTATACAATATACAGTAGATAGCACTTCCGAGAAGGCTGAGGGGGATAGCCTGAGCTACTATATTACCAACATGCTTGTGTGTTGCAGTGCTTCAAATGATATATTGGGTAAGTACAGTACTCTAGTTCACCAGAAATTCAGGCTTTCCAGGCTTTCCGGTGTGGTGAGCTAGAACCGTTGTCCCTACATGACAAACACTCAGGCTAAACATTCCTGAACTTGTTCTACATTTGCCACCACTCTTTTGATTGCATTACATCGATCTCCAACCCTTCACAACAACTGCAAACGGCTGGCAACACATCCCACTTGTCTAATACAACTTGCAAACRAACCAACAATGGTATCTGAATGCTTGGGATCAACTTACACCATGCACCATGCATGTTTGCCACCATTTGCCACCAAATGCCAACACTTGCCACCAATTTGCCACCATTCCTTATTGCCACCTCTCTCTCTCTCTGAATTCTCAAATGGAATTGGCTTTGGGAATGACTTGGAATGGACAATGGGACTGCTTTACAACTATCTAAACTTGATTTAGACTGGGAATGGGAGTATATAAAGACTGCAGACTGGGATTGTGCTCAAATAACTTACTCTACTCTGGACTACTACAGAACAACATAATAAGAACAAGGATATGGATTGGGATTGAGGTTTGGTTTATATTTGTGTTTGTGTTTTCACTTTTCTTTTTTCGCTCTTTTCTTTATTATAAAGTCTGGTTGAAGGTTGGACCTTTGACAATACTAACCAGGTTCGAGACAACAGTATAGACACTTTAGTCAGGTAGAATACCTTGACTTGGGGAGGTTTGGATWGTAGCTATTGCTGAAGACTGTTAGAGTACAGTGAGGCGTGGTACTGGCAAGGATAAGAAGAGACAGAGGACAGTGAAGAGCCAAAGAGAGCCAAAAGAGCCCGGTGTCTTCTCAAGTTCCTTGCATACCTGTAAGACTCAGCCTGGGTCACAGCATCTTGAGATTAATCTCCATCAACCTAGTGTTGATATACATACTGGTCAGATACCAGCAGTATTATACTGAGCGAGTTACGAGTGCAGCTATTGCTGAGGACTGTTAGAGTACAGTGAGGCRTGGTACTGGCAAGGATAAGAAGAGACAGAGGACAGTGAAGAGCCAAAGAGAGCCCACTGRWCAGACATTTGAGAGCCAAGAGAGCCYGGTGTSTTCTCAAGTTYCTTGCATACCTGTAWGACTCAGCCTGGGTCACAGCATCCTGAGATTAGACTGGCTGGCCGCTATCGATTTAATATAACAACTGGAAGTACCAGAAAGTAGTATACTTTTACTGGACTTTACACACACACACACTTTTCTTTTTGCCTTTTTAGTGATACTACAACTGGCAGGACCAGGAGTCTCATACTTTTGTTTGAATAGATTTGCTGGTCGAATCTTTGTTGTATAACAGGCATACTTTTGCCACTGTTAGATACTTGTTCATTCAAGTTGTCTATCAGGTTTGCTGGTTGAATCTACCTTTTCACTTGGCTATACTTGCCGTCTACTTGACTATACTTGTCACCTTCCTATTGATCTTGTGATACATCCAACAATTGGATTCTTGATACAAGCTCTTGATACTTTTATTCATTGTTGAACATAACAATCTCTACATTGCCTATTGTTGCTAGCTACTTTGATACATCATTACAACTTCTCTATAAGCTTTGCTGGTCAAAACTTATCCCTTTACAAACATTACACAACATCTACTACAGACTGTCAGTCAAATCTATTACCCCACAGCGTCTCAATGCGTTTTGCGGCGCGGTTGTGCATGATGTGACATCAATTATTGCTCATGAATACAAAAACCATTCAAACGGGTGTGCAATGGCACCACAGCAAGGTCCAGCTGCTCTGCATCACTCTTCCAATATTGAGGGAAGTCCAACTAACATCCTGATTGAGTTTGTGAGCTTCACAACCAACAGACAGGCTCTTTAAGACCCTCTAAACAACAAAGTAAACAAAAAATGTGGTCATGTGATGCCTTTAAGGTGATCACGTGACTAGCGCCTAGTGCGTAGTCTGTGCATTTCCCCAACCCCCAAGGGGTACGGACTAGGACAGGTTCTACTGTACTCAAAAACAAGGATGTCCATTTGGAATCACCATCAAACCAGCCAGCACAAAATGGACATTCAAGGTTAGATATGGGTTTCATAACCACAATAAAGATCTAGCCAGCATATTCCCTGTCAATTGAGAATTGCCAAAAGAGGCTGTGGCCAGAGTGAGGCAGCTTGTCGACAATAATGTGAAAATGTACAAAATCATGGAGGATGTCAGATGGACTTTTGAAGGAACACTTGTGGTGCCTCAGCAAATCAGGAATCTTGCACAGCAACATTGCTTCCAGATTAGGTCTGGACCCAATGCAACCACCTTGATTGTCCAAATGATGAATGCCAAAGGCATTCCTCATACGGCTTGGTATGCTGAGGACAAATCTCTGAACATGTTGATGATTACCTCCAAAACTGCAATCGAGATGGCAAGAAAGTGGTGTACCGTGTTTGTCATGGATTGTACTTACAAGACAAACATACACAAGCTACCTCTGCCACAGATTGTTGGAATCACCCCAACAAACAAGACGTTCCTTGCTGCCACCTTCCACATGCTGAAGGAGACAGAAGAGTTCTATACAGAGTCTTTGCTGGCTTTCTGGACAATACTCAAGGACGTTGCGCCCATAGTGATTGTGTTGGACTGTGAGAGAGCTCTTCTGAGTGCTGTGACCAAAGCATTTCTGGAAATGAAACATCTTCTGTGCCATTGGCATATTTTCAACAACATTTTCAGTAACACCAAACGCCATGTTCCCAACAAAGAAATCTGGCAAAATTTTGTCTCTGCCTGGAATTTGATTGTCAATTCCAAAACTCTTGAGGATTGCAAGGCTGCTGCTGCTGCAAGTCTGGTCACCAATTTCAAAACTGAGTCTCCTTGCACCATTGAGTATGTGATGAAAAACTGGTACAAGCCATACAGGGAGAAATTTGTCAACTACTGGATTGACAAATATCCCCATTTCAACAGAACCAGCTCCTTGAGAGTTGAAGGGGGTATGGTGCAAGTCAGTTAGAGGCTACCAATTTTGCGCGTTGTGCACGCCAGGCGCAGCTTGCGGGCTGTGTCCTGGAAGTTAAGGTGCTGCCCCAGCCTGCCAGCATATCCTTTGGGCCTTCAGAATGTAAACAATACTTTACTGTTCTACTGTTAGCAACACAATCATCATGTAATCCTCACCACTGCTCTCTCCTTATGCTATCCTGGAGTCTCAGGGCTCCAGGTGGCCTCTACAGCGTTGCGCAAGAGGATACCCATTTGGTCTTTGGCTGGCAAGGACCTTCTTGAAGAGAACCAAAACAGGGATGTAGTCCTTGTATGGCACAATGCATCAACATTCACAGCCAATGACGCACAGAAGAGGTGCTGGGTCTTTGAAGGCAAGCAACGCATCTGTAAAAAGGGGGTTGGGCAAGGTCTGCATTGGTCCAATTTCATCACTGCAAGCCATGGTTGGATGACGGACGCTGGTCGTCAGATTGAATACGGCAAAAACCATGATGGATACTGGAAAGGGGTTGATGTGGCGTATCAACTCTTGGGGAAAGACAGTAGGGAGGGGGCCATAAGTGTGTTTGAGAGACTCCACCCTGGGAAGACCGGCCTCTTCATCTTTGACAACAGTTCTGGACATGGGGTCTATGCTCTGGTGGCCAGCAAGTTTGGAGTCAGGCCGTCAAAAGAACCAGAAGAGGTTCCAATGCATGACGGCTGGTACATTTGTGGCTTAGAGGTTGTGCCCCAGAAGATTTTGGATGAGGAAGGCCGTCTGCAAGGATCTAGGGCAATACTGGATGAGCAAGATGTCAACATGAGCGGCATACTTGGCAGATGCAAAGAGAGAAAGCAGGACAACACTTGCTGCCTGCTACATCTTCTCAAGTCCTGGATCAAAGAGATAGTAGAGAGCAGAGGCCATATGGTCTTGATGCTTCCCAAGTATCACTGCAAGCTCAAGATCATCAAATACTGCTGGGGCAGTGCAAAGCAGTACACCCAGGAAAGGTGCAACTATACATTTGAGGGCCTCAAGACTACGGTCCCGGAAGGTTTAGCATTGGTGTCCATAACTACAATGAGGAAGTGGGAAAATAGGTTCTGGCATTACCTGGACGCCTATGCAGTGGGTATGAACTCTTGCCAGGCCAAGGCAGCAATCAAAGCTACACTTCCCATCATTGAGCCACTGAAAGGAATGTTGACTGTTCTTGATGATACCAAGCTTGGAAACCCACTGTACTGTTCTTCATTCTTCTACTACATTTGTTATTTGCTAGTTGCATGAACGTTTACCACGTACATATTACATACATGTATACATGTGCTAGGCATTCATTGAAAGGAAAGGGCGGTAATTCACTCATTATCGCCCCAAAAGAACGCCCTTGCAAGCTGCAGTCTGAAAAAAAAAATTGACCCCCATTGGTGGCCTCTAACTGACTTGCACCATGTTGGGGAGCAGTACTGGTGACCTGTCCACCGTTACCCGGGACATCCACAAGGTCATGAGACGGCAATATGACAATATCTCAAACAGAATTGCCAGGAAGAGAGTTACCAGATTTGTCAAGCTGAAGAAGAATCTTTTTGATGCTGTGAGCGTTCGTTGTGTTTTAGTATCTGACAGTTGCAAAGCTGATCAATAAGCTTTACTGACAACAGTTGCAGAAGGTGATATCTCACTATGCCTTGAACAAGATTGACGCTTTGTACAGGCAGCTTGCCCGCATGGTCATCAGCAAGAGCAAGGACCTCAATGAGATCGACCATGCATTGGAAAGAGGTAGATGTTGCGCCAATCCTACTGGGCTTCCATGCATTCATGTGGTTTACTACCATTTTCTTGCAATCCCCAGTCCAATTCCTGTAGAAGCAGTGGATGAACAATGGCATATTGCCAAGAAAGCGTCAAAGGGTTTGGGGCTTGACATCCTCCTGTTCAAGCTGTTAAATCTGATCACCAAGGGTCATAGAAACAAAGGTAGACCTCCCGGGGCATGCAACAAACCAAAGTCATCCACTCAGCCTGAAAGTTTGACAAAAAGAGAGCCTAGTCAATTCAAACATGTTGCAGATGAACTTGAATGCAACATCCAAGGTGCACCCAAACCTTGAAAAGGCAAGCGGAGGCCTATAGGAAAAGTCAGAGCAATTGGGCACCCCTGCCAACCAGTAAGTTGTCACTTGATCTGCAAATTTTGGAGTGCTCACATGCTGACATGCTCTTGTCATGCCAAGATCAAAAAACAATGTTGACAAGTCTGGCCAACTCAGCAGCAACTGACATTGGGGATGTCATTGAGACGTCTGTTCCCATTAAGAAGCATCAATTAAAAGAGTTATCCGCTGAACTTCTAGCAAAGGGTCCAGTAGGACCTGGTTTTCATGTGGTCCCACTGCAAAATGGCCTTCAGGAGGTCAAAATCCAGGCATCTCTGGTGGATCATATGCAAGGGGATGGAAATTGTGGTTTCCGCGCAGTAGCCCAATTGGTGTTTAGAGACCAGGATGAATTGGCCAAAGTCAGAAGAGACCTCCTTGAGCTCTTGAGAACGTGTCCTGCGGCTTATGCAATAGGGTACTCGAAAACCTAATCTGCGCGTTTGAGTAGATTTGAGTAGCCGCCATCAGCTCAAATGGCGCTAGTGATTTACTAGTAAAATTCTGACCATGTTTTGAGCCCCCCAACTTGAGCTTTTGAGCAGAGCGTTTGAGTGCGGCGTATCAAAAGCCGCAAGAGCCACCTCACTCTTACGTGTATTTTTTTGAAGTCTAAAATTTGGTGTGCCCATCCATCAGGCACTTTGATGTCTTGCTTACTTGGTTGCAGCTTGCTTTGCACATGAGTACTGAGTGATCCCAATTACGCTAGTGAACATCCAGTAATAATATCAATCGCATCTCCCACCATCATGCCCAGACTTTCAGAGAGAGCCTACGTCCTGCAGGACCTTGAGTTGCTCATCGCATGGCACACCACCCAACTTATCACAGCAAACAAACAGTTTGATGAAGCTCAGCAATACTATATCTTCACAGCCAGCAAGACCGGCAAAGGATCCTCCACAGCTTTTATTGAATTGAAAATGATGGATGACAAGGCCAGACAAGTTCAACGTTTGAAGACAAACCTGATCCTGATCTGGAGTTTTTATACTGACATGGAAGGTTGCCAATTCTTGGAAACCGGCAAACGAGACAGTGTGAAGTTCCATCAAGTCCCTATCTTCCAGCGGCGTTTTGACAAGCCTGATAAAGAGTTCAAAGTTTGGGTGGGTTGAAGACTCTGCTTGATGGACTTGACCTGCATCTAATTGTTACCTTCCAGGTTCAAATGACCCGGGACTCCTTTGACACTCTTGCAGAACTGATCCAAGGCCACCCCATTTTTGCTAACAAGTCATATCAGAAACAAGCCCCTGTAGAGTTTCAGCTGATGGTAGCTCTTCAACGCTTGGGTCACTCTGGCAATGCGGCCAGTCTGCTATGCTATGCATCTGAATACACCTTGGCAGGTGAGTCATTCAATCTTCTGAAAGTATCAGAGTTCCCTTGCTCAAGCTATCTTACATGCATTGACGCATTGAACATCCCTAGAGGGGACAGTCTACTTGTTTACCCTTTGAGTCCTGGTTGCTCTGCAGACCTTGGCGGAGGAGTACATCAGATGGCCGGACCATGACAAATGCATTCAAATAGCCAGAGCAATTGGCAGTGCCTCTCCCTTTTTCAAGTGTGTAGGCTTTGTTGATGGCTCATTCATCAAGTTATGGACTTGCCCTTCAGTCAATGGCAAACATTCTTTTAGCTATAAGTCCTCGTACAGTCTGAACAGCATGGCTATTGTGGACCACCAGAAGAAAATCAGGTATCTGAATCTGGGCTGGGTTGGTTGTGCGCATGATCAGAAAGTCATGGCTACTTTGAATGTGAGCCATTTCCACTCCTTATTTGTGTATTGTTCCTTGGTGCTGTATCCGAAGCTGCTTTGATTTCCTGATTCCCATCAGTTTGGGTTGCACACAGAGACCTTTTTCTCGGAAGGCAAATACATCTTGGCCGATTCAGCATATGTCGTTACCAAGAACATTCTACCAGTATTCAAGAGGCAAGGTCGAGGCGGACTTTCAGACAAGCAAAGGGCATTCAACCTGGCAGTCAGCAGGCAGCGGATTGCAGTTGAGCACGCCTTTGGCATGCTCAAAACTTGATTTCAATGCCTGAAGGAACTCAGAATCAACATTGATTCTGAAATAGGTCTCACCAGAGCTTTCTTCTTCATTGAGGGGGCTGTGGTAGTCAATAACTTTCTGATTGGTTGAAACAACAAGGCTGCCTTTGAAGAAGAAGACATGGACGCACTTTGTGCGCAGTGGGCAGAAGATGCAAGGCACGCCATCTGGGAGGAGGAACATCAGGAGCTGCCACCCTCTTGGCAAAGTAGGTTGCGGGCGGCTACAGGTTCTGTGAGACCGAATCCCGGTGCAATGAGGGAATACGTGATGTCCAGGTGTCAAGATATTGATTACGGTCCTGCCTATCAAGATGAACCCGATGTATGAACCAAGAGACACATGCTCATAAAATCATAAACGGCGATGAGACAGTCATACACCACCATATAACAAAGACAGGTTTTTACATATCTGATTACTAACTTTTTTTGATGAATAATTTACAACCGCAATCACTTCCTGCTCTCAGCACTGGCTACTAACTTCTCCAACTCAGAATTGATGTCAAACTCCGGGAGCTTGCTTGGAATTTTGGCAAGCTTACTCAAGACTTCAAGTCGGTGTAGCTCTTCCCTGCGTTCCTGCTCCTTGGCATTGTTTTGGATCACTAACTGCCTTGCCTCTTCTGCTATGGCTGCTTGCTCCATTCTCAGAGCCTTGGCCTGCGCAGCTTCCTCCTTCGCAAAGTCCAGCTTGGTCTGCTGGACTCTTTCATACGTCGAGAACGCTGGTACTGGGTCAAGGAGAGAAGCACAGGATAGATTGATTGGATAAAGGTAAGCATTGGCAGTAGTTGATGAGATTACAAGGTATTCTAGCTGATGACCTGGCACTGGCGCGCGTCCAGGCGTCGTGCATACTGTCCTCTGGCCGTCCTAGCATCCAGGAGCTGCGCCCGGCGCGCACAACGTCTTCCAAATGTCAGTGCTTGTTTGGTCCCCATTGACCTGTTGAGAGGCCAGACAAGCATCCATGACTTTGGCAGCTTTACTTCTGAAGGTGCCTTCTTCATCGGATTTCTTTTGTTTGGTTTTGATTGGAGTGGCTTTTGGCCCATTGGACCAGAGGTCATCATCATCCTCATTCTCGTTTTGTTCCTGTTTGGCGCTGCAAAGCTCTTGCATCATGCTCCTGACGGATTGTGATCCGGGACCTCTAGCCCGGACAGAGGGTGTGGCACTTGGAGCGGGTGATGGTGTGGGAGGAATGTCAACATGTGCATCAGGAGTGCAAGCACCGCTGGAGGTGACTTTGTTGAGTAAGGTGGCCGAACTCTGCCCTATGGTTGTGCGAGCCAAAGAGTCGGATACTGCCATTGGGGTGGCGTTTGGCTGATCCGATAGAACAGGTTCCAGAATGCTGAAGTGTGAAAATTCCTTATTCATAGCATCTAGACAACCCAGGTGAAGGATGCGGACTAGCGTAAGTCACTGCAGTAAACAAAAGCAAGGAAATGCTCACCTTGAATGGTTGAATCAGCATCAGTTCCGGCTCCGGTAGACCGCTTGTACTTGGTACGGACGTCTGTCCACTGCCCAATTAACCAACGGATCTACACACAAGGAAGGAGGAAACAGAAGTCATATCGTGTTACGACCTGATCTTCCCGAGCCAGGAGCGGAGTACTCGAGCGGTGGAAGGACGGAAGTGGCCTGGAGGACCAGAGAGGAAGGAGTGTGGCAAAGGAGTACCACAAGTAAATCGACGGGACGACTAGGGGTTTACAGTAGGACGGGACCTTACTGTGGTGACGTGAACTGTCAGGTGTAACTAGCCTGAAGGGTGACTGAGTTACGAGTTGAAGAAGGTGACTTGGGAAAGCTTAGGTTGGAAAAGCTAAGTCGGAATGCTTCTGTAGTAATATGAGATATTAATCCCTTGAGCCAAAAGAGGCGAGAGGGATGTACAACAACATGAGTGCAAGCCACTATTTATACATGAGGGTTGAGTGGCAAGACTACATAAAAAGTACCAGAACAATCCAGTGAAAGAGGTGAACTGGAAAGTTGTTGAAAGTGCTGGTGGCGACTGGAAGTTGCTAGATGTTGCGCATGTCACAATGAGGGAGGTGGCCACTAGCGCGGTGAAGGTCATCTAGGTTCCGAGTTGTGACATATTGTTAGGATATGACTGTCACATATGTTATCTGGCCAGAGCTCACCTGGGAGTTGATCGTGTTTGTGGGCCGGTCCTTGCAACCCAATTCTGTGAGTCGCTCTGCAATTTTGACCAAGAAACCTTCCTTCTTGACCGCTGCTTTATGTTTGTTGTACCTGGCATACCACCCTGGCTGAGCCAAGAAGTCATGCACAAGAACGTCTCTAGCATTCCTTGAACGATTGGTGGTCCAGTCATATTCCCACCGTATGATAGAACGTTTGGGCTGGGGCCAATTGAAGGTTGAAGACGCCCTTGCAATGGAGCCAATGGACTCAACATCATCGACAACAATGGCGTCTATCTCGGAGCCTGTCGCATTTGAGAGAGATCATTGAACGTTGGTGGTGGTGGTGGTGGCGGCGGACATTAGTATCAATTGCTCTGAGGGGCAGTGAAGGAAATGGGAAGACAGTGGGGGAATGCAGAGGAGCAAAGGGACTTGTTTCTGTTTTCTGGAATTTTTTATGCAGAGGGCTTATGAGGTAAGGATGGAACAAAGAACAAAAAATCAAGGTTTGCTGAACAAAAGAACCTTGTTTCAACAAGTGTTTCAGGTCTTCTAAAGACAGCCCGGTTGGAAAAGCGGCCGCTCAAACGAACTCAAAATCTCTGCAGACGCGGGATCCCGTTGTGGTGAGCTTAAACCGTTGTCCCTCATTGACAAACACTCAGGCTAATCATTACCTGATCTTGCCACACAAACAAAACAACTTGGAATCGGAATTATCGGATTTGAACTTCTACTGGATCACCTTCATTGTTTTCCTTTTGTTCTTTTGGCTAAACCTCAATTGTTTACCCTATCTCTGGATCCACTGGACAATCCACCATTGATTACCAACCTGATCCAACAACAATAAACCAATTCTTCTCCTTGGCAAACTCTGTTCTCTTGTTCTTGGAATTCTCGATTGTCCTTGAACTCTAACTTTTCATCTGGGCTTGGCATGGTTATGACTTGGCAGTTCTGAACATGTATTTAGTGTGGACAAAGTTGTTCCCCTCTTGGTTGTAGTTTTTGACTTACAATGCAATGCAATCAGGAGTTTGACTTCAAGTTTTCAGCATTCACTTTTCAAATTAACAAGTTAGGAGATCCGGCTGAAGTTAGGACCTTCAGCACAAAACCCAGATTCAAATTTACAAGTAAGTAGCAAGTAGAGGAGTCCTCTACTTGTACAGATAAAGGTAGGACTTTTGCAGAAGACTGGAAGGTCGCAGCAAGCTAGGAAGAGTTACGGATTGAGGTTGTAGATATTCAGAGAGCCAGAGCGCCTTGTATCGCCCATTGCCTGATCTTACCAGTAGGACTGGACTGCAGCATCTTGTGATTAGTCTTATCAATCTTGAATATCAATTTGAAGTACCTGAAGTACTTGCACAACTGTTTATTTAACTTGTCACATGTTTGGACTTGTTATTTTCATTTTGGACTTGTCTTTCATTGACTTGATCTTTTGTTTGAACCTTTGCACTCATTGCCTTTTGACTTGTTCAATTGTGTGTACAACTTTCATTACCACCTTTTTACCTTTGTGTCTCATTACACAACCCCCTGCCCACAATGTTTGGTAGCCAAAGGATTCTCACAGGTACCAGGCGAAACAACATCGCTTAGGATATTTCTAGCAATCGCAGCCACTCAAGATCTGGAAATAATCCAAGTGGATGTAGAAGGTGCATATCTAAATGGAAACCTTGAGGAAGAGATTTATACGGAACCGCCCTCTCCATTGACCAAGATCAAACAACCCGACTGCGTAAGGTTGAAGAAGTCATTATATGGACTAAAACAATCAGGACGCGCTGTAGAGGCCATCTGGAGCCCTGAGACTCCAGGATAGCATAGGGGGAGAGCAGTTGCAAGGATTACATGATGATTGTATCTCTACCAGTAGTACAGTAAAGTATTGTTTACATTCTTAAGGCTCAAAGGATGTGCCGGCAGACTGGGGCAGCACCTTAACTTCCAGGACACAGCCCGCAAGCTGCGCCTGGCGCGCACAGCGCGTGGTGGAAAGAACTATTGGACAAGTTCCAGAAACTGGGGTTTGAGAGACTGGAATCCGATTGGGGATTGTACATTTGCAAGAAATCCAAGAGATTCAGCACCATCATGATCCTGGTATACGTTGACGATTTGGTCATCATGTCAAAGGAAAAATCCGACATAGATTGTCTCGTCAAAACCTCTGAGCGGTTTCTGGAAGTTAACGGTGATAGGAAATGTTGATAGTATCCTTGGGATGAAGGTCACAAGAGACAGAATCAGAAAGAGAGCGTGGCTGACACAACCAGCCTATGTGGTTCAAATTCTGGACCAATTCCCGCAGTCATTGACTACAAAGCGGAAATTAACATTGTTACCTTGGACTTCAAACAAAGGTGCCAAAGATCCATCACCTCTAACCCCGTATCAAGGAATAATTGGTTGTCTATGTGCACAAGACCAGACATTGCCTTTGCGTCATTGTATCTTGCCAGATTTGCATTGGCACCACTGACGCAACATTGGGAACTTGCACTACGGGTTACTTCTTACCTTGCTGGTACTAGGGATCACAGATTGCAATTTGGATCTGACACACCAAAACATCTCATTGAATGGGTAGACGCAGACTGGGCTGGATGTTACAAAACAAGATGTTTGACCACTGGGTACTTGTTCATGCTCAACAACTCACCAATTACCTGGAAATCGCGTCAACAACAAACGGTCGCAACATCCACCGTCGAATCATCATACATCGCAGTAGCAGAAGCAGCGAAGGAAGCCATTTGGCTGAGGGGATTGGTACATGAGCTAAGTACTGATCTAAGCCCACCAACAGAAATAAGAATCGATAACCAAGGTGCAATCTGTTTGGCAATGAATCCTAGCACGCATCAAAGGACGAAACATATCGACATCAAGCATCATCTAATCAGACAACTTATTGAGGATGAACTTATCAAGTTAACATATGCTTCGACAAATGATCAATTGGCCGACATCTTCAAAAAACCATTGAATACCCCAAGACACGTCGAGTTGGTATCGAAGATAATGAATATACAAAGTTCCAATGTTTGAAGGGGAGTGTTAAGGTCAAAGGGGAGGCCAGGTGACCTGTAGGTGCCTGTGCCTGTGCTTATGTCATGGATAAGGTAGATGGTCAGGCGACCAGCTTTCCGTCACCACACAACTGGTTGTCACTTATACCTACACAGACCAGCGACCGTCGAACTTGTATCCTATTAGAGATGTTCAACCAATCCATTACATCTCTACAACCTCAATACCCTTTCACATTCTAACACATCTTGTTGTCGGAGCCTTTCTTACTCCATTTCACCAAGATTGAGAATCCTTTAGATTTGGCAAACTGTAAAGGATCGACACATCGGCGACCTTTACCCCATCCTTCTACTGCTCCGGTCCCACCTTCCTCTAGTCTTCTTTTCTTCTCTTTTCTTTTTCTGGTGCCAACAAGACCTCTGCAAGATCTCCACCAACCTTCTACCATCTCATCTCAACTTCAAGATCTCATCTCATCCCATGAGATCTTGGAGCTAGAAGGTTGGAAGTCTTGTTGAGTGTTCTTGTTCTTCATTTCATTTGGGAGTCATCTTTAATTACATTCTACCTCCAGATCCTTCACTTAGAAGATCTGTTTTCATCACCTGACTCCCAAATACCTTCGATCTCATTGGCGGACTCTTGCTCCACACTTGTGACATTGTTCTAGTGCAAACTCATGATGAAGATAAATACCAGGGCAAATCCAGGAGTTTGGAGTACCTTCTCCAACCTTGGATCCCCAAGTCATTACATTGGAAAGTTCCCTGACTCAAAGTCTACAAGTCCAAAACCTTTCCAACACACCTTCAACTATTCTCAACTTCAACACTTAACTGCTCTGAGATTGGTAAAGTACTTGATCAAGATAATTCTTTGCTGAACTGGGAAACAAAAGAAATTCAGTTGCAAAGCTTTGACAGAGGTAACTCTGCCATATCTTTACAAGTTGTATCGAAGACAAGTGAGGAAGTTGGTGATTGGGATTTGGAAAGGGAGAAGTTGAAGAGTGAAGTCAAAAGTTTTCCAGTTGTAATGACCTGGGTTCCAAAAGAGAGGAGAAGGTACTCCAAACTCTTGGATTTGCCCAGCTATTTATCTTCATCAGGTTTGGCACTAAAATACGATTACATGAGCACAATACAATAAATAGAACTGCATGACCAAGCAGAAGTAAAAATAGATGGTCATGACAAAGCAGAAGTGGTCACTTGACTTGAAAAAAGGGCAAGTGACTTGTTCAAAATAGAAAGAAAGAGAGAAAATAGCAAATCAATTCCATAAGCAAGTGGGGCAGCAGTCCATTAAAAGAAAAAAAGTCCGAGAAAGGGATAGGGACAGCAGGGGGGCAGGTGTGGGACACCTGGTGGAGAGGGAGGAAGGAGTGGGGCCGTGTGGCTGTGGCAGGTAAAGGCGTCAGCAGGGCAATCCTTTACAAATGGGTGCTCTTGATACTTGAGGGTAAATCACTTGAATATCATTGTCAGGAGGCCCTCTCTTGTTTTGAATACTGGCAATTGACGATTGAGGAGCAATAGGTTGAGAAGCAATAGTCTGAGGAGCGATAGGTCGAGGAGCATTAGGCTGAGGGGCTCTTCAACTTTGACCGGCGCAAGGCTGTGGGACTCTGCGGATATTGGACTTTGGAGGCATTTTGATGGGGAAGGTTGCTAAATTAGATCTCGTGCGACTGCTTGAAGTGTGTTCTGGTGATGCAAAAATTTCTTACCTCATTTTATATCTGTGCCAGCCGAAGAGAGCGACACACAAGCCCGAAGGTCTGTCTTGCTGAAAGAACAAAAGAAGACCTGCTGAAAGAACAAAAGAAGTTCCTGCTGAAAGAGGGAGAACAAAGAGACTCGTCATGAGCAGGTTTGGTCCAAACCTTTGCATCCTTGCCAAGCTTTGGCACATATCCGGCTTTGCCATTGTAGACAGGGCTAGTCTTGAACTATCAGCGGGCATTTGGGTGCTGCAATGACTGAAAACAGAAGGTATATTGCAATTATACCAGCTGAAAGTGGTTGCAAAAGGATAGTCAATTGCCGAGCTGAAACGCCAAATGAGCAGATACGGGGCTAAGCTTAGCTAAGCTAAGCAAACCATCTATCAATTTTGGTACTTGGTTTGCTAAGCTTAGCCTGCGCGCGTGCGCTATTCTCATTGGTTCCTCATTTTCAAGTGGAGGTAAGCTAAGCTAAGCTAAGGACTTGAAATCACAGTCTGAATACCCTTATTGTATTTGTCATCTGCCTCTCAATCCTGTTGAAAATGACATTGCTTTGAAACTCCAGAATCAATGCATGGCTTAGGAGGACTTAAACCAACTCTTGAATGGCTCTGATTGCTCTAAGGACGCGCRAGACATCGGTTTTGGATCCGCGCGCGCGGCCCTGCCTTGCTGGCAGTCTCCACAATCAAAACAATCAAATTTTCATTCATCTACCTCCTGCAAGACGT